>SJYA01001192.1:102783-196643 GCA_006410615.1 Neotragus moschatus
GCTAGCACTTATCACTCGTCCATCTGTACTTTCTTTAGACTATCTTATTCTACCACTGAACAGTCTAAGATGAATAACTGCTTTACTAGAAGGGAAATAATACTCTTGAATTTTTCTTATATATAAGAATTTTTTTTTGTTCAAAACTATTAAAAGTATGTGACACTGTAACATAAAGAAAGAATATTAGCTATAGATTTAAAATTCTACTGCTATTATTAACTTCTTGCTAAATTTGATCATGTATATATATATGTCCAGGTTATCATGAAAAACTGATAAAGTGACTAATGCAATTGCAATACTTAACAGTTGAATAGTTGAAGATCATTTTAATTCACTTTTTGGTTTTGCATGTTTCATAGTAAAGATATTCAATTCTTTGACCTTATATCTGATTCTGATAAATTTTTCCATTATAGATGACTAAATATATCTATACATCTAGTGGTTATCATTTCACTATCCAATCTGCAAGTCTGCTTCTGCAAGGAAAGAACTTGCAAGGAAATTGATTTGGGCTAATTCAGATGAAATGTATGACTCTGAAATAGTATATTCTCCATTGCCAGAGATTCAGGTATAACTTGGATGACTACATGTTAATTCTAAAGTAGAATTATTTACATAAAATTAATAGAGGGGATTTAAACATCTGACAAGGAATGAGAAAGCCAAAGGATCTAAGTTATCTTTAATATCTCTTACTTATTCAGTCATTGGAACTGCCTCTTTTTCTCCTGATTTTCATACAATAAAACAGCAAAATCATTCAGCAACTCTCTCTCATAACAAAGTAATGCCATTTCTTCCTTATGGGTCTTTGTGTGTTCTAATCATATACATTTACATCTGTATTAATTATGTTAAATCACTGTCCAACTGTGATGCTGAGAAAGCTATCAGGCTTCAGTGTCCTCAACACCAAAAGAGGACTGGTCTTGTGAAATCTAAGTTTGCTAGGAGTGCTAAAGATATATGACTATCTCAGCTCTCTATCTCAATTATCTCCAACATATACAATGGGTTATAGTTTCTCAACCCTACTTTCACCTCTTCCTAATGAGACTCATATAAAGAAAAGTGTTCTCTATGTGAACCTCATTTGCTAAATGTGGGATTGAAGTTAAATATCCTTTTTCGATGATTTGGTACACTAGCCAATTTCAGTACTACAATCACCCTCCTAGAAAAGATTGCCAAGAAAAGCTTAAAGTTGAGGATCTCCTGCTAATTTGTTTTCCAACGTATTAAAAATGTAGTTGCAAGGATAATGCTTTGTGGATTGTGCTATCCATCCTCTCTATTTTGCTGATGTCACACTAAGGTGTCAATTAAAGATGATATGTGCAAATCATTTAAAGCCCCAAAGAAAAAAAAGGAAAAGGTCACAAAATATAAGGTCATGCCCAGGCAATTAAGGAAGCAATAAATGGAAATTATAAATGGCAGGCAAACCAAGCCCATAAGAAATGGTATGGGTATTAAATCTCAGAGTCTTTTTTGCCTGCATGTTGTCCTTTGAGCAGAATATGCCATAAGTTGAGCAAGGTCTTTTGGAAAGACAAGCATCAAATTCTGTGCAAGTTTCCTGCTATATTGTTTAGTGTGGATAACACTTATTAGCCTTGAAGTATCATTCTTAAGAATTTTCTATTATTGAGAAAAACAAGAGAGACTTGCTGTTTACAGGCTTTTTCCCCCAAGAATCAAGTTAATTGTATGCAGGATATGTAATAAACACAAATGCATACTTCTTTTCAAAGTTATATACTCATACTTAGCCTTCTAATTTTATGAGCTATCTTATTGATAGAAAAACAATACAAATCTATATTTAAGGAACTAAGAATGTAAATTCACATTGCTTCAAAGCATAACCTTGTCTAGCTTTACATTCTAAAGGACTTCAAGTATTTTAAGATCCTTAAAGACTGACTGGATTCAGTCTTTCCTCATATCTACTTGTGAAAAGGAGACATGGGTGAAAGTATCAGGTGTGTTACTTTCAGAGGGCAGAGGAAAATAAGAAAGTGGGTGATCATTCAACCACTGCTAAGTTTATTAGCAGTAAATTAAGTTATTGATAAGCAGTAACTTAATGTAGTATTTGTCAGAGTAAATGGATGATCCTGACAATGTCACGGTTTTACTTGGGTGACTTTCTTGCTAAACTTCTCATCTCTGCTCAAAACAATGTGACACCTGGAGGGGTTCAGAGTATTAGAGCAACATAGAGATGGGTATTGCCTGTTAACATTGTGGTGTGGGGCTGGTGATCTGTATATCTTAAAAGGAGAAGCAATTAGCCTTCATTGCTGCTTAACAAGCAAGTCAGACTTTCAAAGCAGGTATCTCCTAGGGGACCAGAGCAGAACTGAATTTATCATGGAACGTTGTAGGCCATATGCTTTGGTGGAGGTTTAGGCATTTTTTCTTCTGCCTAGAATATGCTTCCTTTCATTCCTCACAGGCCATCCTTTTGTTCTCAGCTTCTATGTCTCCTCTGGCTTTTCTGACTCTCTAGTCCAGTTTCTTCTACAGGCTCTCAGAGCACTTTGTTCTTCCATACCATATTACTAATCACACTCTGCTTTACTGTATGTTTGTTTCCCAACTAAACTCAAATTTCCAAGATGGTGTGGGTTCAGTCCATGTATCTCCTGTGCTTGACAAAATGCTTGGTTTATTATAGGCATGGTATGGAAATTTGTCACTAACTCCCACTCCTCTGCTGCTGCTGCTGCTAAGTTACTTCAATCGTGTCCGACTCTGTATGACCCCACAGACAGCAACCTACCAGGCTCCTCTGTCCCTGGGATTCTCCAGGCAAGAACACTGGAGTGGGTTGCCATTTCCTTCTCCAATACATGAAAGTGAAAAGTGAAAGTGAAGTTGCTCAGTCCTGTCCGACTCTTCGCGACCCCATGGACTGCAGCTCACCAGGCTCCTCAGCTTCATGGGATTTTCCAAGCAAGAGTACTGGAGTGGGGTGCCATTGCCTTCTCCAAACCCCCACTCCTCAATGGGTCCCAAGTAAAAATATACATCTGTTAGCATATGTAGGGGTTCCAATGATCTCCAATAAATAGTAAGGCTGATATTCTGGAAAAGAAAGAGGATTACAGGCATACCTCATTCTACTGTACTTCACTTTATTGTGCTTTGCTGATACTGCTTTTTTTAAATTTTTTTTTAATAAATTGAATGTTTGTGACAACCCTGGGTCAAGGGAGTCTATCGTCACCATTTTTCCAACAGAATGTGCTCTCTTCATGCCCCTGGGTCACGTGTTGGTAATTCTCACAGTATTTCAAACTTTTCCAATATTATTACATTTGCCATGATGATCTGAACTCTTTGATGTCACTGTTGCAATTGTTTTGGGGTGCCATAAACCACACCTATATAAGATGGCAAAACTGATCAATATATATCGTGTGTGTTCTGACTGTTCTACCATCTGGCTGTTTCCTTGTCTCTCTCCCTGTCCTGACCCTTCCTATTCCCTGAGGTACAACAATATTGAAATTAAGTCAATTAATAACCTTACAATGGCCTCTCAGTTTTCCATTGGAGGGGAGGGTTGCATGTCTCTCAATCTAAAACAAAAGCTAGAAATAATTAAGCTTAGCAAGGAAGGCATGTTGAAAGTTGAGACAATTTGAAAGCTAGAGATTACAGCTTTTCAGTTGCCACAGATAGTGATTCCTCTGAAGGGTCTGGGCAAAGTAAACTGAAAACCTACTGGAAAGGATTCACTGTTATAGATGCCATTAAGAATATTCGTGATTCATGGGAAAAGGTCAAGATATCAACATTAATAGGAATTTGAAAGAAGTTGATTTCAACTCTCATGGATGAATTTGAGGAATTCAAGACCACTAATGGAAGTAACTGCAGATGTGGTAGAAATACCAAGAGAACTGGAATTATAAGTGGAGCTTGAAGATGCAACTGAAATGCTGTAATCTCTTAACAAAACTATTCGATGAGGAATTGCTTTTTATGAGTGAGCAAAGAATGTGGTATCTTGATATGGAATCTACTAATGGTGGAAATGTTGTGAAGACTGTTGAAATGACAACAAAGGATTTGGAATATTACATAAATTTAGTTGCTAAAACAGCAGCAGTGTTTGAGAAGATTGACTCCAATTTTTAAACAAGTTTTACGGTGGGAAATGGCATTCTATGGCACCAAAAAACTGTTCATGAAAAAAAAAATCAATTGACACAGAAAACTTCACTGTTGTCTTATTTCAAGAAATTACCACAGCTACTGCAAACTTCAGAAATCACCACCCTGATCAGTCAGCAACAATCAGTATCAAGGTAAGACCCTCCACCAGCAAAATTTATGACTCACTGAAGGCTCAGATGATAGTTAGATTTTTTAGCAATATGGTGTTTTAAAATTACACTACGTACATTACTTTAGACATACTGTTATTGCATGCTTATGATAATGCAGTAGAGTGTAATATAACTTTTCTTTTCACTGGGAAACAAAAAATTCATGTAATTCACTTTTTTGCAATATTCACTTTATTGTAGTAGTCTGGAACTAAATCTAAAATATCTCTCACATATACCTATACTAGTAATGGAAACTGATTTTAAATTCCAAATTTGGACCTAGGAAAACACAGGTAATGACAACAGTGATAATTTATGTTTGTGTACATATTCCAGGTTGCAAAACACATTAATAAACATGCACATATCTTGATCAAGTACCATTTTGGAAAGAGGAGGGTGAGAAGGAGTAGGTTAGTCTTTTGACTGCTGCCAACAGTTGAATCTAGCTGGAGCAGTTAACTCCCTTACCAGATAGCTTAAATGTTTACTGAAACTCACATATTTGGAAAGACACAAAGGGACTAAATAAGATGAATTACGTTGATAGCATAGAATAAAATTTGGCAATGAGGAGTTCATGATCTGAGCCACAGTCAGCTCCTGGTTTTGTTTTTGCTAACTGCATAGAGCTTTTCCATCTTTGGCTGCAAAGAATATAATCAATCTGATTTTGGTGTTGGCCATCTGGTGATGTCCTTATGTAGAGTCTTCTCTTGTGTTGTTGGGAGAGGGTGTTTGCTATGACCAGTGCATTCCCTTGGCCAAATTCTATTAGCCTTTGCCCTGCTTCATTCTGTATTCCAAGGCCAAATTTGCCTGTTACTCCAGGTGTTTCTTGACTTCCTACTTTTGCATTCCAGTCCCCTATAATGAAAAGGACATCCTTTTTGGGTGTTAGTTCTAAAAGGTCTTGTAGGTCTTCATAGAACCATTCAACTTCAGCTTCTTCAGCGTTACTGGTTGGGGCATAGACTTGAATAACTGTGATTTTGAATAGTTTGCCTTGGAAATGAACAGAGATCATTCTGTCGTTTTTGAAATTGCATCCAAGTACTGCGTTTTGGACTCTTTTGTTGACCATGATGACTATTCCATTTCTTCTAAGGGATTCCTGCCTGTAGTAGTAGATATAATGGTCATCTGAGTTAAATCCCATTCCAGTCCATTTTAGTTCGCTGATTCCTAGAATGTTGACGTTCACTCTTGCCATGTCCTGTTTGACCACTTCCAATTTGCCTTAATTCATGGACTCTTGCCTGGAAAATCCCATGGACTGGGGAGCCAGGTGGGCTGCAGTCCATGGGGTCGCTAAGAATCGGACACAACTGAGAGACTTCAGTTTCACTTTTCACTTTCATGTATTGGAGAAGGAAATGGGAACCCACTCCAGTGTTCTTGCCTGGAGAATCCTAGGGATGGGGGAGCCTGGTGGGCTGCCATCTATGGGGTTACACAGAGTCACACATAACTGAAGAGACTGCAGCAGCAGCAGCAGCAGCAGCATGGAATATTGCTCTTTATAGCATTGGACCTTGCTTCTATCACCAGTCACATCCACTAGTGGGTATTGTTTTTGCTTTGGCTTTGGCTCCATCCTTTCATTCTTTCTGGAGTTATTTCTGCACTGATCTCCAGTAGCATATTGGGCACCTACCAACCAGGGGAGTTCCTCTTTCAGTATCCTATCATTTTGCCTTTTCATACTGTTCATGAGGTTCTCAAGGCAAGAATACTGAAGTGGTTTGCTATTCCCTTCTCTGGTGGACCACATTCTGTCCGACCTCTCCACCATAATCCTTATTGCCAAATTTAGACTTAAATTGAAGGAAGTAGGGAAAACCACTAGACTATTCAGGTATGACCTAAATCAAACCCCTTATGAATATATAGTGGAAGTAAGAAATAGATTTAAGGGACTAGATCTGATAGAGTGCATGATGAACTATGGACCGAGGTTCATGACACTGTACAGGAGACAGAGATCAAGACCATCCCCAAGGAAAAGAAATGCAAAAAAGCAAAATGGCTGTCTGCGGAAGCCTTACAAATAGCTGTGAAAAGAAGAGAATCAAAAAGCAAAGGAGAAAAGGAAAGATATAAGCATCTGAATGCAGAGTTCTAAAGAATAGCAAGAAGAGATAAGAAAACTTTCTTCAGCGATCAATGCAAAGAAATAGAGGAAAACAACAGAATGGGAAATACTAGAGATCTCTTAAAAAAAATTAGAGATACCAAGGGGACATTTCATGCAAAGATGGGCTCGATAAGGGACAGAAATGGTATGGACCTAACAGAAGCAGAAGATATTAAGAAGACGTGGCAAGAATACAGAGGAACTGTACAAATCTTCACATCCCAGATAATCACGATGGTGTGATCACTCACCTAGAGCCAGACATCCTGGAATGTGAAGTCAAGTGGGCCTTAGAAAACATCACTATGAACATAGCTAGTGGAGGTGATGGAATTCCAGTTGAGCTGTTTCAAATCCTGAAAGATGATGCTGTGAAAGTGTTGCACTCAATATGCCAGCAAATTCAGAAAACGCAGCAATGGCCACAAGACTGGAAAAGGTCAGTTTTCATTCCAATCCCAAAGAAAGGCAATGCCAAAGAATGCTCAAACTAATGCACAATTGCACCTATCTCACAATCTAGTAAAGTAATGCTCAAAATTCTCCAAGCCAGGCTTCCGCAATATGTGAACTGTGAACTGCCAGATATTCAAGATGGTTTTAGAAAAGGCAGAGGAACCAAAGATCAAATGGCCAACATCCACTGGATCATGGAAAAGGCAAGAGAGTTCGAGAAATACATATATTTCTGCTTTATTGACTATGCCAAAGCCTTTTGACTGTGTGGATCACAATAAACTGTGGAAAATTCTGAGAGAGATGGGAATACCAAGCCACCTGACCAGCCTCTTGAGAAATCTGTATTCAGGTCAGGAAGCAACAGTTAGAACTGTACATGGAACAANATTGTGTGCATCACAACAAACTGTGGAAAATTCTTCAAGAGATGAGAACACCAGACCACCTGACCTACTTCTTGATAAATCTGTATGCAAGTCAGGAAGCAGTAGTTAGAACTGGACATGGAACAACAGACTGGCTCCAAATAGGGAAAGGAGTATGTCAAGGCTGTATATTTTTACCCTGCTTATTTAACTTATATGCAGAGTACATCATGATAAATGCTGGGCTGGAAGAAGCACAGGCTGGAATCAAGATTGCCAGGAGAAATATCAATAATCTCAGATATGCAAATGACACCACCCTTCTGGCAGAAGTGAAAGTGGAGAGTGAAAACGTTGGCTTAAAGCTCAACAGTCAGAAAACTAAGATCACGGCATCTGGTCCCATCACTTCATGGCAGATAGAATGGGAAACAGTGGAAACAGTGTTAGACTTTATTTTGGGGGGCTCCAAAATCACTGCAGATGGTGATTGCAGCCATGAAATTAAGACGCTTACTCCTTGGAAGGAAAGTTATGGCCAACCTAGATAGCATATTCAAAAGCAGAGACATTTCTTTGCCAAAAAAGGTCCATCTATTCAAGGCTATGGTTTTTCCAGTGGTCATGTATGGATGTGAGAGTTGGACTGTGAAGAAAGCTGAGCGTCAAAGAATTAATGCTTTTGATCTCTGGTGTTGGAGAAGACTCTTGAGAGTCCCTTGGACTGCAAGGAGTTCCAACCAGTCCATTCTAAAAGAGATCAGTCCTGGGATTTCTTTGGAAGGAATGATGCTAAAGCTGAAACTCCAGTACTTTGACCACCTCATGCAAAGAGTTGACTCATTGGAAAAGACTCTGATGCTGGGAGGGATTGGGGGCAGGAGGAGAAGGGGACGACAGAGGATGAGATACCTGGATGGAATCATCAACTCAATGGACGTGAGTTTGAGTGAACTTCAGGAGTTGGTGATGGACAGGGAGGCCCGGCGTGCTGCAGTTTATGGGGTCGCAAAGAGTTGGACATGACTGAGCGACTGAACTGAATTGATTGATAGAATAAAATATGTACTAGTGTGTGCGTGTCAGTTGCTCAGTCATGTCCAACTCTTTATGACCCAAGAAGCCTACCAGGCTCCCTGTCCATGAAATTTCCCAGGCAAGAATACTGGAGTTGGTTGCCATTTCCTTCTCCATGGGATCTTCCCGACCCAGGGATTGAACCCAGGTCTCCTGCATTGCTGGCAGGCTCTGTACTTCGGAGCATCAGGGGAAGCCAAGGTACAGTATAATATGATTTCAAGTTAAGTATAAATATGGTCATAGTAGCAAAGTTGATTTGTATGATTTTATTGTGGTGTTAAATTCATTCATGTCTTACCAGAATTTTTGAAAATCTGGGGTTATAAAAAGGATCACTGAGGAACATTGGAGAAGGCAATGGTTAAGTCAAAGTAATGTGTCTCCAATTTTGTTTTAGTTTGTAAAATACCTTGAAAATAACTTTACTCACACAATTGCTTTTATTGCCTTCATGGGATGTTGCTGTGGTTGGCTATTGGTTAAGGAAGGGAATGGTGAATTTCTGACTTTATTATTGATTTTATTTATAAAGTATCATTCAACTTTATAAACTACTTAAAACCTGAGAGGACCCTCAGTAATTAGCTTCCATCATATTTTAGAAATGAAATATGCTGAGATTAGATCTGATAGACAGAGTGCCTGAAGAACTATGGATGGACATTCATGACATTGTACAGGAAACAGTGACCAAGACCATCCCCCCAAAAAAAGAAATGCAAAAAGGCAAAGTGGTTGTCTGAGGAGGCCTTACAAATAGTTGAGAAAAGAAGAGAAGCTAAAAGCAAATGAGAAAAGGAAAGATACACCCATTTGAATGCAGAGTTCCAAAGAACAAGAAGGAGAGATAAGAAAGGCTTCCTCAGGGAAATGTGCAAAGACATAAAAGAAAACAACAGAATTTGAAAGACTAGAGATCTCTTCAAGAAAATTAGAGATCTAAGGGAAAATTTCATACAAAGATGGGCACAAGTGGTATGGACCTAACAGAAGCAGAAGATATTAAGATGAGGTGGCAAGAATACACAAAACAACTGTACAAAAAAGATCTTCAAGACTCAGATAATCACAATACTGTGATCACTCACCTAGACACAGACATTCTGGAATGCAAAGCCAAGTGGGCCTTAGGAAGCATCACTATGAATAAAGCTAGTGGAGGTGATGGAATTCCAGTTGAGCTATTTCAAACCCTAAAAGATGATGCTGTGAAAGTGCTGCACTCAATATGCCAGCAAATCTGGAAAACTCAGCGTGGCCATAGGACTGGAAAAGGTGGGTTTTCATTCCAATGTGAAAGAAAGGCAATGTCACGAATGTTCAAACTACTGCACAAATCACTCTTCTCACACTCAAACAAAGTAATGCTCAAAATTCTTCAAGTCACTCTTCAACAGTGTGTGAATCATGAACTTCCAGATGTTCAAGCTAGATTTAGAAAAGGCAGAGGAACCCGAGATCAAATTGCCAACATCCTCTGGATGATCCAAAAAGCAACAGAGTTCCAGTAGAACATATACTTTTGCTTTATTGACTATCCCAAAGCCTTTGACTGTGTGGATCACAGCAAACTGAATAATTCTTAGAGAGATGGGAACACCAGACCACCTGACCTGCCTCCTGAGAAATCTGTGTGCAGGTCAAGAAGCAACAGTTAGAAGTTAGAACAGACTGGTTCCAAATCGAGAAAGAAGTATGTCAAGCCTCTATATTGTCACCCTGCTTATTTAATTTATATGCACAGTACATCATGCAAAATGCTGGGCTGGATGAAACACAAGCTGGAATCAAGATTTTCATATTGGAGAAATGTCAATAACCTCTGATACTCAGGTGACACCACCCTTGTGGCAGTAAGGGAAGAGGAATTAAAGCGCATCTTGATGAAAGTGAAAGAGGAGAATGAAAAAGTTGGCTTAAAACTCAACATTCAGAAAACTAAGATCATAGCATCTGGTCCCATCACTTCATTGCAAACAAATGGGGAAACAATGGAAATGGTGGAAGACTTTATTTTTTGGGGCTCCAAAATCACTACAGGTGGTGACTGCAGCTATGAAACTAAAAGATGCTTGCTCCTTGGAAGAAAAGCTATGGGCAACCTAGACAGCATATTTAAAAGCAGAGACATTACTTTGCCAACAAAGCTCTGTCTAGCCAAGCTATGGTTTTTCAAGCAATCATGTATGGATGTGACAGTTGGACTATAAAGAAAGCTGAGTGCTGAAGTATTGATGTTTTTTTTAAACTGTGTTGTTGGAGAAGACTCTTGAGAGTCCCTTGGACTGCAAGGAGATTCAACCAGTCTATCCTAAAGGAAATCAGTCCTGAATATTCATTGGAAGGACTGATGCTGAAGCTGAAACTCCGATACTTTGGCCACCTGATGTGAAGAACTGATTCATTGGAAAAAAAACCCTATTGCTGGGAAAGATCGAAGGCACGAGGAGAAGGGGACGGCAAAGGATGAGATGGTTGGATGGCGTCACCAACATGATGGACCTGAGTTTGTGTAGGCTCCAGGAGTTGGTGATGGACTGAGAAGCATGGCATTCTGCAGCCCAAGGGGTCACAAAGAGTCAGACATGACTGAGGGACTGAACTGACTGAACCGAGATTACTTTTGGGCTATAATGTAAAATCCACTCTACGTTTTTTCTCAAATCATTAAAATACTTTCAAAGATAAATTCTTTAAAATTTCTTAAAAATAATTTTTTTCTCAGAAAATTTCTGCCCACCAGAGTTACCAGGTGTGCTCATTCAGTGGCCACTGAGAGCATAGAATGGCTTTGTCCAAGAGTACTCTTTAAATTTGCTTGCAGAAATTTGAGCCTTCTATCCAGCTATTCCCTTGGGCTTCCCTTGTGGCTCAGTCAGTAAAGAATCTGCCTCCAGTGCAGGAGACCTAGGTCCCAACCCTGGGTTGGGAAGATCCCCTGGAGAAGGAAATGGCAACCAAGTTCAGTATCCTTGCCTGGAAAATATTATGGACACAGGAGCTTGGTGGGCTGTAGTCCATGGGGTTGCAAAGAGTCGGGCATGACTCTGCTACTTCCTACTTGGGTAAGGTTGGACAATTCACTTAACCTTTCTGAACTTTACTTTCTTCCTATGCAAATGTATGTAAAGTGGCTGCTGTATATGCATTGACCAAATGCCATATGTATTACAGTGGCTTGGATATTTCAAGTAGGATGCAAGTTTAAGGCTGATTACTGTCATTATTACAATGAAAGCATAAAAAACTGAAGAAAAGAAAAACATCAAGAAGTGGGAGTCAATGAATGTGGGACACATGATCAACATATAATTGGAAAAATGATGGAATGGAAATTTCAGAGTATTCAGCATGATGTTTGGCTCATCTCCTGGCCTGTCTCAGAACCATGGTTGCCTGGACCAATGTCATTCATTGTAGTAAAATGTGGGAAACAAAGTCTGGGGCATTTTCAGGTTCCTATGGTAAATAGCTGGAGCTCTGAATAACAGCAGCCCTGACAATATGGCTTAAGAAAAGGAGAAACAAAACAAAAGGCATGTGAGACTATAGCATATACAAAATTCCTTCCCTTGACACAGTCAAAAGTGTAAAGATTTTTGAGTCCTATCTGGTTGAGTAATCTTGAACAAATTATATAAGCTTATAGAGTATAAATTTCCTCAGAGAGCCAACAAAATTTCCAACCTAATACCTGCAAAATACCATTTTTACAGAAATTTTAAAACTTCAATTTAAAGACTGATAAGGAAAAATTAATGTACCCATGCCTTCTCAGAAACAAAATTCAAAATTTTAAGTTTCTAATAAGTGGTTGTCTTGGTGCCTTTTCCTCCAAAGTACTCTCAGACTAAAAACTGATTTTAGTAGAAGCATTTTTCTCAAGGCAAAAATGTCAAATCACTTTCCCAGGAAAATGTTTCACTCTTTTCCAGACAAGTTTTGCAAAGTGAAAAATCAATTGTGTTAACATTGATCTTTAGTCTTCATCTATCAAGACCTTTAATCCTTTAGACCTGTGTGCTGAAGACAGAGTTATTGAATAGCAATAACCTGTAAACATATACATAATGCTGGAAGACTATGACATAGACAAAGAAATGATGATCTGTATCTATTAGAGAGACATCTCAGGATGGAAGGATCAATTTCTTAATATAGCACTCTGGAACTTGTGATTTACAATGGGATGAAGGATCATTGATTTATCTAATGTGACTTTCATCACCAGAGAATGGCCAGCACTACTGTTGCAGGGGAAAGACAGCCACATGCCTGCATTTTCCTACTGTGCCCCATGTCCACTAATTATTAAACTGGATTTTTTATGATGCTTTATGGAACCAGGATCGCTGCTTTCAACCAACTTTATGTTTCTTGTTCATGTATTTATTCCCTTGATCACCAACATACTTGTTCATTCAATAGTTATTCTTTGAGGTCTCTGTGTGGCAAGTACACTGAAAGAAAGTAATATCCGTAGACACTGGAAGAGGGGCCCCTTTGCTAGTACACCGAGGGGCAATGAATTAGTGGGACCAATGAAATGTGCCTACCCTTCCAGACCATAACCTGAGTACCCAGAAACTTTAGTCTCTTGTCCAAACAACTCTGAGCCCCATTTCAGTCTCCTATAATCAAGTTTGCCCTTCTTAGGGTGACAGGGTAGCCACGTGCTTTCTTTAAGCCTGAGGAGTAGCCAGTTCAATTGATTTCTGTTGCTCAGTCATGTCTGACTCTTTGCAATCCCATAGACTATAGCACATCAGGCTTCCCTGTCCATCACCAGCTCCTAGAGCTTGCTCAAATTCAAGTCCATTGAGTCGGTGATGCCATCCAACCATCTCATCCTCTGTCGTCCCCTTTTCCTCCCACCTTCAATCTATCCCAGCATCAGGGTCTTTTCAAATAAGTCAGTTCTTTGCATCAGGAGGCCAAAGCATTGGAGTTTCAGCTTCATCATCCGTCCTTACAGTGAATATTCAGGACTGATTTCATTTAGGATTGACTGGTTTCCAGTCCAAGGGACTTCCAAGAGTCTTCTCCAGCACCACAGTCCAAAAACATTAATTCCTTGGCACTCAACTTTATTGTAGTCCAACTGTCACATCCATACATGACTATTAGAAAAACCATACCCTTAACAGATGGACCTGTGTTGGCAAAATAATGTTTCTGCTTTTTAATATGCTATCTAGGTTTGTCATAGCTTTTCTTTCAAGGAGCAAGCACCTTTTAATTTCATGCCTACAGTTACAATCTGCAGTGATTTTGGAGCCCAAAAGGATAAAGTCAGCCGATGTTTCCATTGTTTCCCCATCTATTTGCCATGAAGCGCTGGGACAGGATGCCATGATCTTAGTTTTCAGAATGTTGAGTTTTAGTCCAGCTTTTTCACTCTCCTCTTTCACTTTCATCAAGAGGCTCTTTAGTTCTTTGGTTTCTGCCATAAGGATGGTGTCATCTGTGTGTCTGAGGTTGATAGATCTCTCAGCAATCTTGATTCCAACTTGTGCTTCATCCAGCCCGGCATTTTGCATGATGTATTTTGCATATAAGTTAAATAAGCAGGGTGACAATATATAGTCTTGACATATTCCTTTCCTGATTTGGAACCAGTCTGTTTTTCCATGTCCTGTTCTAACTGTTGCTTCTTGACCTGCATACTGATTTCTCAGGAGGCAGGTCAAGTGGTCTGGTTTTCCCATCTCTTTAAGAATTATCCATAGTTTGTTGTGATCCACATAGTCAAAAGCTTTGGTGTAATGAATAAAGCAAAAGTAGATGTTTTTCTTGAACTCTCTTGCTTTTTCAATGATCCAGCGGATATTGGCAATTTGATCTCTGGTTCCTCTGCCTTTTCTAAATGCAGCTTGAATATCTGGAAGATCATGGTTCACATACTGTTGAAGCCTGGTTTGAAGATTTTTGAGCATCATTTTGCTAGCATGTGAGACAAGTGCAGTTGAGTGGTAGTTTGAACATTCTTTGTCATTGCTTTTCTTTGAAATTGGAAATGAAGCCTGACATTTTCCAGTTCTGTGGCCACTGCTGACTTTTCCAGATTTTCTGACATATTGAGTGCAGCACTTTCACAGCATCATCTTTCAGGATTTGAAATAGCTCAACTGGAATTCCAACACCTCCACTAGCTATGTTAATAGTGATGCTTCCTAAGGCTCACTTGACTTCACATTCCAGAATGTCTGGCTCTAGGTGAGTGATCATACCATCATGGTTATCTGGTTCATGAAAATCTTTTTTGTATAGTTCTTCTGGGCTCAGAGGGTAAAAGCATCTACTTACAGTGCGGGAGACCCAGGTTCGAACACTGGATCTGGAAGATCCTCTGGAGAAGGAAATGGCAACGCATTCCAGTACTCTTGCCTTGAAAATCCCATGATGAAGGAGCTTGGTAGGCTACTATCCATGGGATTGCAAAGAGTCAGACACGACTGAGCGACTTCACTTTCTTTCTTTCTGTGTATTCTTGCCAGCTCTTCTTAAGATCTTCTGCTTCTAATAGGGTGATACCATTTCTGCCCATCTTTGCATGAAATGTTCACTTGGTATCTCTGTTTTTTTTTTTTTTTTTTTTTTTTTTGATTTTTAGTTTTTCCCTTTTTATTTTTTTTTTTTTTTTTTTNAATATCTTCTGCTTCTGGTAGGTCCATACCATTTCTGTCCTTTATTGTGCCCATCTTTCCATGAAATGTTCCCTTGGTATCTCTAATTTTCTAGAAGAGATGTCTAGTCTTTCCCATTCTAGTGTTTTCCTCTATTTCTTTGCACTGATCACTGAGGAAGGCTTTCTTATCTTTCTTTGCTATTCTTTGAAACTCTGCATTCAAGTGGGTGTATCTTTCCTTTTCTCCTTTCCCTTTTGCTTCTCTTCTTTTCTAAACTATTTATAAGCCCTCCTCAGGCAACCATTTTGCCTTTTTGCATTTCTTTTTCTTGAGGATGGTCTTGATCACTGCCTCCTGTACAATGTCATGAACCTCCATCCATAGTTCTTCAGGCACTCGGTCTGTCAGATCTATTCCCTTGAAACTATTTCTCACTTCCACTGTATAATCGTAAAGGATTTGATTTAGGTCATACCTGAATGGTTTGGGGTTTTTTCCTCCTTCCTTCAATTTCAGTCTGAATTTGGCAATAAGAGGTTCATGATCTGAGCCACAGCCAGCTCCCAATCTTGCTTTTGCTGACTGTATAGAGCTTCTCTATCTTTGGCTGCAAAGAATATAATCAATCTGATTTCTTATTGACCATCTGGTGATCCCCATGTGTAAAGTCATCTCTTGTGTTGTTGGGAGAGGGTGTTTGCTATGACCAGTGCATTCTCTTGGCAAAATTTTATTAGCCTTTGCCCTGCTTCATTTTGTACTTCAAGCCATATTTGCCTGTTACTCCAGGTATTTCTTGACTTCCTACTTTTGCATTCTAGTCCCCTATAATGAAAAGGGCATCTTTTTTGGGTGTTAGTTCCAAAAGGTCTTGTAGGTCTTCATAGAACTGTTCAACTTCAGCTTCTTCAGCATTACTGTTTGGGGCACAGACTTGGATTACTGTGATATTGAATGATTTGCCTTAGAGATGAACAAAGATCATTGGTCATTTTTGAAATTGCACCCTAAAAATGCATTTCAGACTCTTTTTTTTTTTTTTTTTTACTATGATGGCTACTCCATTTCTTCTAAGGGATTGTTGCCCACAGTAAGAATATATAGTCATTGTAGTTAAATTTGCCCATTCCAGTCCATTTTAGTTAACTTATTCCTGAAATGTTGATACTCTCTCTTGCCAGCCCCTGTTTGAGCACTTCCAGCACTTCCTTGTAGGAGAGGCAAAATCACATTTAGAATCAAACCCCATACCCACCAGAGATGTTTGGAGGCTCTAACAAAGCCTTGTGCACACCAGGAGACCACACAGAGACAGTGTCAGACCTGCCTTTGAGTGTCTGAATGTCTCCTGCAGAGGTACATATCAGCAGTGGCCTGCCACAGGTGCAGGGGTTCTGGGTGCAACAGACCTGGGTGTAGCATAAGCCCTCTTGGAGGAAGTCACCATTAACCCTAACATAGAGCTCCAGAACTTGCACAGGCCTGGGGAAAACTGCTCTGGAGGGCACAAATGAAACCTTGTGTGCATAGGATCCAGGAGAAAGGAGCAGTGACCCCACAAGAGACTGACACAGACTTGCCTGTGAGTGTCCAGGAATCTCCAGTTGAGACATGGGTCAAGGGTGACCTGCTGCAGGGTCGGGGGCACTGAGTGCAGCAGTGCATGATGGGACCTTTTGAAAGAGGTCGCCATTATCTTCATTACCTCCACCATAGTTTTGTCTCAGGTCAAACAACAGAAAGGGAACACAGTCCCACCCATCAAGAGAAAATTGGATTAAAGATTTACTGAGAATGGCCCCATCCATCAGAACAAGACTCAGTTTCCCCCACAGTCAGTGTCTCCCATCAGGACGCTTCCATGAGCCTCTTATCCTTCTACATCAGAGGGCAGACAGAATGAAAACCACAATCATAGAAAACTAATCAAACTGATCACATGGACCACAGCCTTGTCTAATTGAATGAAACTGTGAGTTATGCCATGTAGGGTCACCCAGGACAGATGGGTCACAGTGGAGAGTTCTGACAAAATGTGATCCACTGGAGAAGGGAATGGCAAACCACTTCATTATTCTTGCCTTGCAAACCCTATGAACAGTATGAGGGGTGACCAAGTCACAGCTTTTGGGGAGGGGTAATTACTGTGAGATAGCTTGGATGTGCATCTTTGGAATCTCTACAGCCCCTGCACATGCAGACAAGGTTAAAAGAGACAGTAACAGAGTGTACGCTAGAAGCTTCCATTCTATACTTTCTCCAAGTCCTGCCCACAGTAGGAATAGGCCTGATAAGAGCTGCTGCTATTACAAAGGTGGATGGGTACTTTTTCCATGTTAATGGATTATAACATAATATATTATGTTAATGGAAAAATCTTACTCTCTTCACATCTTAATGTTGGAAGACTGTTACATAAGGCCGTCAAAAATGGCATCTATATTTGCCCTATGTTGCTTATTTCTTCAAAGCAGCCTGAGATCCATGAGCTCAAAATCCTGCTGGATCCAAACTCAAATTCTTACACATTTAATTGTTTTAAATATAGCCTCAAAAGCAGATTTAGAGACATTTGTAACCCACTGCATACATACTCCAGGAAGATGAACTTCATATCTGATAGTCACCGATAAATTACGGGTCTATTAAAAACAAATAAACCAAACCAAACAAATAAGCAAAAAAAGACACAAATGCCCATTAAAGTTCTCTAACAGAGAAATTACCCACAGTGCAGCTGAGTAACACCACCTAGACAGGTAACTCCCCTCACCAATCTCCCTCTCCCAAAGGAGTTTCCCTGTTCTCCTACCCTTCTGAATGCCATGGACCCAAGGCGATAGCCTTAGAGGGTCTTCTGCTCTGAGATACTTCCTCTGCCTTCAATCTATCAGTGATACTCAAATAAAGCTTGTACAGCCACTACTAACTCACAGACAGCTCATTTTCCACGATCAATCCCCAAATTCTTAAACTTATACCTTACAAGGAAAAACACTTTCTTTCTAGGTATAGAATGGCAGTTAACAAAACTGGCTAATTTTATCTGGAAAAATTTAGGAGAACAAATCTAATTCTCTAGAAGATGGCTGTAATGCAAAAGTTTTACTTATTTTGAATTAATATTAATTAATTATAAGATTCATATTTTAGACTGCATTTTTACAAACTGAGTAATATTTAACATATTTAATAACTGTATACAAAAGTATAGACAGATCACTGGAAAGTGAGTAGGCAAAATGAAAACTTATATATAAAACATTGTTAGATTTATTTTAAGATCAAACATAAAGAAGTCTTTTCTAAAGTAAATTTTCAGCTACTCTAAAGCAGAAGTATTGCAATCCCCTTGACTTAGTGTATCCCTACATGAAAAGTTGGTTTTGACTCACCATATTGAAGAACAGAGGAAGCGTTTTACAATACTTTGGAATGAGGTAACACTGTTTTATTGCCTGGAAAGATTCATATCATTCATTTATACATATTTTCAAAGCTTTACCTTATTAATAAGGCTTGATGGAGCTTCCAAGTGTGCCAAGAACTGGGAAGGAATTGAAAATATAAGGAAATGGAGACCATTATTGGTCTTGAGGTTTAGGCAGTCATTTTATTTTCCCTCCTTGCTATAGAAGACATCAAAGAAACTTATTTTATTAAAAGGACTTCTGTGGGTTTGTAATATAACATCTACTTCTCTGGATATCTGAAGTGTGGTTGATTTCCACTAGACATCATTTGTAAATTATCTTTGGCATCTACTCATGAGAGTTTTTATGTAAATATTTTATTAGAATAAAAGAGTCTGATAAGGGTGCTTACTGTAAATTACTGGTAATTTTTAGATTAGCTGACTGGAGACTTGATGTTAATAATATAAATTCTATATAACAGAACATAAAAATTAAAAAATTTCAAAACTAAAGAGTTTCCTTTGATATAACATTTAACACATACTTTGTAAGCATTTCTCTGTTACTCCAAAAACAAAGTGAATTCCAGTAAGGAAAAGTCCTAGGCATGATCCTCTTCTATATAATTTAATAGTTTTTTTTTTTAACTCCTTTGGTTTCTATAAATTCTTTATATAGTTGCAATAGTTATCCTTTTTCAGCTGAAAGTGTTTCAAATATCTTCTCTCAATCTGCACTCTAGTATTACTTTCTTTAACATATTTTTTATAAATAAAAGGTCTTTGTTTTAATATAATTCAATTAATCAAATTTAATGTATTTTTCAGTTATTATTAGCATTTTCCTTTATGACTCTATGATTCTATATTTTCTTCTAAGAGTTTTAGTTTCACTTTCTCCTCCTCTGACTTATTATTTTTGAAATATTCATACTATTAAAAAGTTAAGAGACTAGTACAAAGACCGTATCTCCCTAAATGGATATATTTGTATCTATATGCAAGTTCATATGTAATCACATATACATATATATACATAAATTAATGCAGCTATATCTGTTCATTTACTTATATCTCTATATCTAAGAAGAGTGTTTCCTTTTTCCTCTTCTCCTTCTAACTGTGAAGTATTATTGCAAACTCAAAAATTTTTGAATATTGCATATTGTAAAATCTATTAAGACATTGGAAGAAAAGTTATGACCAACTAGACAGCATATTGAAAAGCAGAGACATTACTTTGCCAACAAAGGTCTGTCCGGTCAAGGCTATGGTTTTTCCTGTGGTCATGTATGGATGTGAGAGTTGGACTGTGAAGAAGGCTGAGCGCCAAAGAATTGATGCTTTTGAACTGTGGTGTTGGAGAAGACTCTTGAGAGTCCCTTGGACTGCAAGGAGATGCAACCAATCCATTCTTAAGGAGATCAGACCTGGGATTTCTTTGGAAGGAATGATGCTAAAGCTAAAACTCCAGTACTTTGGCCACCTCATGCAAAGTGTTGACTCATTGGAAAAGACTCTGATGCTGGGAGGGATTGGGGGAAGGAGGAGAAGGGGACGACAGAGGATGAGATGGCTGGATGGCATCACTGACTCGATGGATGTGAGTCTGAGTGAACTCCGAGAGTTGGTAATGGACAGGGAGGCCTGGCATGCTGCGATTCATGGGGTCGCAAGGAGTTGGACACAACTGAGCGACTGAACTGAACTGATTAAGACCATTATTACTTTTGTTCCAAATTTTGCCAATGGGAACTTTTCAACTTGGTTTCTTTGTTCTTTTGACGTGTCCTAATTAATCTTATTTATTTTTTTTTGTAAAAAAAAAAAAAAAGAGGTGTGGGATTATTTGTACTTCTCCTGCTTCATATTTGGAACAAGCAATTTCTATAAAACCTCTACTTTCCTTTACTAAGGAGTGGTATTTAGACACAAATAATGGGAGTCAGAAGTACTCATTGCACTCATGTATNTATTAAAAAGTTAAGAGACTAGTACAAAGACCGTATCTCCCTAAATGGATATATTTGTATCTATATGCAAGTTCATATGTAATCACATATACATATATATACATAAATTAATGCAGCTATATCTGTTCATTTACTTATATCTCTATATCTAAGAAGAGTGTTTCCTTTTTCCTCTTCTCCTTCTAACTGTGAAGTATTATTGCAAACTCAAAAATTTTTGAATATTGCATATTGTAAAATCTATTAAGACATTGGAAGAAAAGTTATGACCAACTAGACAGCATATTGAAAAGCAGAGACATTACTTTGCCAACAAAGGTCTGTCCGGTCAAGGCTATGGTTTTTCCTGTGGTCATGTATGGATGTGAGAGTTGGACTGTGAAGAAGGCTGAGCGCCAAAGAATTGATGCTTTTGAACTGTGGTGTTGGAGAAGACTCTTGAGAGTCCCTTGGACTGCAAGGAGATGCAACCAATCCATTCTTAAGGAGATCAGACCTGGGATTTCTTTGGAAGGAATGATGCTAAAGCTAAAACTCCAGTACTTTGGCCACCTCATGCAAAGTGTTGACTCATTGGAAAAGACTCTGATGCTGGGAGGGATTGGGGGAAGGAGGAGAAGGGGACGACAGAGGATGAGATGGCTGGATGGCATCACTGACTCGATGGATGTGAGTCTGAGTGAACTCCGAGAGTTGGTAATGGACAGGGAGGCCTGGCATGCTGCGATTCATGGGGTCGCAAGGAGTTGGACACAACTGAGCGACTGAACTGAACTGATTAAGACCATTATTACTTTTGTTCCAAATTTTGCCAATGGGAACTTTTCAACTTGGTTTCTTTGTTCTTTTGACGTGTCCTAATTAATCTTATTTATTTTTTTTTGTAAAAAAAAAAAAAAAGAGGTGTGGGATTATTTGTACTTCTCCTGCTTCATATTTGGAACAAGCAATTTCTATAAAACCTCTACTTTCCTTTACTAAGGAGTGGTATTTAGACACAAATAATGGGAGTCAGAAGTACTCATTGCACTCATGTATAATTGTCTCTATAATGGCCTCTTTGGTGAGAAGAGCAGCCAGCAGGAAAATATTTCTAAATAAAATATTTGTGGTAGATTTTGAGATGACCTTTAAAAATCTCTGAAGTGAAGAGGAACTAAAGAGTCTCTCAATGAGAGTGAAAGAGGAATGAATAATCTGACCTAAAACTCAATGTTCAAAAAACTAAGATCATGGCATCCAGTCCCATCACTTCACGGCAAACAGAAGGGGAAAAAGTGGAAACAGTGACAGATTTTACTTTCTTGGCCTCTAAAATCACTGTGAATGGTGACTTCAGCCATGAAATTAAAAAGATACTTACTCTTTGTAAGGAAAGCCATGACAAACCTAGATAGCATATTAAAAAGCTGAGACATCACTCTGCCAACAAAGGTCATTATAGTCAAAGCTATGGTTTTTCCAGTAGTCATGTATGGATGTGAATTGGACCATGAAGAAGACTGAGTGCTGAAGAATTGATGCTTTTGAATTTTAGTACTAGAGAAGACTCTTGAGAGTCCCTTGGACCACAGGGAGATCAAACCAGTCAATTCTCAAAGAAATCAATCTTGAATATTCACTGGAAGTACTTATGCTGAATCTGAAGGTCCAGTACTTTGGCCACCTGTTGCAAAGAGCCAGCTTGTTCAAAAAAACTCTGATGCTAGGGAAGACTGAAGGCAAAAGAAGTAGGTGACAATGATGCTACCGAGTTTCACTGACTCAATGGACATAAGTTAGAGCAACTCCAGGGATAGTGGAGGACAGAGGAGTCTGGCATGTTACACTCTGTGGGGTTGCAGATAGACACGTGGAAAAGCAAAAACTTTACAATTTTTATAAAAAATATAAATAAGTCAAATGCCAAAGATGAAATAAGAATTGAAACATATGAATTAATTCCAAAGCTAGGAATACTGGAGTGGGTAGCCTAACCTTTCCCCAGGGTATCTTCCAGACCCAGGAATCAAACCGGGGTTACTGCATTGCAGGCTGATTGTTTACCAACTGAGCTATTAGAGAAGCAAGAATTTTAATAATTTTAAACATATATTTTATTAAAAAATCATTGAAAATTGTCTCAGATGATATAACTAACCAAAATATGCCCAATTTAAAATAGAAATCTTAAATTGATTAATATCCAAAAAACAATTAATCCACAAAAAAATAAACCCACATGACTTCACATGTAGTTTTGCCAAATTTTCAAAGAAGAAAGTATCACAATAATAAAAAAGAATTCTAGAGCATGGAAAGGAAAACATTCAAATAATTTTTATAAAGCGTGAATAGTAATGCTCTCTTCCACTCATAAATGTAGTGCACATACACTCTCAAAAAAACTAAACTCACTGAGAAATATTGATGCAAAAATCTTAAATAAAATATTAGAAGATGTACCTATGGAAATAGTACATCATGACAAAGAAAAATATATATTAATGAATGCAAGAATGGTTTAATTCTCATAAAATCATTAGGAAAATTATCAAATTAATTAACCATATTAGCAGATCTGAGGGGTGAAATCATATAATTATCTCAGGGATGTTGTAAAGCAATTCAAAAATAATATTTAATCATTATTTTTAAAATTTATAAGAATTGATATAAACCTTGTAAAATCTAGAAACTGAGAGAGTCAATTCCAAGGCAGGTGGATAAGAAGTCTGGGGGTCTCTGAGGAGAAAGGGCTCTGGGCTTCTCAAAGAGGAGGAAAGGACAAACTTTTTTTTTCTACATTCTTTAGTCTTAGTCATATAAAATGTTTTTCTTTCTATTTTTTTTTTCTTTAAGCCTGGAACTGAAGATTACACAGCTTATTTTAAACTCTGTAGTCATAGCTCAGTTGGTAAAGAATCCACCTGCAATGCAGGAGCCCCCGGTTTGATTCCTTGGTTGGGAAGATCCACTGGAGAAGAGACAGGCTACCCATTTCAGGATTCTTGGGCTTCCCTTGAGGCTGACAGGGGAAAGAATCCACCTGCAGTGCGGGAGACCTGAATTCCATCCCTGGGTTGAGAAGATCTCATGAGGAAGGGAAAGGCTACCTACTCCAGTATTCTGGTTTGGAGAATTTCATGGACTGTATAGTCCAGTTCAGTTCAGTGCAGTTGCTCAGTTGTGGCTGACTCCTTGAGACCCCATGAATCGTAGCATGCCAGGCCTCCCTGTCCATCATCAACTCCTAGAGTTCACTCAGACTCACATCCATCGAGTCAGTGATGCCATCCAGCCAATCCATCCTCTGTCATCCCCTTCTCCTTCTGCCCCCAATCCCTCCCAGCATCAGAGTCTTTTCCAATGAGTCAACTCTTTGCATGAGGTGACCAAAGTACTGTGGTTTTAGCCTTAGCATCAATCCTTCCAAAGAAATCCCAGGGCTGATCTCTTTCAGAATGGACTGGTTGGATCTCCTTGCAGTCCAAGGGACTCTCAAGAGTCTTCTCCAACACCACAGTTCAAGAGCATCAATTCTTCAGTGCTCAGCTTTCTTCACAGTCCAACTCTCACATCCATACAAGACCAATGGAAAAACCATAGCCTTGACTAGATGGACCTTAGTTGGCAAAGTAATGTTTCTGCTTTTCAATATGCTGTCTAGGCTGGTCATAACTTTTCTTCCAAGAAAACTTTTAATTTCATGGCTGCAGTCACCACCTGCAGTGATTTTGGACCCCCCCAAAATANAGACCAATGGAAAAACCATAGCCTTGACTAGATGGACCTTAGTTGGCAAAGTAATGTTTCTGCTTTTCAATATGCTGTCTAGGCTGGTCATAACTTTTCTTCCAAGAAAACTTTTAATTTCATGGCTGCAGTCACCACCTGCAGTGATTTTGGACCCCCCCAAAATAAAGTCTGACACTGTTTCCTCTGTTTCCCCATCTATTTTCCATGAAGTGATGGGACCAGATACCATGATCTTCGTTTTCTGAATGTTGAACTTTAAACCAACTTTTTCACTCTCCACTTTCACTTTCATCAAGAGGCTTTTTAGTTTCTCTTCACTTTCTGCCATAAGGGTTGTGTCATCTGCATATCTGAGGTTACTGATATTTCTCCCAGCAACCTTGAGTCCAGCTTGTGCTTCTTCCAGCCCAGCGTTTTTCATGNGGGTCCGAATTGGGAACTCAGGTACACTTATGGCTGATTTATGTCAATGTATGGCAAAATGAGTACAGTATTGTAAAGCAAAACAAACTAAAAAATAAAAATTAAAAAAAAAAAGAAAATGCAAATGAAAACCACAATGAGATTTCACCACATATAGTCAGAATGACTATTATCAAATATAAAAGATATTAATATTAATAACAAATGGCAGTGAAGATGTGGAGAAAAGAGAAAACTTTTACATTGTTGGTAGAAATATAAATCAGTGCAGCCACCATGGAAAACAGTATGGAAGTTCTTCAAAAAATGAAAAATAGAACTACCATATGATCCAGCAATTCAATCTATGAGTATATATCCAAAAGAAATGAAGTGGTTATCTTTAAGAGACATACACACTCTCACTGTAGCATTATTCACAATAGTCAAGACACAGAAACAATCTAAGTGACAATCAACAGGTGAACAATAAAGAAAATGTGTACACAATAGAATATGATTCAGCCACAAAGAGAGAGAAGAAAATTCTGATACTTGTGACAACATATAGCTTCTCTGGTGGCTCAGATGGTAAAGCATCTGCTTGCAATGCGGGAGAC
The DNA here is from genome assembly GCA_006410615.1 of Neotragus moschatus. Lineage (NCBI taxonomy): Eukaryota > Metazoa > Chordata > Mammalia > Artiodactyla > Bovidae > Neotragus > Neotragus moschatus. The sequence goes on from SJYA01001192.1 coordinate 127,960, forward strand.
CCGGGTTCAGTTTGTGGGTCAGGAAGATATCCTGGAGAAGGAAATGGCAACCCACTCCAGTACTCTTGTCTGGAAAATTCCATGAATGGGGTTGCAGTGAGTTTGACATGACTGAACGACTTCACTTTCTTTTCTTTTCTTGTGACAACATGCATGGACCTTCGAACAAAGGCAATAATTGAAATAAGTCAAACAGAAAAAGACAAATACTGTATGATCTTACTTGCACATGGAATCTGAAAAATTTGTTATATAGAAAGAAAGTAGTTTTCAGGGGCTGGGGGGCCTATAGTGAACTATATATTTTGTATGCTTAATTTGCTAAGAGGCTAGATTTTATGCTGTTTTCTTACATAAAAACACACAAAATAATAATAATAAAATGATAGGAAACTTTGAAACATTATAGATATATATCTATGGCTTTGGTGCTGGGGATGGCTTCACGAGCACACTTATTCCAAAACTCATAGAGTTGTAAACATTAAATTTTCAGCTTTTTACATGTTAGTTATATCTTTAGGCTTAAAAGTTCTCTGCATCAAATTTCTCACATGCAAAAGCACAACCCTAACTAGGCTCCTATTGTTATTTCATAAGGGATTTAAATTTTTTCATTGAGCTTATTTAGTTGGACATCCAACTGGACAGATTCTGGTTTTGGTGGCAGTGTCTTTGGATTAATTTGAAAATTATCTCAGTGCCTAAGACTTTTATAAGGAAAGGTATTCTTTCTGGTAGAAATGTTTTACTTTGGTTGTAACTATGTTATTTGTGAAGGAAAGTTATGACCAACCTAGATAGCATATTCAAAAGCAGAGACATTACTTTGCCAACAAAGGTCCATCTAGTCAAGGCTATGGTTTTTCCAGTAGTCATGTATGGATGTGAGAGTTGGACTGTGAAGAAAGCTGAGCACTGAAGAATTCATGCTTTTGAACTGTGGTGTTGGAGAAGAGTTTTGAGAGTCCCTTGGACTACAAGGAGATCCAACCAGTCCATTCTGAAGATCAGCCCTGGGATTTCTTTGGAAGGAATGATGCTAAAGCTGAAACTCTAGTACTTTGGCCACTTCATGTGAAGAGTTGACTCATTGGAAGGACTCTGATGCTGGGAAGGATTGGGGGCAGGAGGAGAAGGGGACGACAGGATAAGATGGCTGCATGGCATCACCAACTCGATGGACGTGAGTTTAAGTGAATTCCGGGAGTTGGTGATGGACAGGGAGGCCTGGTGTGCTGCAATCCATGGGGTCGCAGAGTCGGACACGACTGAGAGACTGAACTGAACTGAGCTGATGTTATTTGTTAAGGATAACACTTTAAAATATTGTCACTCATATCTGTATTTCATTGTGTTAGATTCTCAAGATGTGGAAAGCAAAATAGATATGTTTTAACTGTCAATGGTTTAGAAAGTGTTCTCTCCTTAGAGTAAGTGTAGAATTGGGTGTCCTTCCTTAGAGATCTCAGACAGTCATTTAGTCACTTGCTACTCAATATGTGACCTGAGAACCAGTATTATCAGCACTGGTATCACAAAAGGGCTCGGGCTGACCTAAAGAGTTAGATTCTTAACAGGACCTCCAGGTAAGTAATGTGCACAATAATTTTGAAAAGAACTGATTTAACCTATTACCATAGAAACAAAAATGACAGCAAGAAGGAAACCCGGCTTTCTGAATATTCTCAGGTGCCAATGACTATTATTATATACCTTTAATGTCTACTCCCTCCTTTCTATTATAATTCTGCTTTACAAAATTTAGTTTGCATTCCGTTTTTCCAGGAATCTTGTAATAACTTCTTAACTTAAAAAAAATACCCCCACTCTTAAATTTAAAAGTATCCAATCTTGACTTAGTCTGTCTAGTAATGGGGGCTGTGTAAAGGGGAACTGTAGGGCTTCCCAGATGGTGTTAGTCAAAGAATCCACCTGCCAGTGCAGAAGACATAAAGATGCAGGTTAAAAATTCCTGGGTCAGGAAGAACCCCTGAAGTAGGAAATGACACCCCACTCGAGTATTCTTGCCTAGAAAATTCCAAGGGCAAAGGAGTCTGGAAGGCTACAGTCCATGGGGCCACAAAGAGTTAGGTGCGAATGATCACACAGAGGGGAACTGTATCTGACTCACCTTGAAAACTTTTAGAGACTTCAGATGTGTTAGTTCCTGCTAAGGGAAAACAGAAATGAATTAATGGATTCAAGGAGAGATATAATGTTTCCAAAATTAAGTATACCAGCAATGAACATAAATAATGTTATTTCAGGGGTAGAATGTAGACATGAAGAAAAACTATAGCAGCTGAAGGAAAGATCAATGGAACCCAAATTTAAAAAAATATAAATAATGAGGTAAGCTTTTTAGTGAAATGAATACCTCAAAAAATATAAAAAAGAAAATGATATGTTAATAATATCCAAAGGGATTTTCAAACAAATAAATAAGGATTTTATATATAAAAACATATATATACACATTCTAATTAATGAGGAGAAAATAATGAAATCCACAAAGACTTTGAAATGACTAAGATATTGACCTGCTTTCTAAAACCATCTTTAACAAAAGCTAAATAAATAAATAAAATAAAGCCAAGGTAGGGAGTTCAAGCAATTAGCATGCAATGAAGATCTTGTTACACACATGGAAGACAGGGTCATTTCAGAAATCAATCATTTTGTTTTTCCAAGACAAAATAGACAGTCCAGAATACTGATACAAATATACATACCTAGACACATACACAAATACATAAATGTGTGTTTGTACATGTATATACATATATATATTTGGTGTCACATTTTCAAGACAGAATAGGTAGAAACAATTTGTTCAGTGAACTTGCTTCCTAATGATGAGTGCAGCTTTGTTTATGTTCACAGGTAACTTGAGACTATAAAAGAGAAAATCTATGAGCAAACAAGGCTCTGTTTTCTTAAAAGGAGGGCAGCAGTCATCTCAACTCTTAGTAAAATAAGGAGACAAATCCTAAGATAAATATTGGAAGACATCTAGAGGATAAATGAATTATGAAAAGCAAGCAGTATGATTTTACAAAGGAAAAAATCATGCAGGCAAATTTAATTGCTTTTTTTTTCCTTGTGGATCAAGTTATGAGATTAATAGATGAAAGCAGCAATAGATGTGGTATATCTTGATTCCAGCAAAGCAAAAGGATAGCATATCTTATAAAATTTTACTCAAAGAATTAGTTTAAATTAGCTTGAATATGAACACTTTTACATCGAGTAAAAATTGGTTGAAGTATCACATAAAAGGGCGCATAATAAATGGCAGTTTTTCTGGGAGGGAGGAGGTATCTAGAGGACTGCTACAAGGGCTCGTGGTAGGTCCAGCTCTTTTAAACAGGCTCATTAATTATGGGAATGAGGAAGTAAACAGCATGCTAATTAAATTCACAGACACTGCTAAGTTGGGAAATACTGCACACATCCCCAAGATTGGGAAAGCAATAATGAGCCCTGAGGAGGTTTGATATATGGTTAAAACTTCATTTTGATTTATCCAACTTGGAAAATTCACTGGGGAAAAGAATCCTTGCCCACATAGGAGACTCGAGAGCAAGATACCCCCAAAAGCTGCATTGCTAATTGATTTCTACTCAAGAAGCAACCAGATCTCAGAGGCCTCATCATCTGAGGCAAAATATCACAACATTTAGCTGGTTTGGAAATGTTACCTAGATCCCTTATATTCTAATGGTCAAAGAAAGGCTATATGTATATTGTATGTTGGTCTTTTAGAACACAGAAATGTGTTTTCAGTATCTCATCTCCAGAAAGTTAAGAAAAAAGGAAGGTGGTCACAACACAAAAAGAAAAATATTGACAAAGGATTCGCAATGGAGAGGGCTTGCTAGGATGGTTTACCCAGCATGTTGTCTCTGTTGGATAACATCGTTGTTTCATCTGCAATAAAACTCCATTCTTTTCAATTCACAGATTTTATGTCTACTGCCACCCTTTAAGAAAACATTAGGGGACTTATGAATAAAGATATTTGCCAAACTATTACTTATCATAGAAAAAATATTGGCAATAACTTGTCAAAAATAGATAACATTACAATGACATCAGGGTAATTTTGCAGCCATAGGAAATATTTAGTAAGGATGGTTAAAACACTGAAATGAAACAGTAAATGAAAATAAAGACACCAAAAAACAAAATGAAAAGTTACATGTACAGTATACTCTCAATCTTATAGTAGTATAAGACTTGAGAAAAAATATTGAGGGAGATTCACCAAAGTATTAAAAAAAATTTTATCTCTAGGTGGTTATCAATGAGTATTGAAAATTTTTATTTTCATATTTCTCTGCATTTTCAAAGGCTAATATATAAAATTTCATATATATAAAGAAAAAAAGAAAAGGTAATAAGATTAACAACATTAAATTACTAAAGTCATAGAGACTACTCTCTCCCATAGTAATTTTTAAGCTAAATTCAAAGAATAGAATGGAAATATGGATGCATTGGGGATCCATTACATAAAACCATTTAGATGACATGGAACAACAGCAACTTTATAATATGCATACATTCACAGAAGAACTGATAAATTGGAGCTCAAGTGTATTTGCGTCATTATCTTTTTGGAATACCATTAGAAGCCTGAAATTTATCTCCAGTCATAGAATTCTTTATATATATATATAAAGAATATATATATATAATTCCTGGAGGAGAAAATGGTAACCCACTCCAGTACTCTTGCTTGGAAAATTCCATGGACAGAGAAGCCTGGCAAGCTACAATCCATGGAATCACAAAGAATCAGACACAATTGAGCACGCACACACATATATTAATATATATATATGGCAATGTTATCATATGTGGTACTTAGAATGGATAACAAGTATTTCTAAGGTTAAAGAGATTTATGACTAAACATTGGCACATTCTTTCTTAATGTTGTAAATTATATAGATTTGTTTTTTTAAAAAAGTAGATCAAATTTTTTTTCCCTGTGCTCCAATCCAATATTAAAGTATAAGTCACTTTCTTTTTGATCTAAGGAATACTCACCTAACCTGTATTGTTATTTCATACAATTTGATTTATCTTTCAAACTTGAAGTTTTGTTCCTGATTCATACAAAGGCATTGTATTTAAAATGTGAAGAACACATTACATGCAGCAATATTGAGGATTTGAGTCTGGAGATCAAAACCTCTTTGTACTTCTTCTATGATCCTTTCTTTATCAAGCTATACAAAATAGTACTGCTCATCTGCTACACAGTGTGGGGACGTTTATCTTGTTTTACCAAAGGGGATCTTGATCTTTTCTCCAGTTTGTCCACATCTCTTACAAGAATGTCAGCAGGAACTTTACTGTTTCTAGACTAATGGCATAAGAAATAGAAATATTACAACCGCTACTCCACATGTGGTAATGATTTTGAAAAGCTGCAATTTAGATACTCACATTGAGCTTTCATTGCAATCTACAATATATCAAACAATAAGAATATCTTTAGGGTTGTATTAACTTTTCAAAAAAAAAGTACAGTGAAAATAAAAGAAATGGTTTGATTTCTTCTCTTACACTAGGAGGTGCAGGGTAAATGGAGTAGATGTTTATTCTCATAGTTAACATATTTCTATTTAATAGAATTAGTCTCAACTTTCCAGAAGCTGTTTATTCTTTTTCTAGATTTCTCCAGATTCTCAGCACTTTACTATTAGGATTTAGGACCCACTCATTGGTTTCTGTCCATTAACAAGTAGCAACATAAAGGCATTTGTTCAGTTCTTTAAATACCGAGATCACATAGTTTTAGGAAACTTTCAATGTTTTCTTGCTCTAATGGCTCTCTAAAGGACTTAACAGCATGAATTTATTAGCTTATTTAATGTATTATCATCAAACTATCCATCTAGCCCTCAAAGCCTTTTCCTTTTATATTTCTGATTATTCAGTTTATGTAAACAGCGTTTATAATAAATTGGTTTGGACTCTGGCAATATTGATGTTTTCAAACAAACCACACATAATTTCTTGACAAAACACCTTAATTCCATTTTCACATATTCTACTCATTTAAATAAAAAGACAACTAATACAATCCTAGAACTCATTTTAATAAAATTAAAAATGACCTGTTTATTCAAAGACTATTTATAACTTCAGAAAAGTAACTTTAAAAGGGAATAGCACTTAAAAACAAGACTCAACTACTTTTTTTAAAAAAATTGCAACTATAAGTGAATGAAGTAGAATGATTCACATTTTGTAACCTTATAAATGAAAAATATTTAATTGTACTTTATATACTAAATGTTAGAACAAATAGAATATTACTTTAGCTTCTATTATTGAGTAATTATCAATGAAAATTTTGAAATATAAATAAAAATGCTGATATTCAATATACTAAATACATATAATTATACAAAGCATGAATACTACTAGATTCTAAATTGATGTCTGATAATTTATTCCAGTGGAACACAAGGTTTCTTTTCTTAAAATAGATAATTTTCCTTAGAATGTATCTCCAAAGGAGTGTTTTATAAACATGTAAATTTGCTATTGTTTACTATTTTCTAGAAATTGTCATTACTGTTTTAATATTCTTTTTCTCATTTATTTCTCACAACACATCAAGTAAGTACTATGATTGTCTTCAGGTATTGAAAAACTATGAGAAAATAAGTGAGTATCATTAATAATTATGGTCACTTGGAGAATAATTTGTGAGCTAAGTCTTTAGAAAAGTCATGCTACCAACTGCTTAGATATCTTAACTTGTAATTAGAGTATCTACATCAACTTCTTCAAACACCAGTGCTAAATTAAATGATCACTATGCACCATTCCATAATAAAGAAACAAATATTGGAAGCATCAGTTCAGTTCATTTCAGTCGCTCAGTCGTGTCTGACTCTTTGCAGCTCCATGAATTGCAGCACGCCAGGCCTCCCTGTCCATCACCAACTCCCGGAATTCACTCAAACTCATGTCCATCGAGTCTGATGCCATCCAGCCATCTCATCCTCTGTCGTCCACTTCTCCTCCTGGCCCCAATCCCTCCCAGCATCAGAGTCTTTTCCAATGAGTCAACTCTTCACATGAGGTGGCCAAAGTACTGGAGTTTCAGCCTTCAGCATCATTCCTTCCAGTGAACACCCAGGACTGATCTCCTTTAGGATGGACTGGTTGGATCTCCTTGCGGTCCAAGGGACTCTCAAGAGTCTTCAACACCACAGTTCAAAAGCATCCATTCTTCAGTTCTCAGCCTTCTTCACAGTCCAACTCTCACATCCATACATGACGACTGGAAAAACCATAGCCAAAGGAGTACATCAAGGCTGTATATTGTTACCCTGCTTATTTAACTTCTATGCATCATGAGAAACGCTGGGCTGGAAGAAGCACAAGTTGGAATAGAGATTGCCGGGAGAAATATCAATAACCTCAGATATGCAGATGATACCACCCTTATGGCAGAAAGTGAAGAGGAACTAAAAAGCCTCTTGATGAAAGTGAAAGAGGAGAGTGAAAAAGTTGGCTTATAGCTCAACATTCAGAAAACGAACATCATGGCTCTGGTCCCATCACTTCATGGGAAATAGATGGGGAAACAGTGGAAATAGTGGCTGACTTTATTTTTCTGGGCTCCAAAATCACTGCAGATGGTGACTGCAGCCATGAAATTAAAAGATGCTTACTCCTTGGAAGGAAAGTTATGACCAACTAGATAACATGTTGAAAAGCAGAGACATTACTTTGCCAACAAAGGTCCGCATAGCCAAGCTCTAATCCATTTGCATCACTACTTATATGGTAGTTGTAACCAGAGGAGGCTGAGAATTTAATTATCTAAACGTATTTGTACACAGACAACACTTCGCTTAGGCACATACCCACAGTTAAAGGCCTAAGGGGAAAATTAACAATTAAATAAATAAGTTCTTTAGATTTAAAAATTATCAATAAATAAAATTAACTAGAATTTATGAAAAAATATTTATTTTTCTAATATAATCTGAAGTATAATTTTCAAATCATATTTACAATAACCCTCCACTATCATTATATTGAAAACTATACATTGACAGTCTGTGGATAGTATTGTCCTATCTAAAATATTATACTTTATTATGCATCTAACAGTGTGCATTAAAAATCTGTTTAATATTATACGAAAACATCCTTCAGTTAAACAATAATCCCTAAAATAATGTGCCCATCTTCTCGAGAGGAATCATGGCGCTCGGGAGTGCTTTTCTAATAATCATCTATATAATTTATTTCCCCATGTTTTAAATAAGAAAAAGTTTTGATTGGAATATGATTCAATTTGATTATTATTTTACCATACTGCAGTATCAGTTATAGAAACAAATGTATTTGTGGACATACAAAATTAACTTTTTCAGCTTTTTTAAAAAATAACTTCATTGAGATGTAATTCATACACCATGAATTTTACTCTTTCAAAGTCTATAATATTCATTGGAAGGACTGATGCTGAATCTGAAGCTCCAGTACTTTGGCCACCTGATGCAAAAAACTGACTCATTGGAAAAGACCCTGATTCTGGGATAGATTGAAGGTGGGAGGAGAAGCGGATGACAGAGGATGAGATGGTTGGATGGCATCACCAACTCAATGGACATGAGTTTCAGCTAATTCTGGGAGATGGTGAAGGACAGGGAAACCTGGCATGCTGCAGTCCATGGGGTCACACAGCCAGACACAAATGAGTAATTGAACAACAAAAGTCTCTAATTCAGTGGCTTTAGCATCACTAAACAGAGCTGTACAACTGTCACCACTTATTTCAGAATACTTTCATCAGCACAAAGTGAAACCCTATAACTAGCCATCAGTAGTCAATGTCTATTGTGCCTTCTCCCTAGCCCTTGCTGCTGCTGTGCTGTGCTCAGTCATTTCCCACTCTTTTGTGACTCTATGTAGCCCACCAGGGTCCTCTGTCCGAGGGATTTTCCAGGCAAAAATGCTAGAGTCGGTTGTCATTTCCTTCTGCAGGCCTTAGCCCTTGAGAATCTATTTTTCATCTTTACAGATTTGCTTGCTCTGGACATTTTATATAAATGAAATCATGTGGTCTTCCGTGACTGGCTTGTTTCATCCATGCTGTGGCATGTTACAGCACGTCATTCCTTTTTATGGTCAAACGACATTCCATTTTGTGGATAAACCACGTTTTACTCATCAGTAGATGGACTTTGGGTTGAATCCATTTTTTATCTTTTATGAATATCCATGTATAAGTTTTTGAATGGACATGTGTTTCATAAATTTGTTTCAAAAAAGATGCTTGTGCTTAGTCATGTCCCAAACTTTGAGACCTTTGGACTATAGCCTACCAGGCCTCTGTCCATGGGATCTTTCAGGCAAGAATACTGGAGTGGGTTGCCATTTCCTCCTCCAGTGAATCTTCCCAGCCCAGGGATTGAACCTGTGTCTCCTTCATTGCAATCGGATTCTTTATCTATTGAGCCATCAGGGAATCTTGTATTATTCATTCCTCATTTACTAACTGACATTCTTTATGAAAGGAGCATTCCTTTTTTTTTTTTTTTTCACATATAAGCCATCAGTATGGACTCAAGGATTCTTATTTTATGCAAAGGTTTAAAATCCATTTTTGCATTACTTATTTTAAATGCTCAAATTTTCCATTATTTGGCCACTATGAGTCCCTTCAAAGGACTCCAATTTTTGACAGACCCACTATTAAAATAATGTTTTTTTTACTTTCTAATATAACAAGATGGCCCAAACTTCATTTCATAATTTCTCAAACCCAGCATCAGATTAAGTCGTTTCTCCAAGGTACACGGATTCCTTTTATTTAAAAAAAAAAAAAAGATATTTAGAAACCCAGGTTTGGATGCTACCTATGCTTATTGCTAGCAAGGTTTGTTAAAGTCTCAGCTAAGGTGCCAGCTTGTGAATAACATCATACAGGGTTGGAGTCCTGTCTTCTAAGAAGTAGTATTTGTATTGAACTAAAGGCCAGTGTGTAGTGTCCTTTCTCTATTAACTAAAACATAGATCTAGAAACAATGAGCTAGAAATGAGGCTGGCTTCTCCCATCCTCTCATCATCGCTTCCAAGGAACCACTTGTAGTATATGTTCTAAGCACTCAACTTTAGAATTTGCTACTAGATATACAGCTTGTCTTTTCATTTTTGTTTGTTTTTTTTTTGTTGTTTCGGTTTTTGGTTAGGGGAAGGGGAAAGAGCAGTGGGCAGGAGGGATACATTTACCAGAGGATGCACAATAAAGTTTCCTCTCATCCTGAAGCTCCAGTTTGGCACTCTGTGCCACTGGAGCAGAAAGCAAAATTAGGAGTTACTATACTAACAGAGATGATAAACTGACTACTATAAAAAGCTATGTACATGCTATATATTACGGGCAAGGAGAAATATGTTTGAAAACTAGGTGATTGCCTGGATGATCTGACTATTTCTTTGTTTAATGACAATTGTATATGGGTAATATTCTCAAGAAGGGCAAGTTAAGATAGAAGTTCAGACTCCTTATGAATAAAGGTCTGAGCCACATCACTGTTCATGGGCTCCGTATCTAAAACCAAAGTACTTGCTGGAGGTGAAGAATGCCTAGTGTGGCTGGCTAAGAAAGAAAATGAAAAAATATTAATTAAGGTTTTGAATCAATTCAGCTACAGTGGCTGGGACTATAGCTTGCTTTATTACCTTCAAATTGAATATATGTAGCAAGATTCCTGCTTATTACCTTGAAAGGGATTTAGATGAATGGAATTTAGTGAAGAGCACATGGGATTTGAGTAATGCAAGGAATTGGCTCTATTGGATGGATATCTCTTGAATTTTTGCTTCAAATACATGCTCCCAATATTATTACAATTTCTGCTGTGTTAACCTGATTATTTTGTCTAGTCAGCTGCACATGACTGAGTGACTAACACACACAGCTTCACACAGTGAAGTATGACAGTGTTTTAGTTTAGACTTGGGTTGTGCATCTCTCATTTCCTGTCCCAGGACTGTATATTCACATATGTATAATCCAAAAGTTCAGAGAAGTAAATATCCTATGGGGCATCTCTCAATCAGTAAATGAGGGAACTGACTGTTAATCTTCCTTTAGGCAAAAAGTCTATAAAGACTGTCAATAGCATAAAGCATCCAGTTGCCCAGAGAGATGGCCTGTTATTATACTGGCCACTTTACTAAGGCTTCTTTATAATGGCTCCATGATTTATTCCATTTGTCCCCAGTTCCTACATTCTGGATTGCACTCCTAAACAAAATACTTGAATTTAATCTTTAGCTGATGTCCAGCTTTTTAAGAAAAACAAGTTGTTAATTATCAAAGCTTCAAATGTATGCCCAGATAAATGTGCATGAGATTTTTCTCACAGAGTGTAGAATATATTGAAGAAAGCGGCCCTTGAGTTTGCCAAGACTGAGAAAGCTGGTGGCCAAGATTTTTCAGCCTCTTGAGGGATATTTTGTTGTGAAGAAAGCTAGCAGAAGGGTGAAGACTGGAAAGAAAATGGAACATTTCTATGTATCAGACAACTCAAAACCATGGATAAACTATGAAAATTGAATGTACAAAGCACCAAAAAAGGATCAAAAAATATCCAAAAAACCCACCAAGTTACTCTTGCACACTAACCAGAAAGAACAGAGACTAGCATATTATCAATAGATCAGACTTTTCTCCACCTATATGTTCCAAATCCACTCCATAAGGATATAAAATCACTTCCAGGAAAGTATGCCAACTGGATAGGCAAATACTAATTTTTCTCTTTGCATTTTATTATACACAGAGACTTAAACCAGTAATTTATTGAAAATTAGTGAGATACAACTCTGTCATCAGTGGAAATAATTATTCAACAGCACAATTAACTTCAGGTAAGTAGCTATTGTTTTAAATTCTACACAAGGATTTATACACTGAAAACATATATTACATCTCACTAAGATTATAAACCCAAATAAAGTGGTCGATTTCTTAAAAATCTCTTTTTTTAATTTTTGTTTTTTCTACCTTTCCATCTACTCTAGTATTATTTAAGATTTTATTTTATATTGTACTATAGCCAATTAACAATATTGCATTAGTTTCAGGTGTACAACTAAGGGATTCAGTTCGACATATACTCATATCTATTATTTTTCAAACATTTTTCCCAACTAGGTTGTTACAAGATATTGGGCTGAGTTCCCTCCACTACACAGTAGGTCCTTGTAAAACTGTCCATTTTTAGAGCAGCTTTTTTTTTTTTTTTAGTGTTCTAGACAAAGACATGCTACCAAAATAATATTCTATCTGTGAATATAAGCTCTATTTGAGAGGATACAGTATTATCTATCTTGTGTTTTCTTTGTTTTGCCAGGGGAATAAACCATGGAGGTATACAGAAGACTCTGTAGCTTTCTTTTTCTTATTATAATGCTTCAATGTAGTTTTAATAATACAGTTATTTTTATATCCATCAGAAAGAAAACCTCTGCACTGGCCAAAGCTACTGTCAACTTGGGTAAAATGGAAACTGAGATTAGTTAAAAGTTCAGAATTACCCTCCTTTAAGATTTAGGATTAGAGCTGACCAATATAGGAACCTATATGAGATTTGAAGGTGGAGGGAACTAGAGGCCTTACTAGGCAAAGTTCAGGGGTTATCTTGAGTGACAGGCAGGCAGAGAAGTCCCTGCTGGTCCCAATGTGCCCTCCTACTTCTCTGCTAGGCCTTTAGCTCCTCTTCCTGACTGATAGCCCTGCTGACCACTGGGTCCCCAGGCTCAGCGGGAGATGCTTCCCTGTGGAGTCACAGAGGGCAGCTGCACATAGAAAACGGCTTCCTGATACCTTACAATAAATACCCCTTCAGAGTCCCATTTTGAAGGCTGGATGTGCTTAGTTCCTCAGATTTTCCCTATATGTTCTCACTTATTCACTCATGGCAGGACTTCAGTAGGGATGATTTTTAATTCTCTCTCTGATCTTCTGACTTCTTCCCTCCATACGTTTATACCTTTCCCAGCTTTTTTTTGCTTATTTTGTAGAATGGCTAATCTATACAGTACATTCTCCATTCACATAACAGTATTTGTATTAATATTTCTACCTCCCTCAATGAACTTTGACTCATACAAATCCAATCTAATTTCCCAAGAAACAGACATTTGTTGGAGACCTATCTTGACCTAGTCATGGGCTTAAATACTGGTAATTCAGAGATCTTTATGATCAGTAGGAATAATTCAATCATGACTAAATAATGACTGTACTTTTAAAGAAGTAACTTCAATCTAAAATTTGTTTCAGAACTTAAAGACATTGATGGTCCAAATCTGATCCAATCCTGATGACCATAATAATGTTTCTGTGTTCCTAGCAGTACCCCTAGCAGTGAGTCTGCTTCCCAAGTCCACTGGGCTAGGAGTACAAAGAGTAGTGACCGTAAGTCTGAGCCTGCTTTTACTGGTAGAACAACTCTCACTATTTTATCTGCATCTATTATGAAGAAAAATATATTACCATGGATCTCTTAAACCCAGACCAGACATTTGAACTGTCATTTTCACCTCTGATTTCCATCAAGGTTCACAAAGCTTTTAAAGGCACTCAGTAATGTATCCTGTATATCAAGATCCACAAAAGGCGACGTTTCTGTTCTACAGGGGTGAGAGGCAGAGCGCCGGACTCTTTGTAGTCCACGACCAGGGAGTTCAAAAGCACCAACAAAGAACTTTTATGCAGCCAAGGACTTTTTTCTATGACTTTTATTCTGAGCAAAATGTATTCAGCCAAGGAAGAATGGGAAATAGTGGTCTTAAAATAATTTCTGCAGCAGAAACTGGATTTCAAATGATATAATGAACTAATGTGCAGTAAAGGGATAGAAATAATTAGCTCAGACAAGGCATTTGATAGAGTTAGCAGAAAAATAATTGGTCTACATTTTATGTGAGTCTTTTAGAAAAGGACTATATGGATAAATTAATAAAGTCTTTGATAGTTATATTCCAAAACATAGATACATGATAAATATTGGCATATCATTTGTGATATATAGACTTGATTAGAATTCAGATATTTGTCCTCTTTATGAGCCCAAGACCATGCTGTTTTTTATAATGGAATTTTTCATTTTCCAATTATCTTTGTAATTTTACTACATACATCTGGTTTATCTATTGGTTATTTACAACTTTTACAATTTCACTGAGATGTTGACAAAATTTATAGAATACAAGGACGGTGAAGTTGTAGCATGTATAACACATTGGAACGAGAACTTAAGTTAGACCAAAACTGGAAAACTTGAAAGAATATGTTTACTGGCTTGGTCAAAAGTTAGAGCTACCCTTTGGACACTCAGTTTACAAACTGAGGTCATTTATTTAGGAGTGTGGAATTGTGCTGATCTATCCAGTCTTCTGAATTAGTAATATGAAATGTGTGTTTCCTCAGGACTAAGGTGAATGAATCACTTATGGAGAGATGGAAGTCACTTGCCTAGGAAACTACATAGTTCACTATTATTGTCCCATTTCAGGCTACTACCTGAGGGCCCTTTACAGCCTGGTGGTACAACCAGTACCTATGGGCTACTACTTCTGCTTCAAACAAAATACACCTTTTAACCCAATGACTTCACAGCTCTTAAATGATGGATTTCAGTACTCTAAACACTGGCAGTTTTAAATTGTCTTTTGCCTGGAGCTTTGCCCTAATTTTGGTGTTCTCTTGATCTAGTGCCCTAAATGTAGGTTCTTTGNCCTATGGGCTACTACTTCTGCTTCAAACAAAATACACCTTTTAACCCAATGACTTCACAGCTCTTAAATGATGGATTTCAGTACTCTAAACACTGGCAGTTTTAAATTGTCTTTTGCCTGGAGCTTTGCCCTAATTTTGGTGTTCTCTTGATCTAGTGCCCTAAATGTAGGTTCTTTGGGACCTCATGACCTTTCTCTCTCAGATTTTTATCTGATGTTAGTGTCCAACTCTTGTTCTGATGTATGTCTCCATCCTTAAATGTGACTATCTGCTACCTTGAATCACAGAACTGCAAAGAATAACCATTGATTCATGTTCACTTTCTTCACAGGAATTTATCCTCTGCTGTCCTCAACTTGGCCTAAATATATTATTTCCAATTTTCCAACCAATGCTTACATAGTTTTAAAAAGGCACTCAGTAATGTATCCTGTATATAAAGATATCTATTATTATTACCCACATTATCTTTAATAATAACAGTTATAATGATTAATTTTAATTTTTAAGCAGAACTATAAGCCAGAACTGTGATATTAGGGACTAAGTCATGCTGTACAACCCCTGGATCTGCGTAATGACTTCACACAGAAACCACATTACAAGCTAAACACTTAACAATTCTTTATTTTCTCTTTACAATAGAAATGAGATGGTTGTTATTCCTCTCATTTTATAAAGGTAAAATTTGGTTATATGCTCAAAGTTTTAGTTAGTAAGTTGTAATATGGAGTTTTTATTTCAGGCTTGACTCCAAATCTCACACTGTTGCATTAATTTTTAAAAATCATAAACAACATACATGCTTTAACATTAAAGGATAGAGCTACTGGCTTCCACGAAGTATTTCTTGTGACTATTTCCTATATTTCCCACTTTCCTTCAATCATTACATATTAAAAGGAGGAGTAGTAAAAGAACACAGTAATCTACCAAAGTTATTCAAAGAAGGAAGTTTTTAGAGTTTATCTCTAAAGACAGTTTGTTCCGATGGCTCAGTGGGTAAAGAATCCACCTCCAATGCAGGAGACACAGGAGACATGGGTTTAATCCCTGGATCAGGAAGATCCCCTGGAGAAGGAATGGTAATCCACTCCAGTATTCTTGCCTGAAAAATCCCATGGACAGAGGGATCTGGTGGGCTACAGTCCAAAGGGTTGCAAAGAGTCAGACAAGACTGAGCAACTAAGCACACAGGCACACAGAAGTTATCTCTATTATAATGTCACCATCACTTATAAGACAGGAATATGCTCAATGTTATAGGCAAATGGGCTGAACTAATCAGCAATTCATGATACTGGTTCTTCTTAGACATCCATCTTTAGCCTTCCAGAAATGGTAAAGAACACATTCCACAGCCGTATTTGACACATTCATTCACTGGCTGTTCATAGAGAGAATAATATCAAAAAATATTTTGAAGGTTTTCATTCTTCTTTTGGGGGGGGAGTAGTCAGTTTAACAAAAATTGAATCTATTCCCACTTAAAAAATCTTTTGAAGGCCAATCTGTTAAATCTAAATGAAAATAAAAAAAGTGGGACATTTATATAAGTCTTTTGTAATGTACCATGGCTATGTGAGATGTTATCCTAGGGGGGAGTTGGATGAAAGGCACAAGGGAATTCTGTAAAATTTTTGGTAACTCTTATCAGTCTTAGAACTACTAAACAATAAAAGTTATAAAAATGTGAAAAATTATAAAAAATCATTTTGACTTATTGTTTTATTTCATCTTCGTTTTGAAAACAGATACATGTTTCTCTCTAGGTCTTCACCAACTGAAAAGCCATTCATTGATTATAATGCAATTAATTGTCTAATGGTAGTCACATATATCTATCTAGAAGATAATTCTTGGATGGAGGGAGATTAGTATATAGAGGAGAAACTAAAAAGGAAAACAGAAAGATAAAATAACAGTGGGTTTCTAAATGTGAGAATGGACAACAAGGCACCATTAAAAACATGGAAAAACATATTTTCGATTGTCTGAATTTTTGGTAACTTATGAAATAATTTTTATTGCCCAATAACTGTTTTTAGATAGCTATATAGCAACATAAATAAAAATGTTTAGGGATACAATCTACGTTTCATTTGAAATGAAATCATAGGGCTGAAAGACATTTCTTCATTTTCTTCTTTATCATCATCATCATCTTTATTTTTCTTACTGTTTGTCAAATACCTAATTTTTTGGTTTGTTGTTGTTGCTTATTCATTCAGTCATGTATGACTCTTTGTGATCCCATGGACTGCAGTACACCAGGCTTCCCTGTCCTTCACCATCTCCCAGAGCCTGCTCAAACTCATGTCCATTGAGTCAGTGATGCCATCCAGCCATCTTGTCCTCTGTAGTCTGTTTCTCCTGACTTCAATCTTTCCCAGCGTTAGAGTCTTTTCCAATGAGTAGATTCTTTGCATCAGGTGGCCAAAGTATTGAAGTTTCAGCTTCAGCATCAACATCAGTCCTTCCAATGAATATTCAGGACTGATTTCCTTTAGGACGTAAAGGAAGGTTTGATCTCCTTGCAGTCCAAGGGACTCTGAAGAGTCTTCTCCAACATCTCACTTCAAAAGCATCAACTCTTTGGTGCTCAGCCTTTTATGGTCCAACTCTCACATCCATACATGACTACTGGAAAAACCATAGCTTTAACTATCTGGGCTTTTGTCAGCAAAGTGATGCCTCTGCTTTTTAATATGCTGTCTAGGTTTTTCATAGCTTTTCTTCCAAGGAACAAGTGTCTTAATTTCATGGTGGCAGTCACCATCTGCAGTGATATTGGAGCCCAAGAAAATAAAGTCTGTCATTGTTTCCATTGCTTCCCCATCTGTTTCTCATGAAGTGATGGGAGTGGATGCCATGTTCTTAGTTTTTTGAATGTTGAGTTTTTATTCAAACTTTTCACTCTTCTCTTTCACCTTCATCAAGAGTCTCTTTAGTTCCTCTTCACTTTCTGCCATAAAGTGGTGTCATCTGCTTGTCTAAGGTTGCTATTTCTCCTGGCTATCTTGTTCCAGCTTGTGCTTCATCCAGCCTAGCATTTTGCATGATATATTCTGGATATAAGCTAAATAAGCAAGGTGACAATATGCAGCCTTGACATACTCCTTTCTCAATTTGGAGCCAGTCAGCTGTTCCATGTCTGGTTCTAACTGTTGCTTCTTGACTTGCATACAGGTTTCTCAGGAGACAGGTAAGATTGTCTGGTATTTCCATCTCTTTAAGAATTTTCTACAGATTGTTATGACTTTTTTGGTTAGGTATTCACAAATTGTATATTAGTAGCCTTAGATGCTAGCTAGAATCACACATATTTGATAAAAATATTTATTGTACTTTCCTGTAAATGATAGAAACAATTCAACTGATTTGAAAATTATTAATATAGTTGGCATCTTTAGTATTTTAATTTAGAAACTATATCTTTGTAAAACAATGATATTTTCACAGTTACACCATACTAAAAAGTGATATGATAACACTAAATTTTACTCATTTGTTTTTGAGTTTCAATTTGTTCCTGGTATTCTACTAAAATATGGAGGTTACACAACAGACCCACTGAAACTCCTAGCTCAGTTGGAGGGAAAAGAGTAGGAATAATATAATTCAAAATAAATAAATAACTCTAATTTTCATGATTATAATTACATAAGCAACTTATTTGGATTGATGGCTTTCAGCTCAGTTAAATAAACAAGTACAGATGTAATAAGAATTATAAATGCAAAAATATAAAGCTGTCTAAGGCAAGATATTTGGGTTCTATTCTGAGTTCTGCCATTGACTAGAAGTTGAAATATTTGGACCAACAATTTCTCACCTGAAAATCCAATTTTGCAAGCATTTTAATTCAATGTATGTTTAATCAGATTTCTTGTCTATATTTAACTTTAATAACTATTTTAAGGAAATATCTAAATTATAATTATCTGGAAAAGACCAGGGTTAATATTCATTATTTAATAGCTTTCAGGATAGTATAAAAAAAGACTGTAAGACTTTGGTATAGATGCAGTTCTAAAGCTATATTTTAAAGGAAAATATATTTATCAAGATTTTGTCTCTTTATATTATATTTTCACAGCATTTTTGGAGTTAAAATGCAATTTTCTTTTGGGAGGGCTGAGTTAAATTGTATTACTTATGGATTTTTAAAATATTTATGTTATTTTGAGGATTGCACTATATATGTTCAATCATATTTTTGGAAGATTTGCTTAAAATGAGCTTGACATTAATTTTTTTTCTGCTGAGTTATGAGATCGCAGCTAACATGTATTAATTGTGTTGGTGCTGGATAAAACTACACATTATTTTTTATACAATTGTGCTATATGGTGCATTTTACAAACCTTAACTTATATTACAAGTGTTAACTTTCCTGCTCAAGCTGTCAGTTAGTAAGGGAGATGGTAAATTTTGAACCCAGGTATCCTGCCTCCAGAGTTTGTATACCTGCCACCAGGCAACTCTATCTTCTTAGTAAACATCTAATAGTGGCTTTACTTTTTGGATACTAACTGATGCAGACCATCCCTTTACTAACCTGGTACTAAGTTTGAAAGACATTTTTTTGACAGATATAATGTGTTAAAATGTACTGACCTGCCTTCCAGCATTTAAAAGTCTTTGTCTTTTCAGTATAAGATGGGATTATCATGAAGCTGTTAAAATGGGAAGGAAACCTATAGGATTCTTTTAAAGAGCTCTGACCTAGTTTTATAAGTATGCGATGTACTGTTAAGATTTAAGGTCAAAATAAGGGTTTCTTTTCCTTAAATTTGCAAATCTCTGTTAATGAAGCTCAATTATGGCCGTTACTTGGTTGCTTCTCTATATACCAAAGCCTGAATGAAACTTTTAGTACTGAAAAATTTAGAGTTGGAAGTCTTCAGTTGTTTGGCTCGACTCTCTGCTTAATAATAGGATGATTTAATTGAGCTGAAACCCATCAATCCAAACAACTTGCCAACATAATTACAATATCATGAAAATTAGAGTTAAATGTGCTAATAGAAAACACTGTTCCTTTAAAAAAGTTTTTTTTAGTTACTTTTAATACTGTTAAGTTCTAGGCAATGTATATTATAAATGCAGTATCTGAAGTTTTAATTGCATAGATAGGGGAAGTAAGAGAGAAACCTCTAAAAAGAAACCCTTTCACAATTAAAACCTTATATAAAATATTTTTCATCTTAATGGGATGGTTCAAAGGGAGTAATGTTTGGAATTTTTTGACATGTTTTTAATAAATTCACTTTAAATGTATCTCAAGTGTTGGGACTTCCCTGGTGGCTAATGGATAAGAATCTATTTGTTAATTCAAGGGACACAGGATCAATCCCTGTTCTGCGAAGATTCCATATGCTGTGGAGTAACCAAGCCCATGCTTCAAAACTTCTGAGCCTGTGCTCTAAAGACTGGGAGCAGCAATTACTGAGTCTGTGTGCAGCAACTTTTGAAGCCTGTGCACCCTAGAGCCTGTGCTCTGCAACAAGAGGAGCCGTCACAATGAGAAGCCTACAGTGCACCACAAATAGAGACCAGCCTCCACTTGCAGCAACTAGAGAAAGTGTATGCACAGGAACAAAGACTGAGTACAATCAAAAATAAAAATAAATTAATTAATTTTAAAACAAATCTGGGCATTAAAAAATAAATGTATCTCAAGTGTTTGTAAGTTGTATTATCTTAGGAAATAGATTTTCTCATAACATTATTAGGATTGGGCACAATAATAGTCAGTTCAGTTAGTGCAGTTGATCAGTCATGTCTAACGCTTTGCAATCCCATGGACTGCAAAACACCAGGCTTCCCTGTCCATCGCCAATGCCTGGAGCTTGCTCAAATTCATGTGCATTGAGTTGGTGACGCCACACAATCATCTCATTCTCTGTTGTCCCCTTCTCCTCCCGCCTTCAATCTTTCCCACCAAGGATCTTTTCCATTGAGCTGGTTCTTCGTATCAAGTGGCCAAAGTGTTGGAGATTCAGCTTCAGCATGAGTCCTTCCAATGAATATTCAGGACTGATTTCCTTTAGGATGGACTGGTTGGATCTTCTTGCAGTCCAAGGGACTCTAAGCCTGTATGCGAGACAGCAAAAGAGACACAGATGTATAGAACAGTCTTTTGGACTCTATGGGAGAGGGAGAGGGTGGGATGATTTGGGAGAATGGCATTGAAACATGTATAATATCATATAAGAAATGAAAAAAAAAAAGAATCTTCTCCAACACCACACTTCAAAAGCAGAAATTCTTTTGTGTTCAGCTTTCATTATAGTCTAACTCTCACATCCATACATGACTACTGGAAAAAACATAGCTTGGACGTGACCGACTTTGTTGGCAAAGTAATGTCTCTACTTTTTAATATACCATCTATGATGGTCATAGCTTTTCTTCCAAGGAGCAAATGTCTTTTAATTTCATGGCTGCAGTCACCGTTTGCAGTGATTTTGGAGCCCAAGAAAATAAAGTCTGTCTCTGTTTCCATTGTTTCCTCATATATTTGCCGTGACATGATAGGGCCAGATGCCATGATCTTAGTTTTTTGAATGTTGAGTTTTAAGCCAGTTTTTTCACTCTCCTCTTTCACTTTCAGCAAGAGGCTCTTTAGTTCTTCAGCGTTTTCTGCCATAAGGGTGGAGGCATCTTTATATCTGAGGTTTTGATGTTTCTCCCAGCAATCTTAATTCCAGCTTGTGCTTCATCCAGCCTGTCATTTTGCGTGATGTACTCTGTATATAAGTTAAATAAGATAGGTGACAATATACAGCCTTGATGTAACTCCTTTCCCAATTTAGAACCAATCTGTTGTTCCAAGTCCAGTTCTAACTATTGCTTCTTGCAAATTTCTCAGGAGGCAGGTCAGGTAGTCTGGTATTCCCATCTCTTGAAGAATTTTCCAGTTTGTTGTGATCCACAGTGTCAAAGACTTTGGCATATTCAATAAAGCAGAAGTGTAAACTTTTCTGGAACTCTCTTGCTTTTCTATGATGTTGAAAATTTGATATCTGGTTCCTCTGCCTTTTCTAAATCCAGCTTGAACATCTGGAAGTTCTTGGTCCATGTATTGTTGAAACCTGGCTTGGAGAATTTTGAGCATTACTTTACTAGTGTGTGAGATGAGTACAATTATTTGGTAGTTTGAACATTATTTGGCATTGCCTTTCTTTAAGATTGGATAGAAAATTGACCTTTTCCAGTCCTGTGGCCACTGCTGACTTTTCCAAATTTGCTGGCATATTAAGTGCAGCACTATCAGAGCATCGTCTTTTAAGGCTTGAGATAGCTTTGCTGGAAATTCAGCATGTCCACTAAATTTGTTTGTAGTGATGTTTTCTAAGGCCTACTTGACTTCACCTTCCAGGATGTCTGGCTCTTGGTGAGTGATCACAACATCCTGTTTATCTGGGTCATTGAGATCTTTTTTGTATAGTTCTGCATATTCTTGCCAATTCTTCTTAATATCTTCTGCTTCTGTCAGGTTCATACCATTTCTGTCCTTTGTTGAGCCCATCTTTGCATGAAATCTCTGGTTTTCTTGAAGATATCTCTAGTCTTTCCCATTCTATTGTTTTCCTCTATTTGTTTGTATTGATCACTTAGGAAGACTCTCTTATCTCTCCTGCTATTCTTTGGAACTCTGCATTCAAATGGGTACATCTTTCCTTTTTCCTTTACTTTTAGCTTCTCTTCTTTTCTCAGCTATTTGTAAGGCCTCTTCAGACAACCATTTTTGACTTTTGCATTTCTTTTTCTTGGGGATGGTCTTGATCACTGCCTCCTGTACAATGTCACGAACCTCTGTCCATAGTTCTTCATGCACTCTCTGAGATCTAATCCCTTGAGTCGATTTGTCACTTCCACTATATGATTGTAAGGGATTTGATTTAGGTCATACCTGAATGATCTAGTGGCTTTTTCTACTTTCTTCAATTTGCCTGAGTGTTGCAATAAGTAGTTCATGTTCAAAGCAAAAGAGTCCAAAATGCAATACTTGGATGCNCTGAGATCTAATCCCTTGAGTCGATTTGTCACTTCCACTATATGATTGTAAGGGATTTGATTTAGGTCATACCTGAATGATCTAGTGGCTTTTTCTACTTTCTTCAATTTGCCTGAGTGTTGCAATAAGTAGTTCATGTTCAAAGCAAAAGAGTCCAAAATGCAATACTTGGATGCAATATCAAAAATGATGAAATTATCTCTGTTCATTTCCAGGGCAGACCATTCAATATCACAGTAATCCAAATGAATGCACCAGCTGCTAATGACAAAGAAGCTGAAGCTGAATGGTTCTATGAGGACCCACAGGACCTTCTAGAACTAACACCAAAAAAAAAAAAAGTCATCATTCAGTTCAGTTCAGTTGCTCAGTCGTGTCCGACTCTTTGTGACCCCATGAAGTGCAGCACGCCAGGCCTCCCTGTCCATCACCAACTCCCGGAGCTCACTCAGACTCACGTCCATCGAGTCAGTGATGCCATCCAGTCCTCTCATCGTCTGTCCTCCCCTTCTCCTCCTGCCCCCAATCCCTCCCNAAGGTATAGCTACCCACTCCAGTATTCTTGCCTGGAGAATTACATGGACAGAGGAAATTGGTGGGCTACAGTCTATGGGGTTGCAGAGTTGGACAGGACTGAGCAACTAACACTTTCACTTTTTAGCTATGTGTTTATATTTAAAGTATATTTATTAAAGGCATACATAGGTGAGCCTTGCTGTTTTATCAGATCTATTAATTATTGTCTTTTAATTGAGGGATTTAGATCGTGTACATTTAATGCAATTATTAAGATGGGTGAATTTAAAGCTACCATTTTGTTAGTTGTTTTCTATGCGTCTGATACAGGTACATATATATATAGTTCCTCTTTCTTTCTTTATCCTTTATTGTTGGTTTACTTGAGCATTTTAAAGTGGTTCCATGATTGGCTTATTGGTTATACCACTTTTAAAATTTTTTTAGTGGCCGCATAAAGGTTTACAATATGCATCTTTAACTCATCATAGTCATCTTCAAATAACACGGTGTCATTTCACATGTAATGTAACAACCTTACAACAGTGTACTACAGCTGCTTTCCTCTCGTTCTTTGCTATATTGTCAGCTTTTTTCCTACATATGTTATAAAGCAAACAATACATTCATATTCCCGCTTTTCCCTGTGTTATGTGCTTAGTCGCTCAGTCCTGTCTGACTCTTTGCAACACTATGGACTGTAGCCCAACAGGCTCCTCTCTCCATGGGGATTCTCCAGGAAAAAACACTGGAATGGGTTGCCATACCAGCCTCCAGGGGATCTTCCCAACCCACAGATTGCGCCCAGGTCTCCCACACTGCAGGCAGATTCTTTACTGTCTGAGCCACTAGGGAAACCTTGCTGCTGCTGCTGCTGCTGCCGCCAAGTCGCTTCAGTTGTGTTCGACTCTGTGCAACCCCATAGATGGCAGCTCACCAGGCTCCCCCGTCCCAGGGATTCTCCAGGCAAGAACAATGGAGTGGGTTGCCATTTCCTTCTACAGTGCATGGTAGTGAAAACTGAAAGTGAAGTCGCTCAGTCGTGTCGTGTCAACTCTTAGCGACCCCATGGACTGCAGCCTACCAGGCTCCTCCGTCCATGGGATTTTCCAGGCAAGAGTACTGGAGTGGGGTGTCATTGAGATAGCTAATTATCTTCTACATAAATTAAAAACTATAAAAGTCATACATTTACTTTGACTTCAGAAATTCTGATATCTTTATTTCTTGTTTAGATTAGAATTTTCAGCTGCTATCTTATACCTGCCAATAAAACATTTTATGATAATTCTTATAATGTTCGTCTACTGGCAATGGATTTTCTCACCTTTTGTTTGTCTGTAAAGTCTTTATGTAATCCTTATTTTTATTCTACATAAAAAGAAATTCAGAAGCAGTATGGCTTCAGGGATGATTCTATAGCATCATCCTGCACCCAATTTCCTTCAGTATTTTTGCTTTTCCATCTGGAAATGTTGGTTCTTATATTTCCCTCTCATAGTCTTGGTAATACTGGATCAGCTCAAGAAATCTCATACTTACTAATCTTAACACCTGAAAAAAGAATGTCTTTTCATTCCTTTCCCTGAATACCAAAAAAAGCTTCTTCTTGGATTATATTACATATCTACTCTTCAAATACTCATCAATAAAGGGGTTGCTACTAACAATATTTTCATGTGAAGACTGTACAGGAGTCCAGATCCCAGTAAAAGTACAGCTAATGTACAAGGCTTCCCCAATAAAAGTACAGCTCAGCCAGTGTAAATATTAGATGCTGGGTAGTCAATCAACAAAGCCAGCCAAGCCCTACTTTCACTTTTAATATTTCAACTTGGAAAGAAATAGGTATTATAATGTGGTTTATTTTTCATCTCATAGAAATGAATTTCTGAGAGGAAACTGATCTTAAGTATTTTTCTTCAGTCACCTACAAAAGTGAATTCTTCTATAGATCGGTGATGTGTTTAGGCATGCTCACAACATCTCAGGGATGTTTGGGGAGTTTTCCTGAGAAGCCTTCTCTCAGGAAGTCACAGGCAAGCAAAAATAAGATGTCACCCCCAATTATCTCCTTGGTTTTTCAAAAAGACCACCTTCCATATCAAAAAGATACTTGTATAAAAGGAAATAAGTACAATCCTAATATCCTAAAGTTGAGTCAACCTTAAGTCAGGAGTACATACAAAGATATATGTAAAATTCCTATGTTTTGGTAAGTTTGAATATATCTATGCTTGAGAAGCATATTATCATATTAGTATTTTGTAGATTTTTATGTAAGGTCTGAAGTCAACAATGCATTATGTCTGTCTCTCATGAGATTATAATATCTGAAACTTTATCTCAAAAAGAATGGCAGAAGTGCTTAATAATACATTTAATATATCTGCAAACACCACAGAATCATAAATAGCTGGGTGGGATCAAAAAAATTCTTCTTTATACTTTTCAGTGACTTAGTGTACTTAGTCAAGTACACATATAGTCTCCATATGTGTGTGCTAAGTCACTTCATTCATGCCCAACTCTTTTGAGACCCGAAGACTGTAGCCCAGCTGGTTCCTCTGTCCATGGGATTCTCCAGGCAAGAACACTGGAATGGGTTGCCATGCCCTTCTCCAAGGGATCTTCCTGATCTAGGGATCGAACTTGCCTCTCTTAATTTTCTCGCATTGGCAGATGAGCTCTTTACCACTAGTGCTCCGTGGGAAGCCCCAGTATAGCCTCCATTAAACACTTTCTCAAAAATGAATAGACAATCTCTTGAAAAAGTCCAGTTCAAATTCTGTTTCTTACAGTGAATTGTATTTGCTCTCTATAGCTTCAAGCCACCTGCCTCCTTTCTGCCCTGTGTAGTGATATTTTGGAGCTGGTCTTCATGTGCTTTGGAAAGCCAACTGTGTGCATTTCTTCTGGGCTCTGCATTCAGTGATTTCATACTGATGACTGAAATCAGCCGTGGTGGGACTACCTGTGCCACAAAAATCAGCAAACACTAGAAACCAGGGCTATTTTTCCTTCAGAGAATCAGTTTACCAATATACCACTACTGGAGTAACATAACANAAGCCAACTGTGTGCATTTCTTCTGGGCTCTGCATTCAGTGATTTCATACTGATGACTGAAATCAGCCGTGGTGGGACTACCTGTGCCACAAAAATCAGCAAACACTAGAAACCAGGGCTATTTTTCCTTCAGAGAATCAGTTTACCAATATACCACTACTGGGGTAACATAACAAATTAAAATTCATCTTCCAAAAGGGTCACTAAAATATTTAAGAACAGCTATTTCTCTTTGTCCCTCCTTTTTGTGGAAGATGGAA
Organism: Neotragus moschatus; assembly: GCA_006410615.1. Lineage (NCBI taxonomy): Eukaryota > Metazoa > Chordata > Mammalia > Artiodactyla > Bovidae > Neotragus > Neotragus moschatus. The sequence continues at coordinate 154,631 of SJYA01001192.1, forward strand.
TTTAATAGCTGTTTTAAAATGTTACCCTCCTACCTCTTCTTTTCCAGGCTAACCGTTCTTGTTCTCTTAACTTTTTCTTCTAAATTTATTGTCTTGTGTATTATTTTCATCTTAGCCTCACTCCCAGGATAAACAAAACAAAAATCATTTAACTCTACTAAAACATGATATCCAAGACTGTATATTGTTCCTAGATGTCCCTGGTGGATGGGTACCTTATATTCAATACTGTTATCCTTGGTTTTTTCACTTTTATAATTTTAAATCACTTGAGTTTTATTGACAGTTGTTTATATTAATATTCATAATTTATCTTAATTCATTCTAAATTTAGAGTCAACAACAAACATTTAGTAAGAGCTAGACGTGAATCAGGTTCCATTCTGTGATAGAGAATTAGGGAAAAGACATTCAGAGGATCAAAGACACAAGAATTAGGACAAGTGGTGTCACGTATTACACACGTGTGAATTTTTTTGTTGCATCCATGTGTTTTTATATAAACTATAATTTACACAAATAAATTAAAAGTTTGACAAAGGCTATACACTATTGGAATGGAGGTGCAATGCTTATAAATACTAAAATAAATCATAAAAATGCAAATTATGATATATGTATTTATGCATATAATGTATAGTCACAAAAGATATTTCTATGAAACTGTTAACTTAGGCACATTGGTGAATTAACGTTGGTGAATGTCAGCACATGTACAATACCTAATGGCTAGCACTTCAATAAAAAAATTTCTGTGTTAGTCTTATGTAATGAAGTATGACTCATTCTTTAAGAGTACAAAGTGAATGTTTAAAGAAAAAAAAAAAGACAAAACACAAAACTCTATGCCCAACAAAATTTCCATTCTTCAGTCAATGACAATTACTCAATGTTCTCTGAAATTTTGCATTGAAGATTTATTGCTTTTCTGAAAAATATGTGTTTTTTTGCCTTTTATTGATTTTTATTGCTATCTGCCTAGAGAAATAAAAGCACTATACCAATAAAAATCATTTATGTCTTTTGACATTTTAAAAATTTGTTAAAGTCTAGCATAAACTAGGTAGAATCCTAGTTCTACCTTAGGCTGACAGTGCCCAGGATTTTTATCTTAATTAATCAAACATGAATTAATAACAAATGTTAATACAGAAACATATGGCAATAGGAATTATAAAATATTTATCCACATATGGGATAATTCAAAAGTTTGTGTGTCTATAAATTCAAAATATCCATAAATACTTTTATATACAGACCTAACAAAATATAAGTGCTTATAATTAAGGCTAAATCAAGTCAGTAGCCAAAAATACTTAAACATACTGTGATCTAAGTATTGTGAAATTTTAGGATGAATATAATGTCATTTGTTCATTATTCATGTGAGAGTGACTGTTAAAATTCATATTGTATTTTCTTTTAGAGTAACTTAGTCTCTACACTTGGACAGAGGAAATGTTGAATATATATGCACACCAAAAGGCTCTTTATCTGACCTAATGACTTAAAAACCAGCACTGGTGAAGAAAAGTTATGGCATACTTGTAGGTGCTTTCACATTATTTTAGGAGAATGGGGAGTATAGACATGCTGCAGACACAAATATTTGCTCTATATGAATACATACCCTCCCAATGACTGGGAGGAAAGTTTTAATTCCCACCACATAATGGGCCATTTGCCTCGAGTGTTTCAGATGGTTCAATAATCACTAGCCATGTGTGTAGTTTGTTGAATTATTTAAGCTTATTTCCAGGGGGAAAAAAAGACAGGGAAGGAGGCAACTGATTCAATGCAAATGAAAAGCTTTTGAAGCTCCCTATGGTGAAGATGTGATTACAGTCAGACAGTTAATAACCTAGACTTAGAAAAATCTGAAGGTTTTAAAACTGTCTGGCCAGTCAGTAAATGAGGTTTTTCCACACTATCGACCAACTGCCATGCGTTGTAATGGTTTAAGATCTGTTTGGAGTTGGAGTGGACCCACAAATGAAGCAAGAATACCACCCCCTGTACTTTCCATGATTAAGAAAAGTAGTTTGTAAACCCCAACGGTTTTCCTCTGGATTTGGGATTGAGTCTTCAGGGTATATAATTCCTAAACCCACGCACAATGAATGCTATTCTTTGAAAGCTAGGATTGTTGGTTTGTAAAGTACTTCTATGTTGGGACAGGGTCTCCCTCTCAAGATGACCACTACCTCTGCACCCATGGACATTCAGTGAATGTTGCATAACTGGAGAAAACCAGAATTTCTGGGCAGCAGTATTTCCTCTGGTTATGAGATCAAATTTAAATAGAAATTTGGAGACCTATGATTTTATTTTAGCTGCTACTGAAAACTCATTCAGCACATCTATAGAAAAAACAATTTTTTAAATGTTCTTTTAATTTTGTGGGGTAAAAAATTCTCTTCAGCTATAAATCTCTGCAGATATGATAGAGATATCTTTCTGAGTTTCATGAAGTTTCTTTGAAAATTAGATAAGTATTATATGTTTGAACTCAGGTGAGTCTTTGCATCATTTATACAATGGTCAGAAGAAGTTTAAGTTTGCTTAGATGAAATTAAAATGATGTCAAGTGTTTTACTGAGTTGAATAAATATGACTACAAAATTTATTCTGAGCTCTGTTGATGAAATTTTCTCCCTAGACTCAAAATATAGTTTAATTGATCTGCTTTCCTAACATTTTATGTGTCAGTTATTTTATTATTGCTTATGAGAATGAGAGAAGAAACCATTTAAAAATATTTTAACTCAGAAGAGATTTTGATTCCCTTCTTGTAATCAGTTCCTTCTTAGAATTGCCTTATTAAAAATAAGGGTTTTGCCCTCCAGGCCAGGAGTAGCCTGTTAAATTGCAGTTGCATTAACTGTTTTGGAATGTGTGCGTGTGTGTGTGTATGATTTTTTTTCTTTCAGTAAAAAACCCAAAAAGGATATTAACATTTCCAGTCATCTAAGGGAAACTTCTTACTTCAGAGCTCAGCACTGAACTTGCTTTTGCACTAGCAAAGTTGTAAAATTTAGGCAGCTATATATTTGTCCTCACAGAAAATTTTCACTATTCACTTTTCTCTTAAATGTGCAAAATCTCAAAAATCATGAAAAAATAAAAATCCTCAAAGTGGAAGATGATCAGTTATATAGCAAATGCAGTCTTTAAATATTCTATCTCATGCTCACCAACCAGGTTAATTAACATAAAGAAGTTATCTTGGAAAAATGTTTTGTTATATCTCAATTATTGATGGAGCTTACACTTTGAATTTAATCAGCAGTTTTTGCTCTCTGCTGCACTGCTGCATGAAATCCCCCAGCTCCTCACCCTGAATGAAGATTTCATGAGATATGAAGACAGAGTCATGTTTTTATTTTCCCTCTCACAAATACTTGTAAAGAAAAGAGGAAGAGTCTTCCTGTATTATGATTGGGAAGTATATGAAACTTAGTTGAACTTGCATTAAAACACTGGAAATAAATATTTAACTTTTTTCATCTTTTCTTAAGAAAACACACAGGGCAAGAAAACATTTGTGTGTGGCTAATTGCATAAATTTACAGTTAGCAATATTAATTATAAAGAGAAAACATTCTGGCATTTTATTGCACAGTTAAGAATAAAATTTTACTTTTACAATATTTGATGGATTCTACTCCCAATTTTTAGCATTTCATTTTAAGCTATAAAATTTTATATGAGTAGTCAAAAAGTTTAATTGGTGTTAAGAGCTCAAATTGTTCAATTTGACATAGCTACAATTTCCTTTTGAAAGTCACCACATAAACAGCCTTTCCTCTTCCAAAATTATCAATATTTGATTTATAACAATACAAGTAAATTGAAAATAAATAGGTCAAGTACAAAATCATACACTCACACTCTGCTCCAAAGTAATAAAATATTCCAAAGCAAATAGGTAATAGCAACCACACCCATGACTAGAAATTTAACATTCTCTGTACATACTTTTTTGCTGACAACATTCAAATCAGCAAATTGGCCACCTTTAAAAGAAAATCCCAATTTTCAAAGTTTTACCAGGTTGCATATAAATATAGCAAACAAACAAAAAAAGTGCATAATGTTAATATAAACTAAAAGTCATTGAACTGCACATATGGCTTATATAATAAAAATGTTTTCTTCTGCAAAAAAGGTTTAGGCACAAACAATGTTTTTTCAAAGATAATACTTGGTCTTTTGTAAAATACTGGTTAGAGAATTTGCTTGAATGATAGAAATTACTCTATGTCATAGATAGGACAAGAATGGTACTTTGGCAAAACTGGATAAGGAAAATATAAGCCATAGCAAAAAAACTCCCAGAAAATATAAAAAATTTCACTAATAAAATTCTTAAAAACCATATATTAATGGGAAATACTTTATAATCTTATTATTATCTATTTACTATATAAACAGAGGCTGCTACTACTTGAATTAGCTCAACAGTTTTTCAACACCATGTAACTTTATTAAAGTTTATTTACTATATAAATAGAATTTAATCCAAAACATTGTATGGCGATTTTTCTTTGCTGGTACTACTTTCTCAATAAAATAAATGAATAGAATTAATTTGATTGCAAAAGCTTCCTACAACTTAACAAGGAACAACAGATTTGCATTGTTACTTTCTCTCAGATTTTGAGGTTGACATTCCCTGGGAAGACAACAAATTCTATGTAGAGGTGGACTACTGACAAACGCCAGCTTCAGCTTTTCCAGAAATTACATGTAGTTAGGAAAAAAACAAAGAAACTATGTCTTCTTAACTCAGCATCCCATTGGTGTGAGAATTGAAGTGGGGAGGGGAGAGAAGAGGATTTTAATTGATTCTGAGAATCCAGAAAGTTGAAAAGGTCAGTATACACAGTAATCAAAATGTGCACACCAAATCCTAAACTAGTGAAAGAAATAAAGCTGGGTAACACTAGTGCAAGTCGTTGTTGTATTGTTGTTTTTGTTTGAAACATGGTGAAAGAGCAGTTTCTGTATTTAAGAAAATAAAGCACTTAGAAGCACACATGATTAGAGTATTAAAATGGATTATTTGCTGTGTTCATTTGGGAAAGTCCCTATCAATAACAGGTGATACTTAACTGCATTGCATTATAAGACTAGATTGTTCATTAATAAAGAAAAGAGGAAGCTAGAACTATAAATCAACAGAGACTCCTAGGGAGTTTTATATTAGGCAGTAATTAAATAATAGTTCATGTTGCTTTCTTTCACTGGGAATTACATCCTTTTCACCTCTTCTCTGCTAAAGCAGAGACATCCATTACGACGAGTAGCTACAACACTTGTCAGATGTGATCAGCTCCAAACAGCTGAAGGCCAACTGACGTGTACTCTCTTAAAGCAGGTTTTCTTCTCCCCCCCAAGCCCACTGTCCTTTCACGTGCATGCAACAGTCAAAAGGGATCACATCACCTAATGAAGAAAAACAGAAGCATATGGTAGGAAGGGGCCTCAGCAGGGGCCGGCTGAAATGCCAAGGCTTGCACATAAACAAAATATATGCAAAAATGTGTGTTCACAGAAGCTGTCAGCCACAGCTTCGGGAAATAATAAGCCTGCAAAGGAAGACAGAGTTTTCCTGTGACCACAGTTACCTAGGAGTCTGTATTTTTCGTTTAATTTTGTATTGCTCTATGAAGTGGTGCACCACAGCAAGCTAGTCCCAGATAGTCAATGATGCATAAGCAGTTGCAAAGTTTGATCTCGCTGTACAATACTGAGCCCCGCACTCTGCACAGTATATTTTGCCTAAACCTACTGCAGACTTGCACATGACAGCTGAATTGCAAACTGTAAGTGACTGCATCACTGCCTTCCTTTTTGCACTCGTCACTTTCCAAGGGTGAATGTTTAACTCAGTCTGTGAAATCACTCTGTCTTTGTAACTGAAACCTAAGCGCTCATCTTTTTGGATGTGTATTAATTAATATTTTAGCTGTGCGTTGGGCACATCCTCCCATATTGTCTCTTTCGGAATTGCTTCTGTGCAAGGTTAACGGTCTTCATCAGAATCCTTTCTTCCCATAATGGCTCTGATCACGGGACTGCAGCTGCCCTGCTGCTCTGAATCTTTATCATTTGCTAGAGAAACCGCACACTATCTCCCCTTTTGACTTGTTAGCTTTTATGTTGGGACAACTCTAGCGTTATCACCTGGTATAATCAGTTTGACTGGAACCTTCAAACTTGTGTGTCCCTTTACTGTGAACATTTTAATATGCTGTGATGATATCTTAGAACTGGGGAATTTGCAAGGACAGAATTCAAAGACAGAACTCTATGCGATTTCTAAAATATGACTACAAGCATTTTATGTACCAATGTTGACAACATAAAACAAGATATTGTTTTTTTAAAAAAAACTAGAAGTGATGTGAGCACTCCTGTGGACAACTGTAGTTATATAAAAATATACTCCTTTCAACTTGAGTAAAACAATGCTTTGCGTTTTAGTTTGAATGGTATAAATAATTCACCTTGCTCTATCTAAATATTCTGTATTTTATATGAAGGATGGTCACATTTCTAGCATTATAATTAAAATACATTTTCTTAACCCTTAAACTATCTGTTCTCAATGACTCTTAAGAAAAAAAATACATATTTGTTCATTTATTTGTTTTTTTGAGGATAACATTAAGATAGAGTATATGCTTTTAATCCTTAAAAAGACTCCTTTATTGAAAAGGTGACTGGAATCTGCAATTTAGCATCTGTCTAAAACTAAAAATTTAAAAGGATGCAATTAGTTATGTGACAAAAGATTGGTGTGTAAAGTTTGGTTTCCCCAATATTTCAAATGCTTTAACCTCCATTTACTGGTTCATTTGTTTCACTGTATGAGTATAAATGAAAAAATGGTACTTGTGAGCAGTTTTCTTTCCTTTGGAAGTGATATGAAAACACTTTCTAGACATTGACATAATCGGAATATCAGGGCTTCTATATTAATTTTTACTTTAAGCGAGGTCAGCATCTGACAGAATACCTTCCTGTCAGAGAGTCTTACTGACTCGGTAGTGCCATGTTGATACATTTCTTCTCGGATAATTCTTAAAGGGCTTATTTCTCTTTTACCCTCCTAGCATTTCATCCTAAAACTTGCACTGTGAGTAACTGAGGAAATCAGAAAAAACACATCTTGGGAATATGCAGCCTTATGAAACTCACACTAACATTGACTGGATCAAAATGAAGGCCGAGTTGAAACAGGTGGCTATTTGTTGTAGACTATTCAGGACCAACTGATTGAACCTTCAATTCTATTCCCAGTGAGGTGAACCATGCCTTACCACAGGTTTTCTACCGTATGGCCAAACACAGAGAATTGGATTAAGATACTTTTCAGAATCACTTTTTTCTTTTGGCAATGATTCTTTAGGTGGATCTAAGAAACAGCTCTGCTTGGCCCAGGATTGTCCCAAATGTCCTTTTAGTGATTTCATTATAGGCAACGGGAGAGCCAGAGAGAGCAACTGCAGGCAAAATGTTGACTCCTCCTGGCATGCCTTTGATTCCGGCAGGAAAGGTGCTCTCAGCATCCTGTTACGCCCCTGATTCATCTCCTAATGCTCCATGTGTTAGCAAAGCTTGGCCTTGAAGTGTGTGTGTGTTTTTTTTTCTGAAGTACAGTCTTTCAGACACTTCTGGCAATTTGATTTTAAAATGTGGAGTAAAGAGGATAGGTCGGTAGTGCCAGGGGGAAGAGTTGCACTGCACAGTTACTAGACTAATTCAAAAAAAAAAAAAAAAAAAAAAAACACAGAAATTTGCTGAATACTGTGGGCATTATGTATTCTGGTTTAAAAGGGCTTATTGGGAAAATATTTTGTAAGAGGGAATAAACATTTCTGAATAGTCTCTAAGATAGTTTTGAATACTTGCTAATATTTCTTCTGCTACACTTTGAAAAAATCTCCAGGAATAAAACAATGTAGACATCTAAGACTATCCTAACACCATTAAAAACAAGCAAATAGGACCACTGTTTATCATGTTCACAAGTATATTCAATTTTCTAAAACTTTCATTATTAAAGAGCTCTTAGAGCATTTTACGATTGTTCTCAATTACTGTGATCATGTGCAATTTGTAACAGGTAATTTAATTTATTCTTTACTGGACAAATAATTGAAGAAACTAACAAATTTCTCATAAATAAAAAATGTATAGCAGTAAGAATTTTAATTCATATGAATAGGTGGAGATTGTATTATAAACATGAAATCCTTCCTTTCTAATGCTAGAAGTTATTTGGATAAATATGTGTTGGTGTTATAAAATATTTTAAATGTTAAATGTATATTGAGAACAAAGGTGTGATTTTTAAGAAGTGAATTATTTGAATATAAACTTACACTTTTAACCTCATCAAAGGTAGTATGAATGCAAATTAAATCCATCTTTTTTCTTATATTACTAAGATTGTACTATATCCTATGGAATTTGGAAACACTGAGTATTTTCATATCTTATTTGATCTCATGAAAATGAGAAGACCACTAATACCCGGTGAGAGGAAAGTGGCAGAATCCAACTGAACATATTTCACAAATTCCACAAAATTAAGAACTTTGTTGTTGACCAAGAAGTGATGTCTCACATTCAGCTTGAGGTAGAAACCATTTCTTTTCTCAAAACTATTTCCTACCAAAGGCAATTTTTAATGTGGTGTTTCAATGCAGACACATTTTAGAAGATACATAGACACAGTAGATTTGTGAATGGAACCTTGCTCAAGTGGCAAAAAGGTAATCCTTGTTTTGTTTGTTTGTTTGTTTGCTTGCTTTTATATGCTTTACTTCTATTTTCAGTTATAAATGAAATTGAAAAAAAAAATGTCATATATAACAGGAAAATATGAGACAACGCAACTGTGGGAGATCAAGAAAACTGAGGAAATAAGAAACTGAACAAGTACATTGATGATTCTTGGTATTGCTGGATTGCTGAAGCACCTCAGACAATATTGACTTGACTTTGGGATCATTTAGACCTTTCTTTGTTTGAAATCTCTTCAAACAGGATAAAAAATAGACCTTGAAAGCCCTCTCTTGCCTTCCTTGTTCCCTCAGCATGTCTAGGTGTTTACCAAGTTTGCTACCATATATCCTGCTTTACTGACGTTCAGTGCACCCTGCTGCTATATAATATTTATTTGTTTTATTTTTGCAATCTTGTGTAAAGATTTTAATGTTTAAAATCTGAAAATATAAAATGAAATGAACCTCTGAAGCAATTTCTGATAGCAAAATGAATAAGCATAGTACTGTGTGTGTGTGTGTGTGTGTGTGTGTGTATCCCTCAAAAAATGTATGAATACAAAAACAGAATAAAACCAGTGTTTTTGATTGGGAGAATTATTCAATACATTTTTACATGGAAGTGCCAAGGCTGGATGCATTAAATGTATTTATGTATAAAAGCACAAAGATCATGTGGTATCAGAAACAATATGAGATGTGATATTTTATTTTGCGTTTTAGCAGGAGTGTCAAAATGTTTGGGTATTCATTTATTTTTAAACCTAGGTGTTTTAGCAGTGACACATTTTTAAAGCTCTAAATATTAGCTCCCAAAGGTTATGCTTTTTATATTCTCTAACAGCATTTATTATATGACTAGCTGAAAGATATTTCAATCAGGAGCCTTAAGTTAAAGATTATTTTGATAGAGTAGCTCCAGGGATTGATGGTTTGGTACTACCTTTCAAAAGGCTTGGCATGTTGCTTTCACAACAGGCAAACAAAGTCACCCCCATAATCAATAATAATAATAGCAACAATAATAATACATGGGTCTAGTACAGTCTTCTATACAGATTATGGCTTTACACCCCCTATTATTTTCCTTTGACAGGTAAATGGTTGAAGACAGAAGACTTATTATAGATTTTACATCTAGCCCATGAGGATTTTGACTGATTCCATTGAGCAGGCTCAGGTCAGCTAAGTCCTTCCCTTCAAAGCATCATGGGTGTCTCTGAGCATCATTGCAAGCTTGTCCTGGCAGTAAGCCAGGCTTCAAAAGCCGTTCACTGCAGTCACTGACTCACTAATGGGCAACTGCAGGCTTTCTGATTTTCCTTTCGTTTCATGTGTTCATTTGACATAAATTTAATTAAACCAAATCTGGTGTTAAAGCAAGATGAGATAAAAGTGATATGTCTCAAATTAAAGAACTGTGAAAGATACAGGAAACAGAACTATGCTTTTTTTTAAAAAAAATCTGTTTCTGTAAAATATTGTCAATTTTTGTAAGCTTACTACTTAAAGTCGACCAAAAAAAAAGAAAAGATAGAGGTATGCATTATTAAGAATAATGTGTATCCAGGGTTAGATGAAGGTCTTGGCCCCACATTCTCTGTAGTAAAACCTTTCATAGAATTCTTATGTTTTCTTTCATTCTCACACTTCAGGTAGTCACCTCTTCACAGGATATAAGACAAGTCTGCCCTTCTTCTAGCTACATAGCTATAGTTGTTAGGCAGCTCAAAAGCATACAACACCAGAAACATGAAAAGATCACATATTAAATGTAAAAAAAAAATCATCATTTTTCAAAGGGTCCTTTGGTTTTTACTTAAGGCTAAAGAGGAGATAGAGTGAAAAAGATCATGTTGCTTAAAAAGCTCCATTTAATTGCTTTGAATGTTGCTTTAGGAAACATCCAAGTTTCTCCTTTTAAAAATTGCTTTTTCTCCATTAAAAGAAATCCCAGACTAGAAATACACTATGTGAACTAAAAGCAGTTTTGCAATCTTTCTCAAGAATGCTCAGACTGATCCTTTTCCTTCCCCCAGCTGAAAGGCTGTTACCTCCTAGGACCACACTGTAAGTCGCTGGATGTAAAATGATTACTCTGAGCAAATACACACAAACTAGCAAGTGATTGCAATGTCCTGTGGATAAGAATCAAGAAAACCAGGGGAACTGAGCTGACGAATTATGTGATAGGAAGTAGATGTCCTTGGGGCATAAAATCAGTGTGTGGCATGTGGACTGTCCGTCTTTCTTGCATTCCAACTTTTGATGGCCACCTTCTTTCATTACAAACAGAACTCAGATGCCTCAGCATACTCCCTGACTTGATTAGTTTCTGTAGGATTCACTGGGATTTAGACTCAGGGTTTAGGATTATCAAATCCCTCTGTTATGTCTTTCATTTAAAAAATGGAGAATTAAGGGCCAACAAAATTAAATGACTTGTCCAGGGTCACACAGCCTGTTGTTAGCACAGCTGAGACAAAATCCATGTCAACTAACTCTCAAATGAATGTTGCTTTAATTTTTGTTTTTAGGGACTTTTGAGTGCTTTATTAAAATGGATCTTTTGGAATCTTTAAAAGAAACTCTTTATATTTCCAGGTGCTTGTCATGTCTCTGACCTAAGAGAAAATATTCATAGTGGAATAGGTAGAATTAAAACTATTTAATATTCTCAAGAGTCTCATATAGATTTCTCATTTTCAGTCAGTTCAGTAGCTCACTCATATCCTACTCTTTGTGAGCCCATGGACTGCAGCAAACCAGGCTTGCTTTCTCATTTTAGTACTCAGTGAATGTTACTCATTGGGCAAAACTTTGTTTTTTCCAGAATTACTAATGGGGCCATTTTTAGACTATGATTTACATGGAGTAGAACCTACTCATGAAAGCTATTCATATCTTTAATATAACCACAGAATAAACCCTACATTTCATCAGCAACCAAGTGGAGTAATGACCCTCCAAATGCATTTATATAGTCCTTAAGAAATTTCAGTTGAAATTTTATTCCAAATTCAAATTATCATTGAAATATAAAAGACAGAATGTTTTACTCCCCCTTACACAGACCAAGTTTTTTTTTTTTTTTTTTTTCCTAAACACTTCGGATCTTTTTAGCCATGAACCTAAATTTACTTACAGAGATATTATATAATTTCTATATCTTTACCTTTCTATATATACATTTTAATATAGACTCTAGATATGAGTTTGAATGAACTCTGGGAGAAGGTGATGGACAAGGAGGCCTGATGCACTGCGATTCATGGGGTCGCAAAGAGTTGGACACGACTGAGCGACTGAACTGAACTGAGCTGAGTCTATCAGGGCTTCCTTGGTAGTTCAGCTGGTAAAGAATCTGCCTGCAGTGCAGGAGACCCTGGTTCAATTTGTGGGTTGGGAAGATCCCCTGGAGAAGGGATAGGCTACCCACTCCAGTACTTTTGGGCTTCTCTGGTGGCTTATATGGTAAAGAATCCACCTTCAATGTGGGAGACCTAGTCTATTAAAACTAGGACTTTAAGACTCTAGTTTTTATAAAGCTTTAAAATGCTTAATAAGACTTTGACAAGGTCCACAATGATAGCATGTGTTACCAGTACTCTTGCTGGGATATCCCATGGATGGAGGAGCCCAGTAGGCTACAGTCCATGGGGTTGCAAAGAGTCCAACACGACTGAGCGACTTCACTTTCACTTTTTACTTTCATGCACTGGAGAAGGAAATGGCAACCCACTCCAGTGTTCTTGCCTGGAGAATCCCAGGGACAGGGGAGCCTGGTGGGCTGCTGTCTATAGGGTCGCACAGAGTTGGACACAACTGATGTGACTTAGCAGCAGCAGTGGCAGCATATCCAATTTATTGTGTGTGCACACACACAGCACAAAGGGTGAATCAGCCACTGAACACTTGGTAATCACTCTACTTAACAAAGATGCCCCATTTTTCTTATGGCATATACATATATATTCAAGTAATTTTATTACGTTAAACTTGACACATTATTCAAATTTCTATATTTTCACAATTTTCGAATTTAAGTATTTCATTTTCATAAAGGCTGAGTGAGCATCTAGTGACAGACTTCAGAGGTAGAAGTTCTATAAGATGCCATGTTAGCTAGTTGATTTGATTAATCAGAATGTAACTGACAGCTTATAAATCTCACTATGCTGAAGAACTGACATTTAAAAAAAATTAAAGCACAAATAAATTTCAAATTACCAGTGTTAAGCATGAGGATAGGAAAATAGTATCATTATCATCTAATAATTTAACGACTACATAACACTCTTCAAAAATGTCCCTTCCCTAATTGTTGCTAACCAGTCTGAGCAAATGTCTTTGTTAAAAAGGTAGAATTAAAAAAAAAATCATAATGATTCCTATATATTTAAAAGATTGATATTTCTGTCCCCAAAATGATTTTATACAACATAATTTGTATGTCTTTCCAAATATCTGGAAGTTTAATTTTTAAACTTTATGTATCAGTAACAAAATTAACATTTCAGATGTTCTAATCACAACATTTAGAAAATATGGTAAAATGCAACTTTGCATTGGTAGAAGCTCAGCTGGTAAAGAACCCACCTAAAATGTAGGAGACCCCAGTTTGATTCCTGTGTTGAGAAGATCCCCTGGAGAACTGATAGGCTACCCATTCTAGTATTCATGGGTTTCCCTGGTGGTTGCTGAGCCGGTAAAGAATCTGCCTGCAATGGGGGAGACCTAGGTTTGATCCCTGGGTTGGAAAGATCTCCTAGAGGAGGGCATGGCAACCTACTCCAATATTCTTGCCTGGAGAATCCCCATGGACAGAAGAGCATGGTGGGCTACAATCCATAGCATCACAAAGATTCAGACATGACTGAGCGACTAAGCATAGTACAGCATGTCCTTGTTACAGGACGAAATCTTTGAAAAGCTGAGTAACTGCTAAGGTGCTGGAAATACTTAGTGTGTCCCCATAAAGCATTTTTTTTCCTGAAGATTCTCAAAGGTGGTAAATGACTTCTGACAAATTAGCATTAAAGATTTTTTTGAGTAAGTATGAAAAACCTGTTTATCACTTCTTAAGAGTGTTAAGAAGCAAATTGCTTATAAAAACTGACGTGAAAATAATCAGAGTTCAGAAAAACAAGTACGAATTTCAAAAATAATCTGTAAAAATCATTTTAAAAAAATTCCTCCTGATATTCAGTGTAATGGCATTTCATCTCCAATAGTTAGAATCTCATTGAATGTCTTAGCAACCATTATGAGGCAAGTAGCTCTTAAAAATGACTGAAAAATGTAGGCTGATCCTTGGGAGGGTCTATTCTTTTCCCGTTAAGTATTTAGATAATACCTAAGGCTTGGTGCCTGGCATCTTAGACTTGCTCAGAGTGAAGTTACAGTGTAGGATAACCCAGTACCAAACATGAATTGACAACTAATTTTTTAAAAACAATGTTTGCCAATGTCTGGAGGAATGACTTTTTTTATATCTATATTCCCCTATCCCTGTATCTTATTTGGCATCATATTAGACAGAGCCAATCTTGTACATGGAATTTCATGTGGGTCACATAATACAATTCATCCTCTTCCTCCCCTTCTCTCCCTCCTGTCTTCTCTTCTCTTCATCCTCCTTCACTACCTCCTCCTGTATATTAAAAAAAAAAAATCAATAAGGATGAGAAGAGTTCATGTCTGTCATATTATTAATCAAATATATTTTGTCTGATTTATTTCTTCTCTTTTGATTGACAAAGAGAGTTGGCAAGGAATATTTTCAAAGAAAATTTTATTGATAAAATTTACATACTAAAGAAGCAGTTTTATACTAAAAGAAGTAATTCTTGGTAGAAATTTGAATGCAACACTAGGGCTGAAATGTTCTGGAGCAGGAGTTGGCAAACTCTTTTGGTAAAATCCAGATAAATAATATTTTAGATTTTGTGGGACCTACAGTATTAGTTGCAATTGTATGGCTTCATAAAACTTAGGTAGTTGATGATTTTGATATTCTGTATATTGTGAACTTTTTTTTGCATTGACTTTGAGCTTTAAATATTGCATTAGGGTGTTATTATCTTTCCTATTGAGCTTCTGATACCTCTTTAAGTTCTGTGGCCAAAGTGAGTGAGTGCCTACTTCCCTTAACCTAGTTTCAGCCCCATGTAGCTCAAACGCAGCCCAAGACAATACGTAAATAAGTCAGCGTGGCTGTTTTCCAACAAAATTTTTACCTGTTGACACTTAAACTTGAATTTCATGTTATTTTCACACTATGAAATATTTATTCTTTTGATTTTCAGCCATTAAAAATCATTTAAAAAATTCTTAGTTTGCAGGTACAAAAACAAGCAGTCAGCTATATTCATCACCTTGGTCATAGTTTGCCAACCCTTCCTGTTGAAATTCAGGTATGTCCTATTTTTTAAGAGACTTCTCTGTAAAAGTTACATTAATATTGATGAGTATATAAGACACGAACAGTTTTCATGTTGCTTTCATAATTAAAATTGCAAAATATTGATAGCTTATTTTTATAACTCAAAAAACATCTATCTATTAGAATGCGTCAGAATCTCAGTGTGAGTTCACTTTTGATAAATGCTCAATGACAAGTTATTCTTAATATGAAATCTCAAGCCAACCAATGCTTAGATTGTAGGTCAAGTTATTTATGATTTGTGGACAAGAATGGGCATACCATGGGCTCTCAGGTTTTAAATTCATTGTAATTAAATGATAATTTATAAACACATATTCCTATATTATGATAGACCTGTGTAGTATCCAAACATTCAAATCCTTGGATTTTTTGTTTTTAATGACTATAACCATCATTCAACCATGTACTATCTCTCTCCCAAACACCTTTAAAGAAGAGTGGCAAGATACAATGAAAAAACAACAAACAAAACCATGGATTTGGGAGATGATCTCTACCCTAGGTCTGGTTCCTAAACAAGTGATCAATAACCAGAATTTCTTTTTTGTTATTAGATCCTGGGAAAGAAAGAGGATCTGTTCTCCATTACTTAAGTAGTTAGTTCTCCATTACTTAGGGGAGACAGGCTTATCAAATCACAGAGTCAACTTTGAAACAAATTACCTTACATTAGTCACAAAAAGTGGTTAAGACCTCTGATGTTAGTAGTTCTCTGTAGCAATCAGATAGCTGATTGGGGCTGACTGTTCAATTAACTATGTGATTTCCAACAACTTTCCCTATATAAAAAAATATATATTTCATATTATAAACTGCTTAGTTCTCAGCATGTTTGCTTCACAAATTCTCTGTGAGTTTAGCTTTATAAGTGCATTTTAAAGTTATGCATGGCTTAAATGATGTTGTAAATAAATAAAACATAAAAAATCCTGCCTATCTGGCTACAGAACTGAGCTACCACCAGATTTCAGCCTGCTTGGCACAAGGATAATGCTTTGGAGCAATTCAAGTCTGAAACAGCTTCAGTGATACCATTTAAACTTGAGGTATATTGGCAGAACAAGGATATGTTTAAACTAAATTTGGCTTAAGCCACCTATTACTCATACCCTCTTTCTACTGCATTCACACTCCAATTAGCAAACTGTACATGATACACACACATATATTTATAGTTTATGTTTTTCCTGTGTTGGCAATGAAACTTTTTAAATTACTTTCCATAAGCTGTGAGAACCTTCTATTCGTATCTATTTGATAAGATAAACTTGGCTCTGGAAGTAGTGGGGTGCACAGGTTTTTCCTGTTCAACTTAGAGAAGAGTTACATTTGTACCCATTACCTCTAACCCATTCCCACTTCCTCCTCCTCTCACTTCGCGGGATAATGATCATCTGCATCCTTTTCATAATAACCAACACTCATGAGGCAGTTCTGTGACAAATACTTTGTATGCACTACTGTCATTATTGGAAACAATAGGTACAACAATATTTCAAAGTTAAGAAATTTGTCTACGGTTACAAAATTAGTATCTTCTGTACTATGATATCTAGTTCTTTCTAAATCAAAACCTATGTTTTTTTTTAAAGTTTTGGGTTTTAGGTATAATTTAAGTACACCAAAAGACACAATGAGTTTTGACAAGAATGCTTAAGTTTGCACCACCACCACAATCAATATACAAAATATTTTCACCATTGTAAAACACTCCCTCATTACTCTTTATAATCAATCGACTTTCCCTACCCACAGATTCTGGTTTCTATTGATCTGACTTCTGTTCCTATATGTTTGATATTGTTAGAATGTGATAAATATGGAATCACACAAAATATATCCTTTTGTGTGGACTTCTCTCACTTAGAAAAATATTTTAAGATTTATCTTTATTTCTGCATGCTAATTCCTTCCTACTAAGTGATAAATTGATGAATGGTACTCCATTGTACAAAAGTATTTTAATAAGCTTGTTCATCCATATGTAATGGCATATGGGTTGTGTCCAGGTTTAATCAGCAATAATAATCATGATCACACAATAATGATTAAGTGTCTGAGATCTAATTGCCATCAACGAGCAGGAGAGTTCCAGAAAAACATCTGCTTTATTGACTGTGCTAAAGCTTTTGACTGTGTGGATCACAACAAAATGTGGAAAATTCTTCAAGAGATGGGAATACCTGATCACCTGATCTGCTTCCTCAGTAATCTGTATGCAGGTCAAGAAGTAACAGAACTGAATATGGAACAACAGACTGGTTCCAAATCGGGAAAGCAGTATGTTAAGGCTATATATTATCACACTGCTTATTTAACTTACAAGCAGAGTATGTCATGTGAAATGTTGGACTGGATGAAGCACAAGGTGGAATCAAGATTGCAGGGAGAAATATCAATAACCTCAGATATGCAGATGACATCACCCTTATGGCAGAAAGTGAAGACGAACTAAAGAGCCTCTTGGTGAAAGTGAAAGAGGAGAGTGAAAAAGTTGACTTCAAGCACAAATTTCAGAAAACTAAGATCATAGCATCTGATCTCATCACTTCATGGCAAATAGATGCAGAAACAGTGGAAACAGTGAGAGACTATATTTAGGGGCTCCAAAATCACTACAGATGTGACTGCAGCAATGAAATTAAAAGGCGCTTACTCCTTGGAAGGAAAGCTATGATCAACCTAGACAGCATATTAAAGAACATAGATATTACTTTGCTAATAAGGGTTCATCTAGTCAAAGCTATGGTTTATCCAGTAGTCATGTATGGGTGTGAGAGTTGGACTATAAAGAAATTTGAGCACTGAAGAATGGATGCTTTTGAACTGCAGTGTTGGAGAAGAGTCTTGAGAGTCTCTTGGACTACAGGGAGATCCAACCAGTCCATCCTAAAGGAAATCAATCCTGAATATTCCTTGGAAGGATTGGTGCTGAAGCTGAAACACCAATATTTTGGCCATCTGATGAGAAGAACTGACTCATTGGAACAGACCCTGATTCTGGGAAAGATTGAAGGTGGGAGGAGAAGGGGACAACAGAGGGTGAGATGGCTGTATGACACTGACTCGATAGACAGGAGTTTGAGCAAGCTCTGGGAGTTGATGATGGACAAGGAAGCCTTGCGTGCTGTAGTCCACGGGGTCACAGATATAGCTGAGCAACTGAGCTGACTGAACCTTTCATGCAAAGTATTGATGGGGACATTTTTTGTTTGTTTCTCTTGCACAAATACCTAGTAGTAAGATTGCTCAGTCATAAACATGTTTGTTGTGTATGTTTCATTTTCTCAGAAATTGCCAGACTTTTTCCCAAAGTGAATGCAGTGTTTTTGCTTACCTGTAGGCAATGCACGCGAGTTCCAGTTGCTTTGCATCCTAATCAGCCATTTTAATAGATATGTGACAGAATCTCATTGTTTTAATTTTTATTTCCTTAATGAATAATGACATTGAACACCTTTTCATGTGCTTGTTCTGTCATTTGACTTTTTTCTTTTGTGAAAACATCTTTTCAAAGTTTTCACTCTTTTAAGAACTGGGTTATTCATTTTATTATTGAATTCTGTGATTTTTAATGTATATTCTGGATACAAGGAATACTTCAAATATCTTTTGCAAATATTTTCGCCCTATTTGTGTGTGCTTTTTTAAGCCTTACTTTTATTTTAAACAGTTTCAGGATCACGGCAAAATTAAGAGGAAGGTACAGAGATTTCCCACATACCCCTGCATATAAGTAGCTTCTCCCATTGTCAGCATTCCTCACCAGAGGGTATGTTTGTTATAAGTGATGAATTTAAATTTACACTGATAAATCATAGTTATTAAAATCCATAGTTTACCTTATGGTTCACTCTAGTTGTATATTCAATGAGTTTGAACAAATATATAATAACATGCATCTATCAATGTATTATCATAAATAATAATTTCAGTGGTCTAAAAACTCTGTGCTCCATCTATTCATCCTTCTTTCTCAAACCTCTGGCAAACACTGATCTTTTTACTGTCTCCATAGTTTTGCCTAATATAAAGAAATCTGTAGAAATCTGATAAAAGAAATATCACTTAAAATAGTAAAAATTCATAAATTATTAAATTTGTTAAGGCAATAGACTATTACATAGCCCAAAGTTTATTAAATTTGTTACAGCAATAGACTATTACATAGCCCAAAATTAATATATATAGTATGCATGTATCTTTATACATACTATATATATTAACTTTGGGCTTTTACATATTTAGTAAAAAATTGAAATTAAAGTTAGTAAAAATCTGCCATTTAGCCCAAGATATAGCAAAAAATTGCTATTCCAGGATATAGCAAAAAATAATCATGCTAGGAAGATAACCGTTTCTTTGTATGTAAAATATTTTGTGGATAAATCAAATTGACTCGAAGATGAAATAAAATGGTTTTAAATGAAATGTAAAAGAGTGACTGTTTGTTTTTGTAGTATCATTTGTGGTGCCTCTAATGGAAGAGAGAGCAGAGATAGAAGGATAGGCCCCAATTATATGATGGGACACCAAGGAGGATGTAGGGGAAATATATATCATCCAAAGTAAGACCTGTTTGAGAGTGAAAATGGTCTCTGTTTATAACTATAAACAGCAGAGTTGAGTATACTTAGTGATAATAAACCTGAGATGTGTGATCTGCTTACCTCTGAGTAATCCCTCTGACAAGGATCATCCTTGGTTGTTCATTTTAGATGCCATCTTATTTGCAGGTGTCATTTTCTTCTATTTTCTCAAAATCTTTCATGGTGAATATCATGGATAAGAGCCCTGTGCTAGTGGAAATACAGAAATATGAAGGTGAAGGCTGAGTAATTCATCACACACAACTGGACAGATTGCAGAAGGGGTTATTCAGACAATTTAAATAGTTCTGGAAATCCACAGGAAGCTATTATCTAACTTAAATATTAAAAGTAGGCACAATTTCACATTGTATTCACATATATAGCAACATGTCTGAAGTGTAGAATGAGCCTAATAAGTATTCAT
The DNA here is from genome assembly GCA_006410615.1 of Neotragus moschatus. Classification (NCBI taxonomy): domain Eukaryota; kingdom Metazoa; phylum Chordata; class Mammalia; order Artiodactyla; family Bovidae; genus Neotragus; species Neotragus moschatus. The sequence goes on from SJYA01001192.1 coordinate 174,893, forward strand.
ATGGTTAAATGAGTGAAAAATAATAACCTATAAAGGAAACTTAACATTCCTTGAGGCATTTTGTTTGTACTTAATATTAATAATGACTTAACCTTACCATATGTCACATATTGTTTTAAATATATACTAACCAATTTAATACTTGCTATCATCCCATGCCCTATAAAGGTCAAGAGAAACACACTGATGCTGAAAAAAATGAAATAAAACTGTATAACATTAAAAACCATGGTTCATCCCAATAAGAAGGTATTAGAAGGGACTTAGAGGGTTTGGCCTTGGATGAGTAATTTTAGAGAGAATTCAAATAAGTAAGAATTTATTCTGAATTGGGTGTTATCAAGAAGGAGGGAGAATTCTATATTGGATGTATTAGTGTGTATGAAGAACATGTTAGAAATGAAGTTGGGGTTAAGGAGTAATGGACAAAGAAGCAGGCATTTCTCACATCATCTCTGAGAGGGAGATTTGATAATTTTTGTAATTTACTCAGGGATCATTTTTGTTTCTGCTCAAACATGTTCATGAGAGACGTTAGTCACAGAATGACCATCCAACGGTGGTGATGTCTGGCATTGTTTTGCTCAAAGGAAGAATACCACAACCTAGCTGAATGTAGGCCTGGCAACAAGCTAGCTACCAACTGGAAGAAGTTACTTTTCTTTTCTCTCAGTAATATTTTATTCTCATTTTGCAGTCAAGGAAATTGAAGTACAAATAAGCTGGGTAACTTAAACAAAGGCAGAGTTAGTACTAAGTATTGGTAGGAAACAGGTTTCTGGTTCTAGAGCACCTGTGAATTATTATGGTTTTCTATAACGTTCAGAATTTTTCTTGAAATTGTTATGAAGAAAAAAAGGATTTGTTGTTGCTGTTGTTGAAAGTGAAGTTTTGTTTTTATTTTTCATTTCTTGAAAATGAAGAAATGGTTTCTTTCACGTAACTTATTTTATATGGAGATATAGTAAATTCTTTTTAGCATTTGATATCTATATATTTCCCAACAATATTTGATATACCCATGTTCCTTTTTGTGTGTCTGAGTGACTTTGACTCTGTATTCATCAAGAGCAGGAAGTCTCCAACTTAAGAACCTCTGACTTTAGACTTATATTCCCTAAGGGACACAGAAATTGACCAATTGTATGTGTTGAGCCTAAAGAGAATATTGGTTTCAATTCAACATCTCAATACAGGCCTTCCAGTCAGAATGTCAGTATGATTTAGAAATATAAGTCTCTTGTAATTCTGATTATATGCTAGTCATTGTCCCCAAAGATGACTTTATTCTAAATCCTATTAAAGGAGGAAGGAATGGAAAGCATGGAAAAAATCCTTACAACGCTTCCTGTCTGTCTGCGGGTTTACTGAGGACTGAAATAAGCCTAGAAAATATTGGCAGTGGGAGTAGAAGCTCAGGAAGAATGGAGATAGAGAACAGTCTGTGCTTGACACTCTTCTCTCCGTCATAGAGTGAATCTCTTCGGTAGGGAGCCGCCATTCTTTTCTTTCTTCTACTGATAATCACAGTGATTACATAGACCTACTTGACTAATAATATGCATTATTATTTCTCACTTGTGATAGTTAATTTTTTGTGTCAACTTGACTAGGCCACAGTACCTAGATATCTGATCAAATATCAAATTTAATATCTCTGTGAAAGTTATTTTTAGATGAGGTTAATATGTAAATCAGTAGACTTTGAGTAAAGCAGATTATCCTCTAATATGGTTGCTGTTGTGTGTGTGCTCGGTCATATCTGACTCTGTGACCCACATGGACCGTAGCCCGCAAGGCCCCTCTGTCCTTGAGATTTTCCAGGTAAGAGTACTGAAGCGGGTTGCTATTTCCTACTCCAGGGAATTTTCCTGACCCAGGGATCGAACCTCTGTCTCTTGCTTCTCCTGCCTTGGCAGGCAAATTTTTGACCACTAGTGATATCTGAGACTAGTGGACTTTGTGACTGGATTTTTTCTAATCACATAAAAGCCTTAAAGAGAAAACAGTGGTCTCTTGAGGGAGAAGAAACTTTGTCTCCAGACTATCTTTGGATCTCCAACCTGCTGGCCTCTACTGAAACTTGTATACTTGCCAGGCTCCACAATCATGTGAGTCAATTTCTTAGAATTTATTTATGGATCTATCTATCCAGCCTTTCTATTCTATTTGCTTCTCTGGAGAACTCTGACTGATGAAATGTTCCTTAATTTCACGTCACAGATTCCCAGCAACTTCTTCCTTCCTTATTCTTCCTCCAATTAGGGCTGATGATTAGGGATTCCAATACTTATTCTTCCAAGTCTTAAAAAAAAAGAAAAACTCTAGAATTCATTTTTTTTACATCACAACTGCTACTGACCTAGTTCATATCATCATCATCTCTCTCCTGAACTAATGCAACTTCTTAACTAGTCTATCTTCCCCTTTCCTCCTTTCATCCAATGCATTTTACCCACTGCTACAAAGTTGACTTTATAAAATATAGATCTAATGTTGCCAGTCTCAGGCTCAAATTTTTTGATGGTTTTCTCTGAATTTTAGGAAAATATATTAACACAAATTTTTTTGGTGAAAAATCTATGGTTATATCCATTAAAGGCACAGAAGACTTCATGAAAAAATAGAACCACACTTGACTTAGGTGAAAGTAAAATACACTTAAAATATTCTAATGAATTTTAGAAATTAAAATAGAATATATCCATGCACATTATTACTTTTCATATTCTTTGATCAAGATTGTCTAAGTTTATTTCACTCCTATTGAAAAAAAAAGTTTTTTCTTTAATAGTAAGCTACTACAGATTACTTTTGCCCATAATTAAGATCAAGGTTTTTACGGCTAGAGTTAACAAATAGTTGTATCCTCTCTCAAAGGCTTATTGTAGTTTTAGAAACATATATTTATACAATCTTTCTGCAAAATAAAAGTACTTCCAAAGTCAAAACTATATTTGCTTGATAAATTTACATATATATATATAGCCATTATTTTTCAGGACAGCTCTTAGAATCCTTAAGATATCATAAAGATTTCCTAAGCTAACTTATGTGATTTACAGCCCGCCTGCTTCTAAGATCCTCACATAAAATCTATATAGATTTATGTTACCTTTTCCTGACAACACACAATGTAATGTGTTTAAGTCATGAAGATTATCATCCTAATAATTTCAAATTTTAATTTATATATTTTTAATTTTGGATAAAATTTGACTTAATAAAGACGGAAAATTGCAATGAAATGATCAAGTTTTGTTATCAGTTGACATTCAGTATGTCTAGAATCACTACTTATATATATTGATATTTTATTTTCTATTCTATTCTAGTATATTTCATTTTATTATAATGCTGATGGCCATCATTTAAATAACTTAATAACTTACTAATCTGTTTTGATATATAGTTTGAGTAGCTATACTTTAAACTACTTTATCTTCCTATTGGCTTTTTGGAGTTATGGTAAGTTTTCTCACGTATATAATTGGTTAAAGTCCAAGAACTAAAAAGAAAGAGATTTGAATTGAGAATATAGGTAAATAAATATTTTCTTTCACTTCTCAAGTTGAGACTTATAACAAGCACTATTATCATTTTAAGTGTTCAAGTATAAACAGAAATTTGCAAAATCAGTTTATTCATAGGTCTTACTTCTTCTGACTTGAAGCCTACTTTTATATTCAGAAGAGTATGGCTATCTCTTCTCTACTAGTAATAATCCGCAATTTTCCCAGATAACCCTGTTTTCTGCCCGGTTTTCCAGAGGCATCCTGGAAATAAAGGTATAAAAGTTTATAAATAAATACAAATATAACAGTGAGGAGAGCTGGGGGTATAATTGGATAAGAGTAAAAAATTAAATATTTCGATAAACTTCTACATTATAACAAGTAGCTCGGAACACACTGAAGAATGAAATGAGTTTAGAAAGCCTCAGATCAAAATTTTCAGGGGACTGCGGAGATCTGGGAATCAGTCTGCTGGTTAGCGCCTTAGTGAGGCCCTGGTCTCGAGCTAGCAGATACAGTGAGGGCCAATAGAGTAGAGGGAAAGGATCAGCTAGATTTGACCAAGTGCCTTGATTAGTAGGGACCCCTTCCCAACCTCCATGTGAAGAAAAAGATATTTTATCCTTTAATCCCGGGCCAAAAAGAAACAAATTAATGCTTCAAAACAAAAAGAAACAAGGTGAAAAAAATTTGCAGTTACTCTTCTCTAAAAGTACTGAACAAATTGTTCTCACAAATGATAGATTTTAAGTCTGGATAATGGTACAGCCCAGATCCAAAGTCTTTCCATTCTGGATTTGATATTTATGTTGCAAGAAATAAAGAGACACTTTCAAGCTTAAGTGAATGAACATTCACAGTTGGGACCTGAGCTAGTCTAGAACTAGAGGATTGGCAATCTGACTTTCCTCTCATGAACACCGTAACAGCTCTCTCTCTGGCTCCGCTGCTTCCATTTATGTGCTTACTCATTTCTCCTCTTTCACTTGGTTAGTTGATTTTGCTGGCTCGATTTTTGCTCCCAACCCTTCTTCTTCTTCTTCTTTTTTTTTTTCAGTTCTCTTGTTCTAACTCTACCCATGTCACTTTTTACCTATTCATCCTTTCTATTTGCTTCCATGACACACACTAAACAGATTTCTTCACAACAGAATTCCAGAGTGAGAGAAATCATCTCAGACCACATTACAGTTATAGCAATTCTCTGCTATCAGATGTGCAGTTGTAGTTTCCAATATGGTTGAGGGATCACAAGATATAAAACATGGTTGTGGTCTCTTGGTTGTGGTCCCTTCAGCTCAGAGCTGAAGTTTTCCTTAAAAAGGGTAATGATGATGTAAAAATGAAATCCCAAGCACATTTCATTTTTGCCCAGTTAAAGCATTTTATCATTATTATGCAAATGATGTTCATTCACTTTAAATTCACTTATATTGATATACAAGTGTGAATCAACAATTTCCTTAACTTTGACTATCTCAGTGACTCTCGTCTTATTCATCTTCACTGATATTTATTCCAGCTAGAGATGAATTGTGCATTATTTCTTAGTCTTTATGTTGGTGCTATTTCCCTTTCTTGATTGACCATACACTGGGGAATTTTCATTAAACTTATGCATTAAGTATTTTTTGAGGGATTTATTACTTTGTTAATTCTACCTTTTGGTAGAAAGTAGGCGATGGCACCCCACTCCAGTACTCTTGCTTGGAAAATCCCATGGACACAGGAGCCTGGTAAGCTGCAGTCCATGGGGTCACGAAGAGTTGGATATGACTGAACGACTTCACTTTCATTTTTCTCTTTCATGCATTGGAGAAGGAAACAGCAACCCACTCCAGTGTTCTTGCCTGGAGAATCCCAGGGCCGGGGGGGATTGGTGGGCTGCCGTCTGTGGGGTCGCACAAAGTCGGACACGACTGAAGTGACTCAGCAGCAGCAGCAGCAGCAGCAGCATATGCAAACTGTTCTCTCTACAAATGTCACTTTTTCTTTCTTCAAATACAAGTATGGCAGTAGTTCACAACTGTGATCTTTTTATATTTTTATTAAACTTTTCTCCTCCACCTTTATTGAGGCATACTTGATAAATAAAATTGTATATATCTAAAGAGTACAACCTAATAATCTGATGTAGGTATGCTTTGTGAAATGATGACCACAATCACATCTGTCACCTCACATAGGTACTTTTGTGAATGTATGAGATGAGAATGTTTGGGATTTATTCTCAGCAAATTTAAAGTACAATATAGTATTATTAGCTATTGTCATCAAGAAGTACATTGGATCTTCAGAACTAATTCATCTTATAACTGAAGCTTTGTACCTATTGATCATCATTTCCCTCACTTCCTCAATCGTCCAGCTCCTGGCAATCACCAGTCTACTCTCTGTTTCTATGAATTCAACTTTTTTTTTATGTTCTACATATAAATGAGACTATACAGTGTTGCCTTTTTTGTTGTTGTTGTCTTATTTCACTTAGCATAATGTTCAAGTTGCTGTAAATGGCAGAATTTCATTTTATCTCATGGCTGAATAAAATTTATATATAATATATATTTATTATATGATGTTGGTATAATAATCATACTACTATATATACTATTATGATGAATATATATTAATGATATATAATATATATTTTATAAATAGGCTATTGTGGTTAATGCTGCAATAAACATGGGAGTGCTGATATCTCTATGAGATACTGATTTCATTTCCCTTTGATATGTATTCAGAAGTTGGCTTGCTGGATCATATGGTAGTTCTATTTTTAATTTTTGAGAACTGTCTATACTGTTTTCCATAATGTCCGTACCAATTTATTTCCCTATCATCGGTGTACGAGGGTTCATTCTTTCCATATCCTCACAGCACATAACTGTGATTCTTAAATGTGAATGTGCATCAGAATTTCTTGGAAGACTTTCAAAAACACAGATTTCTGGGTTTTTTATTTAGTAAGTCTGAGTTAGAACCCAAGAATTGTGTTTCTAACAAGTTTTCAGGTAATGCTCATGTTGTGTGTTCAAGAATCACACTTTCAGATCCACTGCTTAACACAATTGAGATTTCAATTTTTTTTTGTTTTGAGTCAGCAAGACCTGAATTCAAACTCGAGCATACTCACTTTTAAATAAAATAACTGTGGTAAAATGACCTAAATTGTGAGTTTCTGTTTATTCTTCAGTAAAATAGGGTTTACAAAAAGAGTATTACCAATCTTAAATAATAAAATAAGCAGAGCCCAGCACATGCTAAACAGTCAATACACATTACTACAATTTTTAAAAATATTATTTAATAATATTTTTATGTCATCAGATATTTAAGTTCTCCATGTCTATTTTCCTAATAGTTTATGCCTATAGGCAACAGTAGTAGACTCTAAAATATGAATAGGGGACTCAATTAAAAGTCTCTTACATTGACATTGTGACATTATCTGAGTCTTCCTTGATTTTGCTGACCAATCTGTGCATTGGGATTAATGTTTTCACATGATGAAACCATTTGAAGAGAACAATAGTCCATAGCTCTTCTCACTTGGCATTTTATGTTTCCAACATGCTCAGATGTAAATAATTGTTCTTGCCATAATATCCATTGTGAATTGCTCTCTTGCTATGGCTTTCCCCTTTTTCAGTTTGATAGGGAATCATGGTTTGCTTTTCAGCTGGGGTTATCCACATAAAATATGTCTGAGGAAGTTCTTTAATTAAGAACATCATAACAAAGAGAAACTATTTAAAATTTATTGAATCACTATGTAATATGAATTTGGCAAATATATATGTATTGAATGATACCCACACATACATATTTGTGACAGGGATGTATTTTTGTCATTTCCAGTTCATGCTTGTTAAGAAAGTGTTAGTAGTACAACTCTCTCTCTATTATGGTCTAATCAGGCTTGTATTCCTCTTCTCTAAGGTCCTAAAACCTCTTCCTTGAGCCACAGGTCTCTAAGCTGGCCAAATTATAAGATTTGAACTCGCAGGCAATGAAAACTGGATGACCAAGTTCTTTAACTGGTTAAAATAAAGCTTCCGTTCAACAAGTTGCAAAATGAAAAGTGAATGAGATTAACTGACTGAAGAAACAAAATTCTGCATTGAATTGAAAGCCAACTTCTCCAGCCCATTTCCAATTTTCACCTGTCTTTTGCCTATTTTCTCTACATTACTTTATTTACACAGAAGAGTATTTATGGGGGGAAAGCGTCAATGACTCAGTTCAGTTTCGCAAAATACTAACAGTTCTTGAGAGGAAACCTGCTATATTGAGTAAGTGCAAAGTATGATTATTAGTCTTAATATAATATTTTTAAACAGCTGACAGATGGTGAGCACAATGAAATATTTTGATAACTCCTTGTTATATTTTCAGAGACTTGGAGGCTTATTGAAAATATGAGGTTCTAAATATTTGAACACGTGGATGCTTTTTCGGATGAGCGTGACAAAATCTTTTTGTTGCAAATAACATGCTATAGTTTAAAAATTAAGGTGGCGCTAAAAGGAGATAAAAATACATACAAATGAGAGATTCCTGTAAGAATTCTAGGGTAACATCAGGCATTGCACCTTCAGGGCAATCTATACCTCTTTCAAACAGAAACTCCTTCAGATGAGCTTGTCTAGGATCTCTAAAAGAACGTGGGCCAAGTATGTCAGCATTAAAAATACTGAATTGGCTGGAAACACTGTTGTGTGTCAACCTTTATTTGTCCTTTAAACCAAGAAAAAAGAATAAAAGTATGCCTATAGGCAAAATAAAGGTCTGCTCTTTCCTTCCTCTCATTCCATTCCTCATGCTCTCTTCAACTTATATGAGATTTGTAAAATGAATTGTAATAGAAAGTTCATATGACAAAAATTACAGTGGTGTGGCCAAGAAAACACCCAGGGGGCTTTTAGCTTCCGTTGTGCCAGGAATGAACTATCAGATCAGCCTTCTGGACTCAAATGCGACACTGTCAATAAGGATACATCATCTTTTTTGTGGTGTAGAAGAGCTGTCGGTTGTAATTCCCATTATTCCAAAGCCAGGATTTTCCATTAGTACAGCCACCTGCTGGGTTTCTCTACTCAGGTTTAATGGAGTCTGAATTTGAATTTATCACCATCTGTGGGGAGACAGGAAATGAGAGAGCATCACTAATTCCTTTCTTCATTTGCAAAGTGTATGTATAATCTTTATAAGGAAGCAGCAAAAGCAGCTGAGGTTGGAAATGAATTGGAGAATATTTTAGCTCACATGGACATCAGAGCTCCAGACCAAGGGGGACACATGCTGTTTGTTCTAAAGCCAATTCCAGCAACAAAAAGAATGTTTTAATTTCCTATGTAATACAGTTGATACTGTATTACATGCAGTAATCATGCAGATTCAGGATGCTATTTCTCTTCAGCTTCCAAAAAGATCTCAGAAGATTTAATCAGATCTCTAGTAAAGATGAAAGACTTGGATACATATCAAGTTCACAAAAATGAGTTCAAGATTCCTAATTACAATATTAACTTATAAATAGAATATTATACAATATGTGTCCATTTTATGTAGTTCTTTTCCCCTAAGCTTAAAACAAAAACAAAAAGGTTTGTATAACTCAAGAAGAAAGACCAGAGAACATCAAAACTTTCAGGATGATCTATAGAAATAATGTAATGCCTTAAATTCATATAAACATGTCTCAGTGGTCCTGACATATATGGAGTCATCAGTGATGTTTATCAACATATTTAATTAAAAAAAACCAATAGGTTTACCGGAAAGGTAAGCAATTTACAATTAAATTCTGGCATTGTCTAGTGGATAAAAGCTTTCAAATCTGATCTGCCTAATTTTTTACACTGCTCCATCAGGACAGAGTGTTGCCTTCTGGAATCTACTGTCCAGGGAAAGACATAAGGAAAAACTAAACCATTCTGACACACCAGTTGCAATAGGTATTACGGACCACTCTAGCTCAGAACAAGCATAGGATAATAGCAGTTCAGAAGATGAGAGGAAATATCCTCTCAGGAAAGAGGAAGATTCAAAATCAAAACACACAAACACATATACACACAGACACACACACGCACAGAGCCTCTGAGAAAACACTGCATGCCATTGTCTTTCTTCAGGAACCATGAGTTCATCCCTTTCTCATGAATCTCCGTCCATGTTTATAATCTCGGATTAATGACTCTAAACAGTGAGTCTGTTCTAAAGTCATGGGGGTCAGCTCTGTGGACTTGAGGAGCTTGGATAATTGGAAGGAATGTTACTTATTATAGTGAAGCAACGATTCCAGGGGAGGAGAGGAAGAAGCACAACAAATAACTGCACTGTTGTTCTTTAAGACTACCAAGAGAGTTCGCGCTCCTATCAGGGAGGTTGTGAAGACTGTATTGTGACAAAGCAAAATACCTCCTGGGTGCCTGCTTCTAGAGGAAAGCGTTTGATGTTTGATCTGTAATGAGATGGAAGAGGAAAACAGTCCCTTGGTTAACTAATATATACTGGAGATGAACAGATTCAAAGATTTAAGTTTCAGTTCTGGGACAAGATCCCCCATGCCACTAATTTATTATTTAGGAAATTCTGTAAGTTCTTTTCTTTTTTGTACTGAATGCATGATGGGTTTAACACATATTTGCTTTCAAGTCAGGCTTGGATAATAACGCTAATAATTAATATACTGTATTTCGCTTTTGCTAGTTTAGTTCTTTCTCAGTGTGGCTATGATGTGGCTTTATGTGATTTCCTTTTGGCACATGAGTGATTGGAACCTAGGGCTTTATGTTGGGGCTAAGCATTTTGTACTGGAAAGCGAAGAGGCAGTAACCTAGCGCAAGTGCAAAAGGTTGCATTTAATACGGAATTCAGGATAAAGCTAGAATGAATACAGGAAAGCAACAGCAATAAATAAATAAGCAGTTAATTTTACTCCACATGGCATGCTATGGATGATGTCACACATATGGTGATTCATACCAGGAGCAGCAACTTTAGAGACGAAGTCAAACCCTAGAAAATCTGTCAGTTTGGGTTAACAGAACATTGTTATTACCTCAAGTCAAGCAGATGGAGGGCAAACTTCTCTGCTGGATTCTGCTGCTCTTTAATTAATGTCCACATTTATTATGTCAATATAATGCATCACGTTTGGTCTAAAGGTTGTTTTAGTTTTTTGTTTTATGTTTGTTTTTTTTTAAACAGAATGATTATTTCACTAGTTTCAACATTTGAACAGTTGCACAGGGTTTTAGAGGCATATGTAGATATCCCAATAATAATGTTTATATCACTGTATAAAAGAAACAGAGGAGAAAGGACCAAGCTGGCTTTACATATTTCATTCTTGATGTAGAGATGGGTTTGATACTTCTTTTATGAACATTTTCAAACGAGGGCTTTTGAGTACATGCATGTGAACATATAAGAAGAACGGGAATCTCAAATGATAAAGCTAAGCAGATCTTATTAATGTTAGTATTGCATAAAGAAATTAATAGCTGCAATTAATTTACTCCTGGAAGTAATGCAGTAACTGAAGAAAAGCAAGTAGGAAAATCTCATTTTATCTCAGAAATATCAATTTTCTTAGGTGTGTTCAGAAAGAACAAGAAATCTCTGGCATTGGGTACTGTCCACATGAAACTGTGGTATTAAATCTTTAGGCACAATTCAAAGAATAAGCCTATTATGTAAGAATGAAAGACTGTGCCATAACTACAAACATACTTTCGTAAATAGATGACAGGTTTGCATTGTTCATTTTGGGAAAATATTTTTTTCAGTGTTGGCTCTAGCCTTTAATTATTTAAGTAAGTAAAATCCAAAATCGTTAAAATGTGCAAATATTACTTGGAATCACTCCAAGAGGAAACAGTAGGCAGTGATCTGGCCCCTTGGATTGAGCCCTCAATTGCTGCTTAGTTTCCTTTCAGATTCTCAAAGAGATATGCTCTTAAACAAAGACCAGTACTCCCACCAATGACTGGTAAAATATTCTTGGTATTAGTAGTACCATATAGGGCTTCTGAGTGGCTAGACCACACCACACCATGTAGTCTCTGCTGATTTCTAGATGATGGTAAATGAAACCTTTGATAAACACAGTTTTTCAAGTCAAACAATCACTTTGTATACACACACACTTCAGAGTTTCAGCATCCTGGAAAGCAAAGGCTATAAAGATTTCTTTTTTCTTTCTGTACAACATCCCATTAGATTCCTGTATTTCTTCATAGCAGTGAGATTTTTTTTTTATAAGCTAACAGATTCACTCTAGTGATGGAGAATTGAAGAAAAGATTCTAATATTCTACTGTGAATTTCACTTAAAAAAATGATAATTTAGGCCACTGGTTCTCAAACAGAGGCAATTTTGTCCCCCACAGTGTAGACAAGTCTGGTGCTACTGAAATCTAGTGGGTAGAGGCCAGGAATGCTCCTGTTGCTGCTGCTGCTGCTGCTGCGTCACTTCAGTCGTGTCTGACTCTGTGTGACCCCATAGATGGCAGCCCACTAGGCTCCCCCGTCCCTGGGATTCTCCAGGCAAGAACACTGGAGTCGGTTACCATTTCCTTCTTCAATACATGAAAGTGAAAAGTGAAAGGGAAGTCGCTAAGTCGTGTCTGATCCTCAGCGACTCCATGGACTGCAGTCTACCAGGCTCTTCTGTCCATGGGATTTTCCAGGCAGGAGTACTGGAGTGGGGTGCCATTGCCTTCTCCAAGAAATGCTCCTAAATATCCCAAATTGCACAAGACAGACACCCAAACACAGAATCATCTGCCTCAAAATGTTAATACTGCTGAGATTTAGGAAACTCTTGCTTATGTCAATAAGACCACTTTTTCATCTCTAAACATATGAAAAGTCTTCATATGACTGGGGGGAAAGTGTGGTTTACAAAATTTTAGTGAAGTTTTTTCATTGTAGGTACTATAAAGAATACAATACCAACTTTGATTGTGTTACTTATCAATGAACTACATTAGTATATATGAATGTATACAGGAATGTATACAGTAATGAAATAAAAAGTAAATGAAAAGTTTCATCTTTTATAGATTCTTTTCCATCCATTATTCTCTCTCTCCCTCTTGGTCTGTCTTATTTTTACATCATTTTCCCTAATTTGTCTTTACATTTCTTGGAGGAAAAAGATCCCCAAAATGTATTGAATTGGCATGTTAGCATTTCTGTTTCTGGAATCCTTTTTCATTTTCAGTTCTTCAAAATCTGATGCAAAACACTGCTACAAGGAAACTTTTTCCTGTTCATCTTACTAATGGTTCAGAATTTAATTCATCAAGCTTAACATTCAGATATTTGCTGTTCTTCCAAATATAAATTTCATTTCACAGTATACAGAAAAGCCTGTATTCAAACAAATAATTTGTAAATGATGGGTTAAACAAAGTTAAATTTTGTTTATTTCATAACTTTTCAGTATCTCAAATATGCTAACCTTCATTGTAAAAATCAAAAGAAAGATTTAGAAACTACTTTTTTTAAACAAATCCATTATATCACAGATCTTTTTTTAACATGAATTTTCTAGCACCATTTGATGAAATTTGTGGTCTGAAAAACATGCCATGGACCTAGCTCATGAGTTGTTTACAATCTTCTTTTTTTGTTGCTANTGTTTTTGCTTTGGCCCCATCCCTTCATTCTTTCTGGAGTTATTTCTCCACTGATTTCCAGTAGCATATCGGACACCTAATGACCTGAGGAGTTCATCTTTCAGTATCCTATGTTTTTGCCTTTTCATACTGTTCGTGGGGTTCTTAAGGCAAGAATACTGAAGTGGTCTGCCGTTCCCTTCTCCAGCAGACCACATTCTGTCAGACCTCTCCAACATGACCCTTCCATCTTGGGTGGCCCCACATGGCATGGCTTAGTTTCATTGAATTAGAGAAGGCTGTGGTCCATGTGATCAGATTGGTTAGTTGTCTGTGATTGTGTTTTCAGCCTGTCTGCCCTCTCATGCCCTCTCTCAGCGTCTACTGTCTTACTGGGGTTTCTTTTACCTTGGACATGGGGTGTCTCCTCACAGCTGCTTCTCCTGATCTTGGATTTGGGGTATCTCCTCTCGGCCGCTCTGCTCCTGCACCNCTGTGATTGTGTTTTCAGCCTGTCTGCCCTCTCATGCCCTCTCTCAGCGTCTACTGTCTTACTGGGGTTTCTTTTACCTTGGACATGGGGTGTCTCCTCACAGCTGCTTCTCCTGATCTTGGATTTGGGGTATCTCCTCTCGGCCGCTCTGCTCCTGCACCGTGCAGCCATATTGCACATGCTAAATGTATACCTGCTGCTACTTCTAAGTTGCTTCAGTCATGTCCAACTCTGTGAAGTCCCATAGATGGCAGCCCACCAGGCTCTGTCATCCCTGGGATTCTCCAGGCAAGAACACTGGAGTGGATTGCCATTTCCTTCTCCAATGCATGAAAGTGAAAAGTGAAAGTGAAGTCTCTTAGTCGTGTCCAACTCTTTGAGACCCCATGGACTGCAGCCCACCAGGCTCCTCTGTCCATGGGATTCTCCAGGCAAGAATACTGGAGTGGGGTGACATTGCCTTCATGTCAATTATATCTCAGTAAACCTGGAGGGAATAAGAGATCTGGGTTTGATGCCTGGGTGGGGAAGATCCCCTGGAGGAGGAAATGGCAACCCACTCCAGTATTCTTGCATGGAGAATCTCATGGACAGAGAAACCTGGCAGGCTACAGTCCATGGGGTCACAAAGAGTCTGACATGAATGAAGCAAAGCTGGGGAAAAGTCTGACATGACTTACAAAGCTGGGGAGAAGTCAAAGTAGCAAAATGTATGGCAGAGAATGGTAAATTGTCTAAAATGAAATGCAAATCAGAAAAGACAGGTGAAAACTGTGAGATTGGGGGAGATACTGAGAGAGTCACTTCCTAGGCAGGTAGATAAGAAGCCCAGGGGTCCCAAAGAAGAGAGGGGTCTGGAATTCTAAAAGAGGAGGAAAGGACAAATGCTTTTTTACCCCTCTATATTCCTTAGTCTTAGTCACATAGACCATTTTTATCTTTAAGCCTGGAACTAATGATTACACAACAAACAACTCAGTTTAAATGCTGTACTAAAGATTATACTAAAAGATGCTTACTTAAATTAAAAGACGCCTACTACTTGGAAGAAAAGTTACGACCAACCTAGATGGCATATTGAAAAGCAGAGACATTACTTTGCCAACAAAGATCCATCTAGTTAAGGCTATGGCTTTTCCAGTGGTCATGTGTGGATGTGAGAGTTGGACTATGAAGAAAGCTGAGCACCAAAGAATTGATGCTTTTGAACACTNCCTACTACTTGGAAGAAAAGTTACGACCAACCTAGATGGCATATTGAAAAGCAGAGACATTACTTTGCCAACAAAGATCCATCTAGTTAAGGCTATGGCTTTTCCAGTGGTCATGTGTGGATGTGAGAGTTGGACTATGAAGTAAGCTGAGCACCAAAGAATTGATGCTTTTGAACAGTGGTGTTGGAGAAGACTCTTGAGAGTCCCTTGGACTTCAAGGAGATCCAACCAGTCCGTTCTGAAGGAGATCAGCCCTAGGATTTCTTTGGAAGGAATAATGCTGAAGCTGAAACTCCAGTACTTTGGCCACTTCATTCGAAGAGTTGACTCATTGGAAAAGAATCTGATACTGGGAGGGACTGGGGGCAGGAGGAAAAGGGGACGACCGAGGATGAGATGGCTGGATGGCATCACTGACTCGATGGATGTGATGGATGCGAGTCTGAGTGAACTCCGGGAGTTGATGATGGACAGGGAGGCCTGGCATGCTGCGATTCATGGGGTCGCAAAGAGTGGGACACGACTGAGCAACTGAACTGAAGGATTATATAACAACAGTGTATCCTGCTTGAGGACAGTTTCCCCTTCCTGAAAACCTTCTGGCTAATCCTGTTATCTTAAAATGTAAATAATGGGAGTTGGGTCTAGTAAGACCTTTACAACCTCCAGACATTCTTTTGATTCACTGTAACAAGTAATTAAAAAGTATATAACTCCATTGCTAACACTAGTGAAGGGACACTCTCCTTCCCACTTCTGATGTTTGTGTCAGAAGATTTTCTATTTTTTACTTTAATAAAACTTTATTACACACAAAGGGCTTCCTTGGTGGCTCAGAGGGTAAAGCGTCGGCCTGCAATGCAGGAGACCTGGGTTCGATCCGTGAGTCAGGAAGATTCCCTGGAGAAGGAAATGGCAACCCACTCCAGTACTCTTGCTTGGAAAATCCCATGGACAGAGAAGCCTGATAGACTACAGTCCATGGGATCGCAAAAAGTCAGACATGACTGAGCGACCTTGCTTCTTCACACAAAAGCTCTGAGCGATCAAACCCTCTGGCCGTTGATTGAATTTTTCTCCTCTGGAGGCCAAAAATCCCAGCGTCTTTGTTCAGCATCTTTGTTCAGCAACAACAGTTTCAGTATTATAAATTGGAATGTCAAAAAGGATTCACTGAAAAGGTGACATGTATGCAAATTTTCAGTATTATGGGATATCCAGGAAAACTGTTGGAAGAAGAAGCCTCCAGGGAAAAAGCACAGCAAAGGAAAGGTCTTGAGTTATGGAAATCCTTGTCTGTTCTAGAAAGAGCAGAGGACACTGGCTGGAGGTGGGGAAGTGGGAAAGAGTCAGGATGAGAGGTGAGGGAGACAACAGATCAGGTCTTGGATGTTGTCTGGGGCCATTTTGAGGGCAAGTCTTTACTCAAATAAGTTGAGCCTTTGAAAAGTTTGGAGGTTTACACATGAAAGAATGAAAGAAAGTGGTTTTACTTACATCAAGGTATTATATATTCTTCTGTGTAGGGTCACAAAATTAAATGTTAGTGTTCAAAACAATTGTTTTTAATTTCAGGCATAAAATTCAAATGTGTTGGATAGAACTATTTATATTAAAAATATGGCTATGATGTTGCTGCTGTGAAATTACCTTTAGACACTATATAAAGTTTTATTTAAACATTTGTTATGTAAAAATAAAAACTTTGTTGCAAAAGACCTTATCCTTATCAAGGACTAAATAAAAGGGGACTATTATTATTGCTTTCTCGCTCTTCTTGTGAGAACAATCCTGTGGGACTAACACGTCAATTACATTAAAAATAGGCTAAATAATGCTTTATGTGAGAAAAATATCCTTTATAAAACATTTTTTTCTTGGCTAGTTTTAAGGGAAGTATTTGTATTGTCATAATATTTCCACTTCAACACAAATTGTTCTCCAGTTGACATGTTATGTAAGAGGGAAAAAACAAGAGTTAAATGATAGCTATTAAAAGTGATGTGTGAGGCAAACTGAAATTGATTTTATATTCCATTAAGCAAGGCTTGTGAGGAGGGGTTAAAAGACTATATTCTGAATTTAACGTTAATTGTGTATAGAGAAAACAAAAGTCGTACTCCAAAAAGCAAAAGCAAGGATGTGGAAAGTTCTAAATTTTAACAATTTAAAGGGCTATAGATGCAACTTACAAGTTGCTGATTTCTTTCTTTCTTTTTTTTTTTTTTTTTGGCTTCAAACTTTGATTCAGACCTGTCCTCTCCCAGTGTCCACTACATGAAGTAACAGACAGAAACTCTACCCTGGGAAAACTAAGCCAAAATGCCAATGTGTCATAATAGTTACAGATAATGGAAATTAAATGAAGAGCTACTGAACAATATTCCCTGGAGGCAAATAGGTCTAGTCAATATAAAGCACCAGGACACTGGGCAGAAGGCTATTTACAGTCTCTGTGGACTTGTAGGGGACATTCTCCAAATATAGTACTGAATCTCTGCTTAGTGGGCATTTCAAGGCCAAAAGAAAGGTTGTATCTATCATATCCAAATACTCTCCGATTCTTCCTGAAACCTAGGCCAAGGTTGGGAGAAAGTTGTTGTAAAGCAGGAGATTCTCCACAACACAGATGTGCATTACTGACTCCAGCGACATATAAGTGGTACAATGATATTGAATTCAGGGTCTTAGATCTGAATTCCAGGGTGGTCACGTATAAGAAGCCTGGTCTCGAGCCATCTTTTTACCTTCTCTCTCCATTACTGAAAGGATGTAACACTAACATTTTATGGTTAAATAAAATAGTGTGCAGTGCCTGATACATAGCAGGTACGTAATGTAGCACAAATAATGCTATACTTAGAAGAATAGTAATATTATTAATTATTAATATTAATATTACACTTTAGGATTGGCCACAGTCAATCCTAAAGGAAAATCAGTCCTGAATATTCGTTGGAAGGACTGATGCTGAAGCTGAAGCCCCAATACTTTGGGCACTTGATGTGAAGAATTAACTCATTGGAAAAGACCCTGTTGCTGGGAAAGATTGAAGGGAGAAGAAAGGGACAGAGGATGAGATGGTTGCATGGCATGACTGACTCAATGGACATGAGTTTGAGAAAGCTCCTGGAGTTGGTGATGGACAGGGTGGTCTGGCATGCTTCAATCCATAGAGTCTCAAAGAGTTGGACATGACTGAGGAACTGAACTGAACTGATAAATAATATTAGCTAGCTTCTGTGAGTTGGGATCAATGTATAATGGATATTTGGAACAACTTAATGTTTACAATTATTATCCTTTTACATTCAAATAATTGAAATATTGTGTAATGGTCAGCAATAAATCAATCAATTTTACTTTCCTCACCCCACTAAATCGACAAAATCAAATCATCCTGTAAGTAACAACCCACTTTGGTGACAACCATTATTTTCAATAATTCTCTACCTTTGGAGAAAAGTAAAAAAAAAAGAAAATATAAAGAGCACTTAAAAGATATTATTATATCCCTTACTCTTTTACTTTCCTCCTTCATAATTATCATTTCTATACTTATATTATGCATCAAAAAAGAGAGCCAATTTAACTCTCTTTTTCTCTCTGTCTCTCTCTTTCCTCTCAGCATACAAGGTCATTAATTGCTATTGGGACCTTCATAAACCCTAGTCTGCCGGTGGGGTGAGAACTCTATTGTTAAATGTATTATGGCAAGACTGTCTTTGGAGATTGCCTGCTTGATTGCTTTGTAAAGGCCCAATGGCACACAGCAATTAAAATCCATAGACCTCTATAACCTTTCTGATGTTTTATGGGCCTTTTTGTGTCCTTCGGTAGAGTTTACCATTTGTGTATTTCCCACTGGGTCTCTCTTTCAAAACTCTAAGTGGGATTTTTTTTTTTTNATTTATATTAAAAATATGGCTATGATGTTGCTGCTGTGAAATTACCTTTAGACACTATATAAAGTTTTATTTAAACATTTGTTATGTAAAAATAAAAACTTTGTTGCAAAAGACCTTATCCTTATCAAGGACTAAATAAAAGGGGACTATTATTATTGCTTTCTCGCTCTTCTTGTGAGAACAATCCTGTGGGACTAACACGTCAATTACATTAAAAATAGGCTAAATAATGCTTTATGTGAGAAAAATATCCTTTATAAAACATTTTTTTCTTGGCTAGTTTTAAGGGAAGTATTTGTATTGTCATAATATTTCCACTTCAACACAAATTGTTCTCCAGTTGACATGTTATGTAAGAGGGAAAAAACAAGAGTTAAATGATAGCTATTAAAAGTGATGTGTGAGGCAAACTGAAATTGATTTTATATTCCATTAAGCAAGGCTTGTGAAGAGGGGTTAAAAGACTATATTCTGAATTTAACGTTAATTGTGTATAGAGAAAACAAAAGTCGTACTCCAAAAAGCAAAAGCAAGGATGTGGAAAGTTCTAAATTTTAACAATTTAAAGGGCTATAGATGCAACTTACAAGTTGCTGATTTCTTTCTTTCTTTTTTTTTTTTTTTTTGGCTTCAAACTTTGATTCAGACCTGTCCTCTCCCAGTGTCCACTACATGAAGTAACAGACAGAAACTCTACCCTGGGAAAACTAAGCCAAAATGCCAATGTGTCATAATAGTTACAGATAATGGAAATTAAATGAAGAGCTACTGAACAATATTCCCTGGAGGCAAATAGGTCTAGTCAATATAAAGCACCAGGACACTGGGCAGAAGGCTATTTACAGTCTCTGTGGACTTGTAGGGGACATTCTCCAAATATAGTACTGAATCTCTGCTTAGTGGGCATTTCAAGGCCAAAAGAAAGGTTGTATCTATCATATCCAAATACTCTCCGATTCTTCCTGAAACCTAGGCCAAGGTTGGGAGAAAGTTGTTGTAAAGCAGGAGATTCTCCACAACACAGATGTGCATTACTGACTCCAGCGACATATAAGTGGTACAATGATATTGAATTCAGGGTCTTAGATCTGAATTCCAGGGTGGTCACGTATAAGAAGCCTGGTCTCGAGCCATCTTTTTACCTTCTCTCTCCATTACTGAAAGGATGTAACACTAACATTTTATGGTTAAATAAAATAGTGTGCAGTGCCTGATACATAGCAGGTACGTAATGTAGCACAAATAATGCTATACTTAGAAGAATAGTAATATTATTAATTATTAATATTAATATTACACTTTAGGATTGGCCACAGTCAATCCTAAAGGAAAATCAGTCCTGAATATTCGTTGGAAGGACTGATGCTGAAGCTGAAGCCCCAATACTTTGGGCACTTGATGTGAAGAATTAACTCATTGGAAAAGACCCTGTTGCTGGGAAAGATTGAAGGGAGAAGAAAGGGACAGAGGATGAGATGGTTGCATGGCATGACTGACTCAATGGACATGAGTTTGAGAAAGCTCCTGGAGTTGGTGATGGACAGGGTGGTCTGGCATGCTTCAATCCATAGAGTCTCAAAGAGTTGGACATGACTGAGGAACTGAACTGAACTGATAAATAATATTAGCTAGCTTCTGTGAGTTGGGATCAATGTATAATGGATATTTGGAACAACTTAATGTTTACAATTATTATCCTTTTACATTCAAATAATTGAAATATTGTGTAATGGTCAGCAATAAATCAATCAATTTTACTTTCCTCACCCCACTAAATCAACAAAATCAAATCATCCTTTAAGTAACAACCCACTTTGGTGACAACCATTATTTTCAATAATTCTCTACCTTTGGAGAAAAGTAAAAAAAAGAAAATATAAAGAGCACTTAAAAGATATTATTATATCCCTTACTCTTTTACTTTCCTCCTTCATAATTATCATTTCTATACTTATATTATGCATCAAAAAAGAGAGCCAATTTAACTCTCTTTTTCTCTCTGTCTCTCTCTTTCCTCTCAGCATACAAGGTCATTAATTGCTATTGGGACCTTCATAAACCCTAGTCTGCCGGTGGGGTGAGAACTCTATTGTTAAATGTATTATGGCAAGACTGTCTTTGGAGATTGCCTGCTTGATTGCTTTGTAAAGGCCCAATGGCACACAGCAATTAAAATCCATAGACCTCTATAACCCTTCTGATGTTTTATGGGCCTTTTTGTGTCCTTCGGTAGAGTTTACCATTTGTGTATTTCCCACTGGGTCTCTCTTTCAAAACTCTAAGTGGGATTTTTTTTTTTTATCCACTGTGATAAAGCTAGTTATACATCATGTGAAAGGTTAACGAATATTTTCAACAGGAGCATATGTTTTAAGTCAGAGTGTGAATATTGTAGTAAAGAATGGTTATATAAAATCTAATAGTATTTTCCCAATCTCATCAGAGTTAATTTCTATAAGCCTCATCAATACCTGTGATTTCTAAAGGAAAGCACAGCATGTAAGACTGAAATGACCCCAAAATTTAAGGAAGTGACTTGAGCATACATGAAAAGCCACTTTTGAGCTACTGCACAAAAACTGCCCTATTCATTTATCAGATTTATGCCATATGCAGAATAGATATATCTATTTATTTTCTATTTCACTGGAATTAAATGTTTCACCTGAAGAGTGGGCTTTGCAAAGATTCCTAGTTTGTGTTCAGATGTGAGAAATTTGATAACATAATAACTAGGGAGAAGCCTGAGAAAGACCGCCAGAGCCGTGTTAAGGAAAGCAAACAGCTAAGTATAATCTAGTGCTATGGGAAGTCTCCATGCCTGGTATCTTTCTACTTTCAGCACCACTATCAAAGCTCTCATAACCCCTCAGATGAAGTCATTAGGCAGATCATAATGTTTTCAGTCATTTGGAACTGTAATTGCTTTCTTTCTCTCCCTTCTTACCCGCCCCCCCCCCCCCCCCCCCCCCCCCCCTTTTCCTTTT
>SJYA01001192.1:196726-222044 GCA_006410615.1 Neotragus moschatus
TATTTCTTTTCTTCCCCCCCCTTTTTCCCCCCCCCCCCCCCCATATTCTCACTCTTTTTTACTTCTCTGTGCTCCCACTCTCATATACTCAAAGGGCATTTAGAAATCTTCATTGGAAAAGTGATTTGTACACTCTGAAAGCAAATTGTTCAGAGCCTGGAGCTCTTTGAAGGAAAAGCATTCTTGGACTTCAAAAAGTGAATACCAAGCCTCAGACTGTACTTTGCGTGAATCTCACAAATTATTCTACTGCTTCACAAACTACTATCTTAGATGTAAATGGTAGATATGAGAAAAGGACAGCTCCTTACTTATGAATTCTCTAAACCATGTTCTGAAAAGCATTTTGTGTACTGTAGCTAAGAGGAAAATGATTACCAAATCACATGTATGTGGTGTGGAAGGAAAGGAGGATGAATGTAATGATAATGCCTTATTATTTAATGGAGACAGGACTAGTTCTTAATCCCCATTACCAGATGGTCACCGATCAACAGGAATAATTCAGTAACTCTTCATCTAGATCCATGAAGTTCTTATCTACTTAAAAACACATATTGCAATATGCTTTTTAAATATTGTATTTTTTAAATTTCTAAATACTATTGCTTTTAAAATTATGTCAAGTGTCAACTGCTTGAACTGAAAACAATTCACTCTATTAATAACATTTTCTAGGGCTGTATTTTATAAAGTATAGTCCACGCTTTTTATGCATCTAGATGTCCTATTTTACTTGTTTAAGAGAGAGATTTCTGGGCTACTCACTTGAATTAGTTTATCTAGGAATATTCACTGAAGGTAATTTTCTCACATGGTTCTTAAGCACACGAAACTGTGAAAAAACTTGTTCTAGAGTATAAATGTCCAGTATCTTTTATGCAACAAGGAGTTGATCTTGAAAATAAATGCACATTCCGGACACTATGTAGATGCTTTACACATATTCATTCATTTAATATTCTTAGTATTCTTGCAAAGTAAACCCCATTGCCTCTAATTAATAGATTACACTTAGTGTTTTTCATTTATTCATTGAAACTATTTTTAGAATACTTAATGCCTTTTAGGTATTAGAAAAAATGATGAATTTGACAGTATCTATTCTAGAGTAGCTTTCAGTTTGTAAGTAATCTGAAGAGGAGTAGGAAGAATTAGATCTTCACTTAATCTTTTGATTTGCCATTTAAAAATGACTCCAAATTTCCAAATGAATATAATGTTAAATGAGTTAACATTATATATGTACACATATGCAAATATATATATTTTCTTCTAGAAAATTTCATGCTAAGAGAATGGTCTTTTTAGTTATAACAATCGTCTTTAAGGATATCACCTGTATAATAAATATGTGAATAAAATCTTTAACATTCTTTGAGTGTTAGAATGTTAACCAAAAAAGCATGGAGACTTTTTCTCTAAAACACTACAGGAAGAGTTACATTGTACTAGAATGACAATAGGCTATTTGAATGGATTCAAATTATAATTGTGAAATCTAATATTTTTGTGACTTTCAGTTCAATTCAGTTCAGTTGCTTAGTCATGTCCGACTCTTTGCGACCCCATGAATCGCAGCACACCAGGCCCCCCTGTCCATCACCAACTCCTGAAGTTCACACAGATTCATGTCCATCAAGTCAGTGATGCCCATCCAGCCATCTCATCCTCTATCACCCCCTTCTCCTCCTGCCTACAATCCCTTCCAGCATCACAGTCTTTTCCAATGAGTCAACTCTTTGCACGAGGTGGCCAAAGTACTGGAGTTTCAGCTTCAGCATCATTCCTTCCAAAGAACACCCAGGACTGATCTCCTTTAGAATGGACTGGTTGGATCTCCTTGCAGTCCAAGGGACTCTCAAGAGTCTTCTCCAACACCACTGTTCAAAAGCATCAATTATTTGGCACTCAGCTTTCTTCACAGTCCAATTCTCACATCCATACATGACCACTGGAAAAACCATAGCCTTGACTAGACGGACCTTTGTTGGCAAAGTAATGTCTCTGCTTTTGAATATGCTATCTAGGTTGGTCATAACTTTCCTTCTGAGGAGTAAGTGTCTTTTAATTTCATGGCTGCAATCACCATCTGCAGTGGTAAATATAACTCACCAGGTTGAGTTAAACAATTTACCTATTTTAGACATTTGGAAAGTTAGTGAATATTTCTGAGCCTCAGTTTCCTTGTATGTAAAGTGGATATAACACTATTATTTCTGAAGAGTAACCTTAAAAAGTAAAAATTAAATATGCAAAAATATGTGGTTCCTAGTAGAAAGTTAAGGTAGTTTAGATAATTAGACTATTTAAGTTGTTAGTCATTGTAGCAGTAGCACTAATCATTAGGTCCAAGAGCACTTTTACCAGTTAAAAACTGTTAATTCATTCCTGTATTTCCTCCAGTGAAGTCAATCGGTTCCTTCTTACTGTAGCATTCTTGCCCATGATGTATGGTACAGATTCATCCTTGTTAGATGGCCCTCAATTAATAGACGTCTATAGTATAGTTGTTGTAGAAAGATAAGACAAAAATACCTGTTTTAGATTAGGCTGCACTTGTATGTTAAGTGGCTAAAAATGAGTATAAGGACAGAAAATATGTCATATTTATACTGCCAATCCTTCTTTCTCATCCTAGGGTAACATTGATAATAAATCATTGTATTTACATGATGGGCTTAACTTACCCTCAAAATACTCATCAATACAGGTAGCTTTTATCAGTAAATAATAATTGACGACCTGTGCTCATGTGTTCAGTCACTTCAGTCATGTCCAACTCCATGCAACCCCATGGACTGTCTAGCCCACCAGGCTCCTCTCTCCACGGGATTCTGAATACTGGGGTGTGTTGACATTCCTCTTCCAGAGGATCTGACTGAGGGATTGAACATGCATCTCTTTTGTCCCCTAATTGAAATTGAAAGTTTTTTTCAGCTCAATTAGCAATTCAGAGTTGATCTGTGTAACTATGACTCAAATACACATCAGGCTGACTTTTTAAAACTAGAAGTTTAAATGTAGATATTTATTAGCTTCAATTCTAATGGTGATCCTTTCCAGATTTTACGGTATTGCTATTTTTCCCTAGATTACAGAATCCACTTCTCTATGGATTATGTTGTCCACTGTCCACTAGTCTCATTAAAGATAAAATCTTTTTGTAAACAGCTCAGATATTGTTCTAAATGAGGTTATCTCACTATTATAGATCATATAATCCATAGCTTACACAAATTGATAAAACTAGAAAAAGGAGAGAAATCTACTATGCTTGTTTTATGAAGCTAGTATAGTATAATGCAAAAATAGGCATGAACAGTACAATGAAATAAAAATTATAAACCAATCCCATTACTGTATAAAATGGTTAACATCTAAATGAGATAAAAACAGATCTTCCTCCAGTAGATACATATAATGCATGTGTAATCCATGTTAGATGCATTATAATAAATGCAACAAATGCATCAAAAATTTTTTAAAAAGCTTATCTCAAGAATACAATGTGATTTTAATACAAGTACACTTATTAATATACTTTACTCAAGCAACTGAGTATATGAGAAAACTATAAACTTAGCACAGGTAGAAACAACATACAATTCAACAAATATTTATGATTTTAAACACAACTTAGCAAATTACAGATAGGATAAAACTTTCTTATAGGCAAAGTGTGTGTCTTATGTAAAAAACAAAAAATACTTAGAGGAAATATTAAGTATATAGTTGCTGAAATAGTCCCTCTGAAATCATTGAAACACAAGACTTCTTGCTGTTACTTAACTACTGGAAGTCCTTGCCAATTTAGTGATGTCAAAAAGAAATAAAATACAATACAGTAATGCAAAGTAAAATAAAATAAAACAAAATAAGGCATAAGATAGAAAAAAGGCATAGAAGGTGAGTCTGAGTGAACTCCGGGAGTTGGTGATGGACAGGGAGGCCTGGCGTGCTGCGATTCATGGGGTCGCGAAGAGTCAGACACAACTGAGCGACTGAACTGAACTGAACTGATAAGAGGACAAGAGTTTACACATATAGAAAATGAAAAGAACTCAGCAAGATGGCTGCATGCACACATGCACACACACAACCTACATCTGCCTCTATGTGTATTTCTATGTCTATATCTGCATATATAAAGTAAAATATTATTCAAAATAGAAAGAATATGTATAGGTTATCTCCGGTTAAATTTACAAAAGTAACACAAGAAATTTAGTAGACAAAATACAAAACTTTTTGAAGGGCATGAAAAAAAATTCAAGAATAGATGCACTTTGTTTATAAATAAAAGTGGCAGTATTATATAGTATTATTTAACTATTAGTTTTTCTCCAATCTATACATTTATTTCAATTTCAATGAACATCCCAAACAACTTTTCATGGATCTTTACAAAATTTCTGTATGATATAACTCCTCTTAATAGGAAAAAATATAAACAGAATATATATATATATATATGTGTATATATATGTGTATATACACACATACATGTGTATGTATATATAGGTAGAAAAGAAAGCCAAGAAGATTTCAAAGATCAAGGTGGAGGAATTTTTATGAAGATTTAATTTTTTTTTCTATATCAGGTTGCAGAAATACACATGAATATTAGCCTAAATTGTGGATGTGACTGGCAAAATTTTAAAGCATATAAAAGAAAAAATTTTTAAATATAGAAATATATCTTAATGGGTAATTTCAAAACAAATGAGTGAAACAAGAAGTCATAGAATTATAAACAAGTATCACATATTTATATAAAACATTTAAAGCATAGAAAACAGTACTATATTGAATATCAGTATACATATGTAATTTCAAGATGAACTATGTTAACAGGTTTCAATACTGGGTATGGAGACAAAGAAGTTAAAGCCACCAGAAAGTTCAAAAGACTTCAGTTATATCTGCAGCATTTTATTAAAAAAAAATAATATTTGAGGCAAATGTAACCATTTGTTAATTCTTGGTGGTAGATGTATGGAAGATGTTATATATTTTCCATGTGTTTCTATATGTTTGATGTCAAGCTGCTGGTTAGTGAACCACACATTGAGTAGCAAGGATCTCTATGATTTTCTGTTTTAAGTAAATGATAATTCTATTTATGAGCAACAAATCCTGCTAATCTCTTTACTGGGAAAATGAATCTAGTAAAAGACTAGTAATTTATCTTGGCTGCCTATTGAAAACAAAAAACAAGATACTTAGCTTTGCTAAATGTATAGGTGAAGGTTATTTGATAAAAGAGCACATTAGTGAGGAAAGACATATGTAACTCAACCAGCCAATAAATTCATATCTATATCAGTTTATCACCTATGTATCTATCTGACATCACTTGAATTACTTCCTCCTATTTCCTCTAAATTTATATATTGTCATTTGAAATACAAACTCAACCAGCCAATAAATTCATATCTATATCGACTTATCACCTATATATCTATCTGATATCACTTGAATTACTTCCTCCTATTTCCTCTAAATTTATATATTGTCATTTGAAATACAAACTCAACCAGCCAATAAATTCATATCTATATCGATTTATCACCTATGTATCTATCTGGCATCACTTGAATCTCTAAGTTTATATATAATCATTTGGCAAGAATCCATTGTAATATAGATGTATTGATACAAGGAACAAAAGTTAATAAAACAGAATTTGGTTAAAAGAGAAAAAAGTGCTACTGAATTTAAAGTGAGACAGATTTAGTTTTATTGGCTTTTTGTCATCAACTTCTTGTTTTTAGAAAAACAGTTTAAAATTATTTTAAGTGGATTAAATTAATGTTTAGACATCAAATGACTCTTACAAAACAACAATTAATGATTCAAGTCTCAGTTGTTACAAACATGTGGGATAAATACCAAAAAATAAAATATAACCCATGAAACTGAAACCCAGAACAAAGCATGTTTTAAACTGTACTGGTTTTTACAAAATAAAATTAAATTTTACACCAACCTATAGAATAAGTGAACAGAATAAAGTATAATACTAAAATACAAGTAAATTTTTCTTTTAGGCAAAATTAATTCAATAACCACACAGAATTCAGAAAACATACAACAACAAAAACAAAATGAAAATGTCTTTTTGAACAAAGTAAAGCCCATGCATGAATCAAATGGGGGTATTTATACCTCGTTCTAAAAAGAGAAGGTCCTTTGGACAGTGATATCTGACAGTTCTTCAAACAGGGTGAACAGAGGCCTGATTCACAAAGGGCTAGAAATATGCCCGAGAAGAGTAGAGATTTAGGTAGAAATGAATAAGAAGGAAATGATAAATGGAATAGTCAGGTAAGTAAATACTGGAAGAAAAAAAGATGAAAATTTTAGTCTTGATATTACTGACAAACAACTCTATGAACTTCCTTAAAACATGTCTCTGGGCCTCAGGTAATTCATGTCTAAAGGATTGGTAACCACCAATTTCTAAATGGTCACCTCATTCTAAATATTATTATTCTTTGACTGTGAGATTATGGAATTCATTGCTACCATGTGATAATGGCATAAGCAAAATAACATATAGATTTAGGCTTACTATTAGTCCTGCTTGATAATTTCTGACACAAATTCTCTCAATGTTATACTAAAGAAAAAAAATAGGAAATGTACCAAAATAAGGAGAAAGAAAATAATTTAATTTACTATTGGACATTTTGACCACAAGACAGTCAACTTATTGAACAAAACCTGGAGAGCATTATCACTCTGACTTATGTGTACTTAAAACATAATCCAGCACAAAAATAAACATTAAGGAAGAAAAATATTTAAAAGACAATAGAACAGAAATTATGAATATCTGAAAGAAAAATTTCATATAGCCAAGAATTTTAAAATTAAAAGATTGCAATTCATGTGGGAAAGGAATTTATGAGTATTCTGAAGTTTAAAAAAGAAATCAGAAAACCTATCATCTATGTATTTTCTTAGAAAATACATAAAAGTGTTCTTTAAGAACATTTTCTGGCCAACTAAAATATATGCTGAAATTAATAAATTTTGTGTAGCAAATATTTCAAAATGATTGATAGGAAGGACTAAACTTCTTAAATAAAGTTCAAGTAAGAAAGTTAAGTTTATGTAGGGGCTGACTGTAAACCTTCCAGAGACCAGAGTAGCCAGCAGATGCCACCTTTGCCTTCTCACTCCCTCTCTCCAAATCACCACTGTCTCCCTAGAAGGAGGTTGTATGCAAGTGTGGTGCCCCAGCTTTTGTGACTACAACCCAAAGGGTAGGTTGCTGGATCACTTTGCTTGACAGCCAATGGGTCTTGTATTTATGAGTCCCACGGGATTGTAGCAAACACAGAAGCAGTTTTTAGTGGAGCAAAATCACACACCCCTACTCTTGACACTTGGCTATACACTTAGGATTCGCACAGAGGGAGAAAGCAAAAATCTTATTTCCCAGTTTATCTCTGGAAAGGAAAACTACATAAATTTTTTGCTGCTGCCTGATGACCTGGCTTCCAACCAACTTGCTTCTAGGTGCTCGCTTCTGTGATTTCTCCCCTTTGGAACCCTGGCAAATCTTAGCAAACTATTGGGAGTTCCAGAGAATAGCAAGAAGAGATAAGAAAACCTTCTTCAGCGATCAATGCAAAGAAATAGAGGAAAAAAACAGAATGAGAAAGACTAGAGATCTCTTCAAGAAAATTAGAGACACCAAGGGAACATTTCATGCAAAGATGGGCTCGATAAGGGACAGAAATAGTANTCTATTGTTAAATTCTAATCTTGTTATCCTAAAATGTAAATTGTGGGAGTAGGTCTGGTAAAATTTTCACAAACTTGAGACATTCTTTTGATTCATAGTAATAACTAAGTAAAAGGTATATAACTCCACTGCTCCATTGCTAACACTAAGGGAGTATTCTTTCTGCCCTCTTCTGATGTCTATGTTAGAAGCTTTCTCTATCCCTCTTATACTTTAATAAAACTCTATTGCACAATAGCTCTGAGCGATCAAGCCTCGTCTCTGGCCCTAGATTGAATTCTACTCTTCTGGAGGCTAAGAATCCCGGCGTGTTTTTCGAGGGTCAGCAACAACCTTTCATACCTGTTCTGCATCTGTACATCTTCTTTGGTAAAATGTCTGTTTAGACTCTTCACTCATTTTCAAAATAAAAATGTTTAAGTCTTTCTGGGTTATTGAATTGTTTGAGTTTTTTTTTATACATTTTGGATATTAACACTTTATTAGATAGAGGATTTGTAAATATTTTCTCCCATTCTGTAGATTGTGTTTCTATTTTGTTGATAGTTTTCTTTGCTGTCCACAAGCTTTGTAGTTTAATATAGTCCCATTTGTGATTTTTTTTGCTTTTATCGCCTTTGATTTTGGTGTCAAACTCAAAAAAATATTGGCAAGACAGATGTAAATGAGCTTATTCCCTAAGTTTTCATCTAGGAGTTTTATGGCTTCAGGTCTTATGTTCAAGTCTCTGATCGATTAGGAGTTACTTTTTTGTGTATGGTTTAAGATAGTGGTCCAGTTTTTGTCTTTAGTATGTGGCTGTTGTTATTCAGTTTGTCAGTTCAGTTCAGTTCAGTTGCTCAGTCGTGTCTGACTCTTTTCGACTTCATGAATCATAGCATGCCAGGCCTCCCTGTCCATCGTCAACCCCGGAGTTCACTCAAACTCATGTCCATCGAGTCAGTGATGCCATCTAGCAATCTCATCCTCTGTCATCCACTTCTCTTCCTGCCCCCAGTCCATCCCAGCATCAGGGTCTTTTCCAATGAGTCAACTCTTCCCAGGAGGTGGCCAAAGTACTGGAGTTTCAGCTTCNCTGCAGCACGCCAGGCCTCCCTGTCCATCACCAACTCCTGGAGTCCACTCAAACTCATGTCCATTGAGTCAGTGATAGACTCACTAGATTGTTATTCAAAGTGGTCATTTCAGTTTACATTCTAATCAGCCAGACACAAAGAGTCCCCTTCATGTCCCCATAAAGTTGTTCCTTATGCTGGATGGTCCTTGACATCATCATACTTTTAATCTACACTTGCCACGTTGGACGTCTTTTCCTGTGTTTATCCAGCAACCTATGTTTTCTCTTCTATGAATTGTGTGTTAATCTCTTCTACCCAGTTTCTCTGGAGTTGTTTACCTCACTGATTTGGGGGAGTTCCTTTTAATATTGTAGATGCTAATTCCTTGCTAGGAAAGACTTTTTCCTCCCTTCTTGGGACCAGGCTACCTGAGTCTCACACTCACAATGTGTAGTTAAACAAGTTGCCTAACCTCTCTGAGCTTTAATTTTCTCAAAAATAAAATTGGCATAATACTCTACATATCTAATGGCAAATAGAGGGCAAATTCACGGCAAATAGATGGGGAAACAATGGAAACAGTGAGAGACTTTATTTTTGGGGGCTCCCAAATCGCTGCAGGTGGTGACTACAGCCATGAAATTAAAAGATGCTTGCTCCTTGGAAGAAAAGCTATGACCAAGCTAGACAGCATATTAAAAAGCAGAGACATTACATTGCCAACAAAGGTCCGTCTACTCAAAGCTATGGTTTTTCCAGTAGTCATGTATGGATGTGAGACTTGGACTATAAAGGAGGCTGAGCACTGAAGAATTGATGCTTTTGAACTGTGGTGTTGGAGAAGACTCTTGAGAGTCCCTTGGACTGCAAGGAGATCCAACCAGTCCATCCTAAAGGAGGTCAGTCCTGGGTGTTCATTGGAGGGACTGATGTTGAAGCTGAAACTCCAATACTTTGGCCACGTGATGTGAAGAACTGACTCCTTGGAAGAGACCGTGATGCTGGGAAAGACTGAAGACAGGAGGAGAAGGGGATGACAGAGGATGAGATGGTTGTATGACCTCACTGACTCAGTGGACATGAGTTTGAGAAGCTCTGGGAGCTGGTGATGGAAAGGGAGACATGGTGTGCTGCAGTCCATGGGGTCGCAAAGAGTCGGACACAACTGAGTGACTGAGCTGAACTGATATCTAAGAGAGCTGTTGTGAAGACTAAATGAGTTAATATTTAAAGAACTGAGAACCTGCTCGGTGCATCATAATTGTTACAGCTGATACTGTTATCTTCCNTGGTGATGGAAAGGGAGACATGGCGTGCTGCAGTCCATGGGGTCGCAAAGAGTCGGACACAACTGAGTGACTGAGCTGAACTGATATCTAAGAGAGCTGTTGTGAAGACTAAATGAGTTAATATTTAAAGAACTGAGAACCTGCTCGGTGCATCATAATTGTTACAGCTGATACTGTTATCTTCCTCAAAGGTGAATTAACGCACTTTCACTTAGGGGGCCACCCTTTGGGTGGGCTCTAAGCAGGAGTCTTCATTCCAAATCTCCGCTTGTGAGGCCCTGTGGACTTGCCTTCTGTCCTTGTGCCATCCAGGCCTCAGCACACAAGTTTCTGGAGCTAGAATGCCTCCAGGAAAACATGGTACAGCCATCACGTGGTTCACCTTTCCTTTATTCTCTTCTCTTTCTGGCCCTTTTTTTCCCTCAAAGAATGAATATGAATTAGATATNTACAGCTGATACTGTTATCTTCCTCAAAGGTGAATTAACGCACTTTCACTTAGGGGGCCACCCTTTGGGAGTCCAGGCTCTAAGCAGGAGTCTTCATTCCAAATCTCCGCTTGTGAGGCCCCGTGGACTTGCCTTCTGTCCTTGTGCCATCCAAGCCTCAGCACACAAGTTTCTGGAGCTAGAATGCCTCCAGGAAAACATGGTACAGCCATCACGTGGCTCACCTTTCCTTTATTCTCTTCTCTTTCTGGCCCTTTTTTTCCCTCAAAGAATGAATATGAATTAGATATTTCCTATTATTTTTGCATGATTTCTAGTTGAAAAAAATTTAAGATGAAAGTTGTTCTAAAATATTCAGTTTGTCACACTGATGGATGTAGAAGGCTTTTTTCCATTTCTCTCTTGTAGTATGGTACTTCTTTTCCTTATTTACAAAAATTCATTCTTTATTAAGCATGTTGCCAGGTATTTTCCTCTCATGTAGCAAGTTTACTTTTTAAGTAGCAAAGTTTAATAGCAATAGTAAAAATCCAGCAACTGTTATGATTTCCGATTTTGGAAGCATACTTCTTCAGATACCTCTCTCACTCCAAAACTACATAAAAATTATTTACACCATTCAGATTTCCTTGCTATATGTTTAGGAGATAAAATGTCGTTTAGAGTTTATTTTGTGAAGTCAGTTAGGGAATCTTACAATGTTCCACTGAAGCATCTAGTTAATTGTCAGGACAGCTCTTACTGAGAACCGTTCCTTTCTCTAGACGAGGCTGTAGATGTGGGGATCTGTGTCAGTGTTGTGGCCAGCTGTGTTAGGCAGTCCTTGTGTGGACCACTGCCAATAGCAAGAAGCATGACAGCAAGAAACACAGTCGCTCTTTCCCACACCCAAATAGTGAGGTATTTGCTATGTTTC
Organism: Neotragus moschatus; assembly: GCA_006410615.1. Classification (NCBI taxonomy): domain Eukaryota; kingdom Metazoa; phylum Chordata; class Mammalia; order Artiodactyla; family Bovidae; genus Neotragus; species Neotragus moschatus. The sequence continues at coordinate 208,198 of SJYA01001192.1, forward strand.
CTAATGGACAGACATTCATGTTGACGGAATAGGAAAATACGGCATTTGTAATTACTTGTATAGTCAGCCCCAAACCATATTTGACCTGAAATACTCGAGGCTTAAGAGATGCAAGTTTGATCCCTGGATTGGGAAGATCCCCAGAAGGAGGGCCTGGCAACCCACTCCAGTATTCTTGCCTGGAGAATTCCATGGACAGAGGAGCCTGGTGGACTACTGTCCAGTTAAGTTCAGTCAGTTCAGTCACTCAGTCATGTCCGACTCTTTGNGAGGCTTAAGAGATGCAAGTTTGATCCCTGGATTGGGAAGATCCCCAGAAGGAGGGCCTGGCAACCCACTCCAGTATTCTTGCCTGGAGAATTCCATGGACAGAGGAGCCTGGTGGACTACTGTCCAGTTAAGTTCAGTCAGTTCAGTCACTCAGTCATGTCCGACTCTTTGTGACCCCATGGACCACAGCACACCAGGCCTCCCTGTCCATCACCAACTCCCTTGCTCAAACTTATGTTCATTGAGTTGGTGATGCCATCCAACCATCTCATCCTCTGTCATTCCCTTCTCCTCCTGCCCCCAATCCCTNACTGGAAAAACCATAGCCTTGACTAGATGGACCTTTGTTGGCAAAGTAATGTCTCTGCTTCTTAATATACTGTCCATATCGGTCATAACTTTTCTTCCAAGGAACAAGTGTCTTTTTATTTCATGGCTGCAGTCACCATCTGCAGTGATTTTGGAGCCCCCGTTTACCCATCTATTTGCCATGAAGTGACGGGACTAGATGCCTTGATCTTCGTTTTATGAATTTTGAGCTTTAAGCCAGCTTTTTCACTCTCCTCTTTCACTTTCATTAAGAGGCTCTTTAGTTCTTCTTCACTTTCTATCTTAAGGGTGGTGTCATCTGTATATCTGAGGTTATTGATATTTCTCCCAGCAATCTTGATTCCAGCTTGTGCTTCATCCACCCCAGCCCCAGCATTTCTCATGATGTACTCTGCATATAAGTCAAATAAGCAGGGTGACAATATACAGCCTTGATGTACTCCTTTTCCTATTTGGAACCAGTATGTTGTTCCATGTCCAGTTCTAACTGTTGCTTCCTGACCTGCATACAGATTTCTCAAGAAGCAGGTCAGGTGGTCTGGTATTCCCATCTCTCTCAGAATTTTCCACAGTTTATTGTGATCCACACAGTCAAAGGCTTTGGCATAGTCAATAAAGCAGAAATAGATGTTTTTCTGGAACTCTCTTGCTTTTTCGATGACTGAGCAGATGTTGGCAATTTGATCTCTGGTTCCTCAGCCTTTTCTAAATCCAGGTTGAACATCTGGAAGTTCATGGTTCACATATTCTTGAAGCCTGGCTTGGAGAATTTTGAGCATTAGTTTACTAGTGTGTGATATGAGTGCAGTTGTGCAGTAGTTTGAGCATTCTTTGACATTGCTTTTCTTAGGAATTAGAATGAAAACTGACCTTTTCCAGCCACTGCTGAGTTTTCCAAAATGGACTATAGACCTAGGTATAAGGGATAAAATTATTAAACTTACAGGAGAGGCTTAGAAGAAATGTTTTTGGTACTGAATTAAGTAAACTATTTTGTCTAAGTATGGCACAAAATGGGAAAATATAAAGAAAAAAATGATGAAATGAGGTTATCAATACTACAAACTTTGTTTTTCAAATGATGTAGTTTAAAAAGGCAAACTAGAGTGAGAAATCTATTCCAGTTATTCTACTCTACTTGCTTCTGATTTTAGGAAATCATCTATGATACCGATTTGTTTGTGTTATGTAATGAAAATAAATTAATCTCATTCAGATCAGCTCAGTTCAGGTCAGTTGTTCGTCATGTCTGACTTTTTGTGACCCCATGAATTGCAGAACACCAGGCCTCCCTGTCCATCACAAACTCCCAGAGTTTACCCAAAGTCACATCCACCAAGTCAGTGATGCCATCCAGCCATCTCATCCTCTGTCATCCCCTTCTCCTCCTGCTCCCAATTCCTCCCAGCATCAGAGTCTTTTCCAATGAGTCAACTCTTCTCATGAGGTGGCCAAAGTATTAGAGTTTCAGCTCCAATGAACTGGAGGACTTTCGATGTCCTTGCAGTCCAAGGGACTCTGAAGAGTCTTCTCCAACACCACAGTTCAAAAGCATCAATTCTTTGGCACTCAGCTTTATTCACAGTCCAACTCTCACATCCATAAATGACACCCTAAAAAACCATATCCTTGACTAGATGGACCTTGTAGACAAAGTAATGTCTCTGCTTTTGAATATGCCATCTAGGTTGGTCATAACTTTCCTTCCAAGGAGTAAGTGTTTTTTAATTTCATTATACACATGCAAATCATGGAGCCAAATACAAAAAAGCAGGCCAAATGCCAAGTTATCTATGGAATTTTGCCACTTAATTTTTATAAAGTATGTGTTTGAAATTTACCAAAGATCAAGGCAATAACTGTAGTTGATGCATTTGAAGAAAGTAAACATCAACACATACTTTCTTTGTTATCATAGATTTAATTAAGCAGAAATGTAAAAACCTTGAACTTTTTAGAGATTTTTAAAGGAAAAATATATTTTCTATAGTAGTTTCTAATAAGTAAATTATTAAATCCTAAGATAAAAATCTTTGTATACACAATTATTCTGGACAATGTGGAATCTCTTTGGTGCTACTGTCAATGTGCCATGATACAGAACAATTTTGTAAATAAGTTCATTTGTACTATTTTTTAGCTTCTACACATAAGTAATATTATATGATATTTGTCTGGTCTGACTTCTTTCACTCAGTATGACAGTCTCAGAAATAGAGTCACAAATGTGGATAAAAAAACAAACAAACAAAACTTATGGGTGCCAATGAAGGAAGGAGGGTGGGAGAGATAAATTGGGAGATTGGGATTGGCATATATACATTATTAAATATACAATAGATAACTAATAAGAACATACTGTAAAGCATATGGAAATTTACTCAATACTCTGTAATGACCTATATGGGAAAATAATCTTTAAAGAAAGTGGATATAAAGTAAATGTATAACTGATTCACTTTGCTGTATTCCGAAAACTAACCCAACATTGTAAGTCAATTATACTCCAACTAAAAAGTACAAAAATAAAACAACAAATTCAACAAATACAAAGGACAGCAACAAAAATGAAAAACAACCAAAAAGAAGTAAAACTCCAAGAACAATAGAAATATATAGACCCTTACTCCTTGTGAGAGAAGTGGCTTCCACTCTATTTCCAGGAGAATGCTCCCTCTCACCACTGTCTTTATTTGCTCCTCCACATCTGGCCACATTTAAGGCTTTCTGGTTGTTTGTGGCCCTGCATTTTCTCTCTCAGACCAGCTGGCCCTCAAGTAGAGTATAATCTGTAGTTCTGCTTCTAACCTCGGCACAGCTGAGGCAGAGGTCAGCACTTCTCGGGCTCTGTTTTCTAGGCTCAATGGGCAAGTGTGCCCTCAGAGTTTGTTCTGCAGATCTCTCTCTGCTTTAGGCAGGCCCCAAGGCCCAGGTTGGGGAAGATGACAGTAGCTGAGTAAAAGATGTAGGAATAGGAGGAAAATCTCAACCATTCTCAAAACTGGCTTATACCACAAAACCAAAATAAAACTGATACTTTACTTTGATTTGCATGCAGCACCTGTGTCAGTGCTCGATCAGCTAATAATTTGGAGGAGAGAATGGGGACTAACTGAACTCGAGGGATGGCAAGCTTATATGATGTCATTATTAAATCTCAACAATAGAACAATTAAGCATTAATTCACTACTCTCTGAAACCAAGTACTCATTGACAACTAGTAATATTTATCCATTTGATTTGATGAGCTTTGTATATTTTTAATATAAATTTATTTATTTTAATGGGAGGCTAATTACTTCACAATATTGTATTGGTTTTGCCATACATCAACATGAATCTGCCACACATGTATAGGTGTTCCCCATTGTGAACCCCCTTCCCACCTCCCTCCNCAATTAAGCATTAATTCACTACTCTCTGAAACCAAGTACTCATTGACAACTAGTAATATTTATCCATTTGATTTGATGAGCTTTGTATATTTTTAATATAAATTTATTTATTTTAATGGGAGGCTAATTACTTCACAATATTGTATTGGTTTTGCCATACATCAACATGAATCTGCCACACATGTATAGGTGTTCCCCATTGTGAACCCCCTTCCCACCTCCCTCCCCATACCATCCCTCTGGGTCATCCCAGTGCATCAGACCTGAGCATTCTGTATCATGCATTAAATCTGGTCTGGCAATTCGTTTCACATATTATATCATACATGTTTCAATGCCATTCTCCCAAATCATCCCNGCAGTTTACTTGAGGCCTTAAAATTTTAATTCAGGGATCATAAATTCCAGAGAAATCTAGAATAGTGTATTTTTCCTTTTGGGGAAAAGGGAATATTAGTTTATAATTTTTTCAGGATATTTTGGCCCCAAAGGTGTATGGGAACAGAAGAAACAGTAAGAAACTGGTGAATTCCTTGACACCAGTGTATCTCAAATGGCAAGGGAGCAATTTGCTTACTTTCATAACATCTACTTCTGCCTCACTGACTATACTAAAACCTTTTGGGGTAGACTGTGTGTATCACAAACAACTCTGCAAAAATTCTTAAAGTGACAGGAATACCAGAACACCTTATCAGCCTCCTAAGAAACNTAAGAAACTGGTGAATTCCTTGACACCAGTGTATCTCAAATGGCAAGGGAGCAATTTGCTTACTTTCATAACATCTACTTCTGCCTCACTGACTATACTAAAACCTTTTGGGGTAGACTGTGTGTATCACAAACAACTCTGCAAAAATTCTTAAAGTGACAGGAATACCAGAACACCTTATCAGCCTCCTAAGAAACCTGTACATAGCTCAAGAAGCAACCGCTAGAACCCAACATGGAACAATGAAAGTGAAAGTATTAGTCACTCTGTCATGTCCCACTCTTTGCAACCAGATGGACTGTAGACAGGCTCCTCTGTCCATGAGATTCTCCAGGCAAGATACTGGAGTGGGTTACCATTCACTTCTCCAAGGGATCTTCCCAACCTAGGGTTAGAACCTGGGTCTNCCTCCTAAGAAACCTGTACATAGCTCAAGAAGCAACCGCTAGAACCCAACATGGAACAATGAAAGTGAAAATGTTAGTCACTCAGTCATGTCCCACTCTTTGCAACCAGATGGACTGTAGACAGGCTCCTCTGTCCATGAGATTCTTCAGGCAAGATACTGAAGTGGGTTACCATTCACTTCTCCAAGGGATCTTCCCAACCTAGGGTTAGAACCTGGGTCTCCTGCATTGCAGGCAGATTCTCTACCATCTGAATCATGAGGAAACGAAATAGAACTGCCACATGATCCATCAATCTCAGTTCTGAGTTTATGTGTATGTGTTTCTACCAGGTTCATCTGTCCATGGGATTCTACAGGCAAGAATACTGGAGCAGTTTGCCATTTCCTCCTTCAGGGGATCTTCACAACCGAGGGATTGAATCCACAGCTCCTGCATATCCTGCATTGCAGGCAGATTCTTTATTCCTGGAGCCATCAGGGAAGCCATGGACTGGTTCAAAATTTGGACAGGAGTACATCAAGGCTGTATATTGTCACCCTGTTTATTTAACTTATATGTAGAATACACTGGAGTTTCACAGGTGGCGCTACTGGTAAAGAGCCCACCTGACAATGCAGGAGATCCAAGAGACTTAGGGCAGAAAGTGAAGAGGAACTAAAAAGCCTGTTGATGAAGGTGAAAGAAGAGAGAGAAAAGGCTGATTTAAAATTCAATATTCAAAAAACTAAGATTCTGGCGTCCAGTACCATCACTTCATGGCAAATAGATTGGGAAACAATGGAAAACAGTGACAGACTTTATTTTTGTGGGGTCCAAAAACACTGCCGATGGTGACTACAGCCATGAAATTCAAAGATCTTGCTCCTTGGAAGAAAAGCTGTGACAAACCTAGACAGGGTATTAAAAAGCAGAGATGTCACTTCACCCACAAAGGTCCAGATAACCAAAGCTATGTTCTTTCCAGTAGTCATGTATGGATGTGAGAGCTGGATCATAAAGGCTGAGTGCAGAAGAACTGACACTTGAAAACTGGTGCTGGAGAATGCTATCAGGAAGCAAATCGTCTGGTTTCCAAATATCTGATAATTCATTCAGTTTTAGTGTCTCTCACATAACAGCAAACACAGCAACAATAATAATACTAATAACTATTATGTACTAAGACACCACAGTATTAAATGCTGTTCATGTATTACCTTTCATTGCAATCTTTTGATACAGATACTCAAAATAGCTTCATTTTACATGTAAAATATCTGAGACAGACTCTAAAAAACCTAACTTTACAGAATTTAATATTAAATGTTTTAAAATGATAGAAAAGTAAACCATGGCATTGAGAAGAAAGAAGAAATTTTCATATGTGGGAATTCCCAGCACACAAAAATATTCTGTGCTTTAATATCAAAAATTAGATAAGAAAAGTATAATTTGCGCAATGCTATTATTAATAGCTAATATTGCTATTGGAAGTATCTACCCATCTCTCTCTATATATTTACATCTATATATAATTAAAATTGAGTATGAAAACACACATATAGTATAATAACCAAGTTAATGATAAGTACCATTTGAGACTAAACAAATGTCTCACATTTTCATTTATTTTGTGCTGAAATTGATTGGATTTAGGTTCACATATAATTTTATTTTCCATTTATCCCCAGTTGAAAGGAACAGAGAAACACTTGGCAGCTATATACATTTTCTCTTTTAATGCTTATAGAAAAGAAAGAAAAAGACTAGTGTTTTTTTGTTTGTTTGTTTGTCATTATCACCAAAAAATGCTCCATGCTGATACTCTAATAATGGTCATTTATGTTTGTAGAACTAATTACAGAGAAGAAATTTGTACTTAAGATTTGATTTCTGTAAAAACAATGCATCAATTAAAACCCTCAAGTTATTTATTTCTTCCGTTCAGCTATTACTGTTTTAAAAGAATGAGTTTCTTACACTGGAAACCAGTTGGTGAGGATACTAGGTTAGCTCTTTTCAACATCTTAATTCTTCAAAGCCAAATTTTTCACAATGTGAGAAGCATTCACTGACTATAGGACCAATAAGACTGATCATAATATCCCTTTGAAAGCAGTAATGTTGAAATTAGGGTGTCAGAGCTCAATATTTCTCTGACATTTCATAGACACAAACATGATAAGTGAGGCGAGGGAAGCTTACCATTGTTGTAGGTGATGAAATCATGTCAACGCTGGGCCAGGGAATTTACCTGGTTATACACCAAGAACAAAACAAGCCCTAGTCCTCCCAAAGGAAAACATTAATTCTTTATATCAAATTCTTCTCCATGGTGATTTAGTTTGTGACTTTGCATATGGGAGGCTTACTTATAAGTAAATGGTAAACTCTGTAATATGGTGTAGTCTCCAATCTACCATGACTTATGAGCCACAGTTTATAACGTCTGCTTTTGGAGCATGTTTCAAGCTGTGTAAATAATATGTACCTCATCAAAAGTTAAAGAAAAGCAGCATTACATGCAATGACAGCATGGTAGAACATTGACCTTTTCACATTTATCATGTGCCTCTGATGCCTCTCTAATGGATATCTTGACATTTTCATTTGAAACGATTGCTGTGTTCTCTGACATTTTTGTCTCTGTCATTGAAATCATAGGGGTTAGCAGCAATTGTTTACAATTACTGGGCATACAAATCATTAGCAGGTATAAGAAGCATATTTTTTTTAGCACAAAATGTTCCAGGATATATTGGAGAACAACCAGATTCTGCATTTGTCTTTGTAAGGGACTAATGTGATAAGTTTGCACCTGTAAATATTAAAAATCCATACAGCATATCCCATCTCTTGAGAATCTACATACATTTTCAAATAAAAATTGACTTGAATGCTCATATTTCCAATGAACTTTTTAAATGAATATGTGTTTTAGCAAACTGATTTTACACTTTCTATTTTGAGTTTTAATATAGCAAAGAATACAAATATGAATTTCAGTTACCTGTATGAATGAATTTGTTTATAGCTTATTTTTATCTAAGGCTTGAAGTTGTTACCAAAATAGATTTAAATGAAGAAGAGAACAAATATTAACAAAATTGAGATTAAACGTATCTGAGAACATTAACAAAGGCAAGATAATAAGCTAGAAAGGCATATTATGTGACCATATACAGTTTATAAATGTAGATACCAAATCTGATTGTGAAGATTGTGTTTTGGTCAAACACAAAGGAAAAGTGAACTTATCATAATCACAGCATCCAATAAGTAAGTTGTTTAAGGGAAACACGTCTTTGGAAGGAATGATGCTAAAGCTGAAACTCCAGTACTTTGGCCACCTCATGTGAAGAGTTGACTCTGATGCTGAGAGGGATTGGGAGCAGGAGGAGAAGGGGACGACAGAGGTTGAGATAGCTGGATGGCATCACTGACTCAATGGATATGAATCTGAGTGAACTCCAGGAGTTGGTCATGGACAGGGAGGCCTGGTGTGCTGCGATTCATGGGGTCTCAAAGAGTTGGACACGACTTAGTGACTGAACTGAAGTGAACTGAACTTTTCCTCAATGAGACCTTTGTCAATTTCTCCCATGGGTTTTTATAAACAGAGTGATGTTTTTGATATCCATTTCCCCCCCATAACACATGCTCTGCATGGTTAAGAAATAATGGATAAAATCATGCTGTTTAGGATTGAATTCTGATTTTAGAACAGATGAGATATTTATGACCAACTAAGAGCTTGTTGTTTCATCTGTAAAGTGGCATATATTTTACAAGGTTCATGGGAAGAAAAAAAATGAGTTTAGTTTAGTGCAATACTTAGTTCAGCGCCTGACACAATTTTAGTGAAAAATATTAACGTTTAGTGATTCCAACATCCTTTGGAGTAGGTTATAAGGATACCAATGTGTAATTGAGTAAATGTATATTTGATGACTTTCAAATCTATGGGGTCCAGGAATGTCATTATGGTTTTGTCTAAAGGAATAGTTTAGAACACCTAGAACTCTTTCTGAAGTTTCATCTACAGAACACTAGTATTATAACATGGTTCACACAAATTGGTTTATGAAACTTAAACTTTTATACCATTTTTTAANATATTAACGTTTAGTGATTCCAACATCCTTTGGAGTAGGTTATAAGGATACCAATGTGTAATTGAGTAAACGTATATTTGATGACTTTCAAATCTATGGGGTCCAGGAATGTCATTCTGGTTTTGTCTAAAGGAATAGTTTAGAACACCTAGAACTCTTTCTGAAGTTTCATCTACAGAACACCAGTATTATAACATGGTTCACACAAATTGGTTTATGAAACTTAGACTTTTATATCATTTTTTANTTTGATGACTTTCAAATCTATGGGGTCCAGGAATGTCATTCTGGTTTTGTCTAAAGGAATAGTTTAGAACACCTAGAACTCTTTCTGAAGTTTCATCTACAGAACACTAGTATTATAACATGGTTCACACAAATTGGTTTATGAAACTTAAACTTTTATACCATTTTTTAATGATGCAGAGTCCAAATTAGCATATTTGGGTATCTGAAATACCCTTATTTGAGCAACCTATTTAACTGTGTTTAATGTAATATTTTATTAGTTTTTTGTTTGCTTGTTTCACTATTGACTGGGATCCCAGGTATAGGATTTAATTAATGACCAGTAGTGAAAATTAATGAGCTTGAATAAGGCATATGACTGAAGAGATAATCATCACTGTCCTAAGTGTATATGTACCAAGAAAGAACAAATTAGCTGAGCCAAAATCTTACTTAGGATATTAATTCTTGCCCATCTCAGCATGGTCATCCAACTGAAGTACATGAAAACCAGCCTATAAAGTTTAGTGTAAAACATTTTCAAACCAGTTATCTTCCAGAAACTTAGATCACATAGTTGAATATTTGATGATGAATTAGTTCTCAATTTCACTGTTAATACTTAGAGAACTGAATGATTTTATCTCTTCTTGAAACACATGTGATATGTTTCCCTCTATGGAATTTTAACACCTACACCAAATATATATGTATATTTGTAGTAATCATTTGTAAGCCATCTTTTCCTGGCAATAGTTAAATAGAAGAACTACTAATTTGCTGAGATTGCTTTTAGTACTTGGTAACAAAAGCTTTCTATCACAGAAACTTACATTTGACTTCATAATTATATAAAAAGTAGTAGAAAGTCACTGTAACAAATTAAATAAAAGGAGAGGACGACAAAACATATCCTTTCCTGTACTACTTGAAGTTGTTATTTTTCTGCTTGGAAACTTCTCCTACAAACTTTATAGTATTAGTATTAAATAATAAATAATGATCTTTCTTCTGAATAAAGAAGATTTGACAGACTTGCTTTATATAGCCACTGTGTAGCAACATGCCAAGCTCATGGTAGACACAAAAACATTTGAGTGAAATAATGGATACATGAATACTAGCTGAATTCATGAGTACTAACTTCAGAAGCAGAATAATTACAGGGCTATAATCACTGTTTATGGAGAGACACAAATGGAATATCCTCATTCTCACACAATACTTCCAGAATTAATATATATGCTTCCAAGTTATCTCTTCTTATTTCTAACCAAAAATTGCAAACTGAGTTATAGATATGTTTCACAGTATTTTTAATGAAGAATGAAAACAGCTCAACTAGAATTAAATTATCCTTAGAGGCAAATATAAATAAACTGAAAGAGATCAACAACTAAGTGAAGATTTGAGAACTATCAACTAAGTATCATTTTTAGAATGTCTGTAGTTTGGGCATGAGATCTGTTTAAATAATTCTAACACTAATTGATTTAAGAATAATATAATTTCCTAAATACAGGAATTATAAAATGATTCCATTTTAATAAATCAAGAATGTTTAGTTACATAACAAATTTGTTCATAGCAGTGTGTGGGCATGAGGGAGAATTTGCAAAATATATGCTTTCTCTGTTCTCCTTAAGTTCACAAATGATTTCAACAAGTTATATTTTAACAGTTATAGAGGTTTGAGAAGACTTCCCTCATTGGCTTATGCAGCTTCAAACTTATTTTTTCAATGGTTTGGGAAGTATAAAGGCAATATTTGACATATGTAAGAAATATATTCTTGGGAAAAAAAAGTTAAAAATAAAAAGAAAACAAGGAGCTAAAAGTTTTATATCAACTGAGGGCAAATCATCAAAGTTTTTTAGTTGTTTTTCCCCCACATCTTTGTTTAAAGTAAATAAAAGATATCAGCTTTTTTACTATGCATTGATTTTTCCAGTAAATCTTACTAAGATTGCTAAAAAAGAACTTATGGGATACAACTTAGAAACTAACACTTTAAAGGATTTACAAGTGGCCAATGGTAAGAAAAAAAATCTGCTTGCCAATGCAGGAGATGCAAGAGAGGCAGATTCAATCCCTGTGCTGGGAAGATCCCCAGGAGCAAGAGATGTCAACAAACTCCAGTATTCTTGCCTGGAAAATTTCATGGACAGAGGAGCCTAGTGCTGGGCAACAGTCCATGGGCTTGCAAAGAGTAGGACATATCCAAGGTTTAGAGTTGTATAGCTGTATAAGTAAACTTTATGGTATAAGCATTCCAGCTGAGTTGATGCCAGTTGCTTGAGTAAATCAAAATGTTTCATGTCAATAATCCACGTAAGTCAACTCTGGCTGTTCTCATCCACATATGTCTTATCATGACAGCCTACAGAGGTGCTATTTTAGAGTAATTCTACAAATAATTAAGAAGTAATGTACTGGTTTAGGCCAAAAGAAGTTTTTTAAATGCTTCTTGGTTTTGGCCTCATTATTTCAATCGGCAATCCTTTCAGCTCAAGTACTCATTAGTTTTTCTCTTTCTTGCTTGTATCCATCAATGGTGCACTTTGAGTAAATGGAAAATGTGCACATTTGATCGATCATATATAATAATCAAGTTATTTCCCATATCCTAGCTGTATATTCTGCTGCTTCAGGCAATCCTTTATTCTTATTTATCATATGCTGGATAGAGAACAGTTTAATTTGCCCCTTAAGTCCCAGGGTACACATGAAGCCCAAACCCTTCTCACAAAAGGAAAACAACCCACACGACCATCTTTCAAGGAAAAAAATGAGACTACCAAAGTATAAGCTAATTAATTCTGAAATTTCTCTCTTGGATTTCCTGCCTTCCCACTGCCCTTTCCAACTTCTCTTGGTAATTTATAGATTGGATAATCAACTAATGGTTGGATGTATTCTTGGTTCTGAAAACTTATTTTCAAAGCTGAATCATGTGGCCTCATCACCTCAATATGCAATGTGAAGTACTTGTCATTTACTGTATTAACTCAGTTGGAGAACTAACTTTATCATAACTTTGGAGAACAGTCAAAGGTTTATATGCCAACTTCATAATGATAGAAAAGCTGTGTGGATATATATCTATTTTTTCTTTTCCTTGCCCTCCTCCTTCTTTGGCTCAGTAGGAGCTTAAAGACAGGAGTCATATTCCTAGTATAAGAACTTGGTCCCTGGTTCTGGTAGGGCAGAGATGGACTTATTCATAAAGTATTATGTATATCTGCTCTAAACAGAGATCAACCTGAAGGACTGACCCAAGGCACTTACCTCTGTTTCATTTAATGACAACCCAATTCAGAATGAAAAAATGACAGGTATCACACAAAAATATTATAAAGCTAACAACCTGTAGCCACCCAGGTCAAAAGATTACTATTGAGGCATAAACAGACATAATTGGTTAATTAGGGTAATCAAAAGTTCCCATGTATATTGTATGTTTAGTTGCTCAGTTATGTCTGACTCTATGCAACCCCATGGATTGTAGCCCACCAGACTCCACTGTCCATGGGGATTCTCCAAGAAAGAATAGTTGAGTGGATTGCCTTGCCCTCTTCCAGAGGATCTTCCCAAACCAGAGATTGAACCCAGGCCTCCCGCATTGCAGGCAGATTCTTTATTGTCTGAACCACCCCTTGCATACTAGGGAGCTTGTAAAGCCACATGCATAATCAGAGAAGATGTGTGTTCAGAAAGGACCCAAGAGATCCTAAGCCTAAGACCCTCCCACTTTTCTAAAGACTTAGTGCAAGGCTGGCTAAGAGTTGTTTCAAACGGAACCAGTTTTAAAAGAATAGAAGATTTATTTCCTTTGTTTTCTGTTTTTTTGTTCTTGGAATCTGAGGAAGTTACTATAAAAATATTTCAGTTCAGTTCAGTTGCTCAGTCGTGTTCAACTCTTTGCAACCCCATGGGCTGCAGCACTCCAGGCTTACCTGTACATCACCAACTCATGCAGCTTGCTCAAACTCATGTCCATAGCATTGGTGATGGCATCCAACAATTTCATCCTCTGTTGTCCCCTTCTCTTCCTGCCTTCAATCATTCCCAGCATCAGGGTCTTTTCCAACTTGCAGTTCTTCACATCAGGTGGCCAAAGTATTGGGGCTTCAGCTTCAGCATCAATCCTTCCAATGAATATTCAGGACTGATCTCCTTTAGGATGGACTGGTTGAATCTCCTTGCAGCCCAAAGGACTCTCAAGAGTCTTCTCCAACACCACAGTTCAAAAGCATCAGTTCTTCAGTGCTCAGCTTTCTTTATTGTCCAACTCTCACATCCATACATGATTAATGGAAAAACTATAGCTTTGACTAGATGGACCTTTATTGGCAAAGTAATGTCTCTGCTCTTTAATATGCTGTCTAGGTTGGTCATAGCTTTTCT
>SJYA01001192.1:227447-257371 GCA_006410615.1 Neotragus moschatus
TTCATAGTGATGCTTTCTAAGGCCCACTTGACTTTGCATTCCAGGATGTCTGGCTCTAGGTGAGTGATCACACCATCATAATTATCTGTGTCATGAAAATCTTTTCTGTATAGTTCTTCTGTGTATTCTTGCCGCCTCTTTTTAATATCTTCTGCTTCTGTTAGGTTGATATCATTTTTGTCCTTTATTGCATTAAATGTTCCCTTGGTATCTCTAAATTTCTTGAAGAAATCTCTAGTCTTTCCCATTCTGTTGTTTTCCTACATTTTTTGTATTTCCACATTGTTTGTTGCCTTTGTTCTTTTTATTCAGTCTTTCTCCCTTCCAAAAAGCGTGCTATGTTCATATTTTGAAGAATAATTTAAGTATTTCCTTTAAAATATTTTGTGATAAACTGACTCTTTTTGATCAAGAACTCAAAAATGTAGAAAGGAAGGTTTACTTTCACGAAGTTGACTCAGGAAGCCAGAAGAGAAGAAATTACTGAATTCAAGTACAGAAGTCATTCTTCTACACACTAAAAAGTCAGGAGGTACATGAAATAGGAGGAAAAAGAAGCAAAAAACTTGACTATATTTTGTGTTCAAGTAACGGCATATCTTTGTCAAAAGTCAGGTCACAAGTGAGAGATATCTCACAATATGAAAAAATATATATGCTGTAATGGGAAACTGGAAATATACAGAACAGTGAAAATTGATACATATTTATATCTAATTAGTCACAATGCAAAGTGTTACAAATTTTAAAATGTTAGCTATAAGGTTAAATTCAGTATTGACTTGAAAATTACTCAGATATAGTGTGTTTACGTTTATTATATTCAAAAATAATTTTAATATCACTTATATTTTGACTTTTGAAAAATGGAACAGAGTATTGGAACTTTCTGTCCCACTTTCATACACTTAGAGCTGTCTCTTATACNGACTTGAAAATTACTCAGATATAGTGTGTTTACGTTTATTATATTCAAAAATAATTTTAATATCACTTATATTTTGACTTTTGAAAAATGGAACAGAGTATTGGAACTTTCTGTCCCACTTTCATACACTTAGAGACATTCTTTGCAGTTCCTCTTTAAAAGCATCTTCCCAAAATAATATACAAATGCTTTTGATCTTTATATTTTGTATATTTATTTATGTATTTATATATACATATAGAATATATATATATATATAGCCTTAGCTCAGCAATATACAGATAACAGAGAGGTTGATAAAAGTTCAAAATATTAACTATTGAGTAAGTTTTCTTTCAAAAGCTGTACTTATTTGGAAATGTTAATACAGTTTAAAAAGATTTCAATGCATTTATTGATGTTTTAAAAGTGGGCCCTACATTATTTTCTAGTACATCTTCAATGACTCTCTTTAATGATTTTAGTTTTTCACTTTTAAAATCAAGTATAAAGTGAAAGCAAAGTCACTCAATTGTGTCTGACTCTTTGCGACCCCATGGATGGTAGCCAACCTGGCTCCTCTGTCCATGGGATTTTCCAGGCAAGAATACTAGAGTGGGTCACCATTTCCTTCTCCAGGGGATCTTCCCAATCCAGAGATTGAACCCAGGTCTCCTGCATTGTAGGCAGATGCCTTACCATCTGAGCCACCAGGGAAGTCAAGTATGAAAGCATATAAGGTGTTTTAAATACATATGAATATATTTACATATTTTAAGATTGTGAGAATATGATATATGATTCTATAGACATGTCTAATATTTTACATTAGAATTGCACACTCGTGCAAATAGTGATACAAATTCAATGTTTCTATAGTGACTTTTTATAAAATTATTTAACTTCTAAGGACTTCCATTCCCTTACTTATACATTGTCAGAACTGATGACTTTTTAAGTCCTTTCCTGATACTTAGTGATGCAATGGATGTAATTTTTTAAATGTGTCATAATTATCACAATTCAGCAGTCTGAAATATTATTCCTGAAAGCAGTTTCAATTCAAGAGTAAAAAAAAAAAAAAAAGTAATAAACAGTTTATTTTGCTTTTGTTCTGTTTTCTCATTTAACCTCTTGAGCATATTTGATAGCAGTTTTGATTGCAATCTAAAAAGCAAGGTCTATGGATACTTACTTTGTCTTCAGGGACTATATGGATGTAGTTTGAGAAAAATCCATCAAAATGGAACAAGTACTTGGTAATAATTTATTATTTCCTTCAAATAAATGCAGACCAGAAGAAAAAGCAAAATTTTATTTAAAAAAATGTATTTTGTAAAAGATATAACTATTATACAATAATCCCCAGGACAGACAAACAAATGTTATTCAGAGCAAATATTGAAAAAAGATCAAGAGCTTCCATGGCTAACTATAAGGTTATAACTTAGAGGAGAAGTAGATCCATGATAAGAATAAATATAAAACTTCTAAAACTTTGTTTTTAAATTTTACTGGAGTATAGTTGATTTACAATGTTGTGTTACTTTCTGTTGCACGGTAAATAAATTAGTTACACACACACACACACACACATATATATACATAAATATCTCCACTATTTTTTAGATTCTTTCCCCAATATAGGTCATTACAGAGAATTGAGTAGAGTTCATTGTGCTATACAGCAGGTTCTTCAGTTCAGTTCAGTTCAGTTCAGTCGCTCAGTCATGTCTGACGCTTTGCGACCCCATGAATCGCAGCANGTAAATAAATTAGTTACACACACACACACACACACATATATATACATAAATATCTCCACTATTTTTTAGATTCTTTCCCCAATATAGGTCATTACAGAGAATTGAGTAGAGTTCATTGTGCTATACAGCAGGTTCTTCAGTTCAGTTCAGTTCAGTTCAGTCGCTCAGTCATGTCTGACGCTTTGCGACCCCATGAATCGCAGCATGCCAGGCCTCCCTGTCCATCACCAACTCCCAGATTTCAGTCAGACTCATGTCCATCAAGTCAGTGATGCCATCCAGCCATCTCATCCTCAGTCGTCCCCTTCTCCTCCTGCCCCCAATCCCTCCCAGCATCAGAGTCTTTTCCAATGAGTCAACACTTTGCATGAGTTGGCCAAAGTACTGGAGCTTCAGCTTTAGCTTCACTCCTTCNTTCGGTACAGGATACAGGATGCTTGGGACTGGTGCACGGGGATGATCCAGAGAGTTGATGTGGAGTGAGGGGCGGGGGGTGGTGGTTCAAGATTGGGAACTCATGTACACTTGAGATGAAAAAAAAAATTAAAATTAAAAAAAATAAAAAATTAAAAGAAGCATGAAAAGGAAAAAAATAAAAAATAAAGAAGTCCAATGCACAGCCCACTACCAGATAAATCCACATGACATTTCCCCATTTCTCTATCTTTACAACTTGTATTTTACTTCAATTCAATTAATTTCATGTGCTGACCATCTAGAATATCAAGGGCCATTTTGTGTAATATTTTTGAAACCTTCCACAATAATTCAGCCTTATACATTCCTTTTAATGCACAGATGTCCTCATCACTGCTGCTGCTGCTGCTAAGTTGCTTCAGTCGTGTCTGACCTTGTGTGACCCCAGAGACAGCAGCCCACCAGGCTCTCCCGTCCCTGAGATTCTCCAGGCAAGAACACTGGAGTGGGTTGCCATGTTCTTCTCCAATGCATGAAAAGTGAAAAGTGTAAGTGAAGTCACTCAGTCATGTCTGACTCAGCGACCCATGGACTGTAGCCTACCAGGCTCCTCCGTCCATGAGATTTTCCAGGCAAGAGTATTAGAGTGGGTTGCCATTGCCTTCTCTGGTCCTCATCACTATACAGCTTGTAAACAAATGTTGTCTTTTATTTCTTTCTTATATTCTTATGTTTCTTATTTTGTTATATCTATAACTGACTTTTTTGGGATTGTTATTGTTTTTTGGGGAATTTCATCCTTTTTCTCCAAAATAGTAAGAAAACTTAGTTTTTTTTTTTCCTTTATACTTATAGACAGGAAAATATAAGTGATTTTGTTTATATACTTTAAGGAAATTCTAGGCATGACTAACTTTCCTTTCTAAATGGAAACAGGAATGGAGAGTACAAATATGCAGTTAGAGGTATAGACTCAGGAGGAATAGCTGCTGCATCTATGAAGATGAGCGTAAAATTTGTCTGGAGAGTACTCAAGTATTTTCACTGATTATAAATTTGTTTCAGGTTAAATTTATCTTTATAATCATTCATTAAATTTTGCTATGAGAGATCTGATGACTTTCAAAGAAGTTTCATTCCTCAAAACTTCACTCAAAATCATAAAATTAAAAAAAAAAAAAAGAGGGGGGATCATGTCCATTTGTTTCTATGTGTATATTGGTGTGAGCTTATTTTCATCTCTTGTCTTCCCAACACTATTAGTCACCACAAAAGTGATTGACTTGACAATTTCAGGTTTAATGAAAAAAAGTCTTAAAACAGCAAACAGGAGAAAGTCACAGGCAGAGTCATCCATGTCTAAGTTTATGAAAAGTCACAGAAAATGCTTCCTCTAAATCAATAACTCCCTTCTTTTCCTAAAGACATCTTCTGTGAAACCTTTAGGAATCCTGCCTAAGAGTCAGGGTTCAGCTGTGTCACCAGGTCCTCACTTTAGCCCTAGCATTCCTACCTTATGTATGAAGGGGCTTTGGGGGCAGTGCTGCCTGGATGGCCCTGCCCCCAAGCAAGGTCTAGAGAGATGGACATTTTCACTGTTTAGACCACACACATATCATCACACATTCATCCAGTCTTCCAATCACTTGCTTCTTGACCATCACAAAGTTTCAGGCCTCTTTCCAGTCTCAGGAGATATCAAACATTTCCTCTTTCTTTTAGGATCTCTGGACCCAGGAAGCCTGGGTCTATGGTGTCCAATTGCACATCCATCCTGGAACCTGATTGGTAAATGGGGAATGGCAACCAAGAAAGCAGCTTCTGGGGATGCAGATCTAATGAAAAACACTAACTGTGGTAGTGGGTGCCAGGGTGTGCCCCAGTGAGCACATGGTCTGCATTGTTTGCACTTAGTTTCTCTCTATACCCAGAACAGCCAACAAGGAGTGATCCACTGTGCCCCACATAGGGCCTTGAGGTACTTCTTCTAGATAGTACTCAATAACCACTCAGGGACATAATATTATAGTCTCATGTATTGAGGCCACATCTGCACAGACCAGGGGAAGTGAAGAGTTAGACACAAATTATGTTCAAATGAAATGTGAACATCAGTTCAATTCAGACTCTCAGTCATGTCCAACTCTTTGCGACCCCACGGACTGCAGCACGCCAGGCTTCCCTGTCCATCACCAACTCCCAGAGCTTACTCAAACTCATGTCCATTGAGTCAGTGATGCCATTCAACCATCTCATCCTTTGTTATCCCCTTCTCCTGCCTTCAATCTTTGCCAGCATTTTCCAATGAGTCAGTTCTTCGCATCAGGTGGCCAAAGTATTAGAGTTTCAGTTTCAGCATCACTCCTTCCAATGAATATTCAGGACTGATTTCCTTTAGAATCTCCTTTAGAAGATCCTTGGTAGGATTTCCTTGTAGTCCAAGGGACTCTCAAGTGTCTTCTCCAACACCACAGTTCAAAGTATCAATTCTTCTGTGCTCAGCTTTCCTTATAGTCCAACTCTGACATCCATACGTAACTACTGGAAAAACCATAGTTTTGACTAGATTGACATTTGTTGGCAAATTAATGTCTCTGCTTTTTAATATGTTGTACATGTTGGTTATAGCTTTTCTTTCAAAGAGCAAGCATCTTTTAATTTCATGGCTGCAGTCACCACCTGCAGTGATTTTCGAACCCCTGAAAATAAAGTCTCTCACTGTTTCCATTGTGTACACTGGCATAATGTGAATTGAAGTGAAGTGAAGTTGCTCAGTCATGTCCAACTCTTTACGACCCCATAGACTGTAGCTTACCAGGCTCCTCTGACCATGGGATTTTCCAGGCAATAATCCTGGAGTGGATTGTCATTTCGTTTTCCAGGGGATCTTCCCAATCCAGGGCTCGAACCAGGGTCTCCCACATTGTAGACAGACGCTTTACCGTCTGAGCCACCAGGGAAGTGCTGGCATAATGTGTGCATGCCAATATATTAGTATTTTTCATTACTGGCTCCGATGATAAAGAATTTGCCTGCAATGCAGGAGACCTGGGCTCAGTCCCTGGGTTGGGAAGATCCCCTGGAGAAGGGAATGGCTACCCACTAGAGTATTCTTGTCTGGAGAATTCCATGAACAGAGGAGACTGGTGGGCTACAATCCATGGAGTCGCAAAGAGTTGGACACAACTGAGTGACTATATACTTTCACTTTTGTTACATTAACTATACTGATATAAACTGTGTGCAAAATGGCTAAATGTGCTGAGTCGCTCAGTTATGTCCAATTCTTTGTGGCCCCATGGACTATAGCCTGTTAAGCTCCTTTGCCCATAGAATTCCCCAAGCAAGAATACTGGAATGGGTTGCCATTTCCTCCTCCCGGGGATTCTTCTAACCCAGGAATCAAACCCATGCCTCTGGTGTCTCCTGCAAGCGTAGTGCACATGCTCACACTCACACCCATACACACAAACACATACCATTAAGCCTTTAAAGTTTTCTTGAGGTATATATTTCATTTCATTTGTTCTTGATATTATCATTGTTTAGATACTGAGGCATATAGAGGTTAAGTAATCATGCTCAGATCACACAACTAACAAGTATTGTAGCCAGGGCATTTTGTATCCACAGTTTGGGGACACATCCCTCAGTCCCCTAGTAAAGTTAATAAAAGAGTACCTGGAGACCAAACACACATACTATTGTTTTTAAATACATCAAGATGCTTTACTAATTAATAACATATAAACTAATTTTATTGTTTCTGATATTTTGAAAGCTTTTAGACTTAGATTTTTCCAATTCAAAATTATCAAAAATACATTTTTTATTATGTGTGAATACACATAAAATTAAAAGGGGTCTTCTTATTGCCAAAAGCTGGAAACTACTGTCTTAGAAGATAAACATGAAAAATCAATTAGATCAATTTTTCATGAACAGTCTCTCAGAACTCAGCTTCTGAAGCCCCTTCCAGCCTGTTCATTACACTGAGGACCCGTGTTATGTCTATGGATGACTGAAGTTCTGACTGATGTTACTGAGTACTAATTAATACCTCATTCTGTGAGGTAGAAATCTGGTGGAATCACTCTGAAACTAATTTTCAGATATGCTTGTCCCACCTCAACAGATGCTGTACCACTCCCAGTATGAAGGGTTATGTTGTATAATGCAAAGGGTTAGTCTAGACATGTCAGTCTCTGTACGAGTCAATTAGCAATCTCTACTACAGAAGATTTGCATTCACTATAGCATATAGAAAGTACTTGTAATTATGGATTTATTTAAGTGTTGCTTGTTTATTCATACATTAGTTTTTATATAATTGTCAACTCCATGAGGGAGAGGACTCTGACTGTCCCCCATTGCCAGTGTGTTACAAACAACAGGCATGAGAGCAGGCGAATAACATATACTGAGCGGATGAATGAATGGATGAATGAATTGACTGAAGGAGACAGATCTAAAATTCAAGTATGTCAGATTATGTCTGATGTTGGCCAAGCTATTCAACTTCTCTGAATCTCAATTCTTTAAACTTGTGAAATATTAACCTCACTATTTTAAGCATGACATGAGATGATGTGTATAAAATTTATAGCAAGCGCTTGATAAGTGATGGCTATTAAAGATGTCTTTCAAAAAGTTTATGTCTAAAAGGAGCACTAAAGAATCTAAAGGAGGTAGTGACAGACAATGAAGATACTTAGGGTCTCACAAAGGATACTTGGTGTCTCATCAAGAAATGAAACTGAGGAAGAGGACTAAGAATGTCCTGCTAAGAGTAATGCAATGCATATATGCTAAGTTAAAGCACAGTAATTCAAAATGAAATGCCTCACTAAGAATGCCTTGTAACCTGAGTATATGTGTAAAAAGATGGGCCGATATTTATGAAGCCAATAGTTGCACACAGANGGAGGATTGTAGTCAGAATGTATCATATCTAGTCTGATTATGTAAGATGTAACTGTGAATTGTGGAGCAGAGAGACAGTTATTTTAGTTCTACACTGCTACTTGAAATGGCAGAGCCAATGAATAAATATATTTATGGTTTGGGGGAGCAACAGCATATTTATCATGGGAAATTTGTTGTTGTTCAGTTGCTAAGTCATGTTTGATGCTTTGTGACTCCGTGGACTGCAGCACACCAGGTCTCTCTGTCCTTCACTATTTCCCAGAATTTGTTCAAATTCATGTTCATTGAATTGGTGATGCCATCCAACTATCTCATCCTGTTGTCCCTTTCTTCCCTTGCCTTCAATCTTTCCCAGCCTCATGATCTTTTCCAAAGAGTTGGCTCTTCACATCAGGTGGCCAAAGTTTTGGGGCTTCAGTTTCAGCAGCAGTTCTTCCAGTGGATATTCAAGGTTGATTTTCTTTTAGGAGTGACAGGTTTGATCTCCTTGCAATCCCAGGGACTCTCATGAGTCTACTCCAGCATCACAGTTAGAAAGCATCAATTCTTTGTCACTCAGCTTTGTGGTCCAATGCTCACATCCATACACGACGTTTGGAAAACCATAGCTTTCCCTCACTGTACGGACCTTTGCTGGCAAAGTGATGACCTACCAGTTTTACTCCTATACAAATATCCAAATGAAAATGAGTACTTCTGTCCACTGAAACATGTACAGAAATATTTATGCTAGCTTCATCTAAAATGACCAAAAATATAAATAACATAAAAATCCATAAAATTGTTCATTTAAAGAAATAGTACATGGAATGAAAAAGTTGCTACCCACAATAATATGGCTAAATCTCACAAAATAATGCTGAACAAAAGAATATGAAAACAAAAGTGTACATGTGCTATAAATCCATTTTTAGAAGCAGCAAAATAAATTATGATTGTCGAAGTCAGAATGATAGTTATCTTTAGGGTATATTGACTGAGAGAGCCATACTAGGGCTATCTGAGGTGCTGGTAATATTTCAATATTTATCCATCTGATGAGTTGATTTTACAGGCATTTTCATTTTAGAAATGAAATTATCATATTTTTATGATTATTAATTTTTACATTTGAACTTTAAAATTAGAAAAAAGAATAGGGTTATAACTCAATAGAAATATTTCCAAGACACACTGTAAAGTCAAAAAAACAAATCGCAAAACATGTATAGTCTCTGAACCCATTTCTATGGCTGTCTTATCTCAACAAAATAAGAAACAAAACTGAATGTTTATATATGTATTTATAATATTCAATTCTGTGATTTAAAGCAAATATATCTCACTCACAGAGTAATTTTAGAAATTCTGAACCATATCTAGGCCAGATAATTTTTATTAAGACAGTTTTTTATTATGTTAGTTTTAGGATGAAAAAATTAAATCAAGGTATTTTCTATGTCAAATTTACTGCAACAGAAATGAGCTGGGCAAAGAAATTTGATTTCCCAAATTGAACTTAGTTTCATAAATCATTAATTATATATATTTTTTCATAGTGAAAATCTTGCCTCTCTTTACTTTTGACTTGAAAGCCCAGAGGACTGTCATAACTACTAAATTATATCTCTATGTCTAATCAGTGCTAACATTACAATCAATTCAAGGACCACTGATCAGTCTTTTCTAGAATTACAAAGTCTGAGTTTCGGTGAAAAAAAATGTGAAAATTATCAGTCTTAAATCCTGTACAATAAATCACCAAGTATTTATTCATCACTAATCTTGTGCTTAATCCTTTCCTAGGCAATCTTAAGAGTAATGAGAAAATATCAGACATGGTTCCTGCTATAAAGGAGATAATAATTCAATTTAAAAGAGATACTTTTGGTATAGATCTTTTGTAATTTAAACTACCTACAGAAGAGTCATCTGTCAAAATGATGGATTAAATTCTAATCCAGAATAGGAAGCAAATGACAAATATATACTTATCACTTAGGATACTTATGGAATGATTATGCTGATAAATCTATATTGGGGCTAACTAAAACACAAAATGACACAAAATTGATTATATTACACTTTGAGGTCTCTGAAGAAGATATTGTGAATAATTATGAGTAATGAATATGGCAACTTGATTTTGTTCAAAATTAAAAATGAAATTGTCAATCTTTGCCTATAACAAATGCACAATATTTATTTCTTAAAATCCCAATTCCTTATTCATAAGTTTTGCACTGAGTAGGAGATACAAGTTATGGTACTGATGATAAAGATGAAAAAAGATGCTAAAAACAATAATTTCCATATTTTGAGAGATGTCACTTGACCAAGTTCAGATGAGAAGAAAATAAGACAGCCAAAATTTGAATGTAGTCTTATCTGAAGCCAAATTCATATAATTTCTCTCACCCCAGAGTTTCTTCTATCAGTTCTGTAAAAGTATAAAAAATTGCTTCTGCATTTCATATAAACTGATGTGAATATATTGCCTATTATGTCACTCAAAGTCCCATGTAATTGACAACACTGAACATTTTACATCAAATAAAAGTGTATCTCCCCTGTCAAAAGTACATCTCTTTTATAATATCTGAGCTATGATTTCTCTTAAATTTTTCTTTCTGCCTACCCTCTGTGGATAAACATAGCCAGATTTTAAGCTCATCATAGAATATGTTAACATTATCAATGTCATTCCATTTCTCTTTTCCTCCTTTTTGTTTATATCAATTTATTTGAAGTTGCCTGAAATTCCTGTTCAGAAGAATTGAGTTGAGGTTAAATTAAAGTTAAATGTGACAGGCACTGAATAACTTCTATTAGTAAATATAGAAGAAGCTTCAACAAACATGAAGCAGCTAGAAGTCTATTTTTCATTAACCTATAGGATGTATTTCTGGTTCCTACTAACAGTGATGAAGAAAAAATATATATACTTGGCTCGCAATACAAAGAAAGATAGAGCTAAGAGGGCTCTCCAAAAATGAAGGGTTTCTTTCCACATCCAGTCTTCATTCAGTGTACTCCAGACAGACGGACATCAAACTTTCTCTCAATAGCTTCATGGAAAACTAGAGTTGGCCATCATTTGCTTTTAACACTTCTCTGTTTCCTCAGTGGTTTTCCCATGAAGTTGTCTGATTTCTTCATTCTTGCCAATTTTCTCTCCTAGACTTCTGTCAAGAGCAGACTGCGTTTTCCAGTACTGATTCAGCCTGTTATTTCTGCTTTATGCTTCTGAGCACCAAGGGCTATGATATTAGCACATGTTGTATTCCTCTCCTAAACAGCATTGAGAAGAGAGCAAGGCCCCAAAGGGTGAAGGCATAAATGAAAACAATGAGCACTTTAATAAGAAGCTCAGGGCATTCAAATCCAGTGTCCCTGAATGAAAAATAACTTTGCTAATTACAGCAAGCATTTAAGCATCTTTTTTATGTTGTAACTACAGGTACCATTTCCATTTATGCAAAATTATTTAGAGAGCAAAATAAGGAAATGTTTTCTACTAATTTAAATGGTAAAAAGAAGAAGGCAAAGGACTAGAATTCTTTCCATGCTCAGCCCTAAAACAGAAGATCCTCTGTTTGGGCAACAGTGCTGTGGATATAGCCAAGAGACTGCTTTGGCACAAAAAAGAATATATCAGCATTACCACTGCCAGTTACATTCCATTGCCTTTAGTTTCCTGGCTGAGTTTATCTGTGTGTTTGGGGGAGGGGAAAAGGCAAGAGGGAGGCAGAATCTGGCAGCTATTTCTCAACTCTGCAATGTCCTTTTTAGTATCTAAATAAGAATATGTTTCTATTTCATTATCATTTTGCAGTTCTAGCTGTTGGGAATATCAACATCATGATGGTTACCACAATATGGCTGAACACAGATATGGAAAGTTAAAGAAAAAAAAAAAAAAATCTGATTGAATGAAACTTTGATCACACTGATTTTTAATTTTTAGCTTAAGTTCTAGCTGTCTATTGTTGTGCAAAAATAATTTTAAAAATCAGAATGTAATTATATAGCAATAATGTATCATCCCACATGACTCTGAGTGGAAGCAGCACAAAACTAGGGGGTTCTTTCCTGGGGCCTATCATGAAGGGAAGGAAGATGTAGACTGGTCTCGCAGTCATCTTAAGGCTTGACAGAATTGGAAGTTCAAAATATCTCCCTTACATGACTCACAGCTTTTGCTGGCCTTTTGGCTAGGCTCTTATTTGGGATTGATCACTGAAGCACCAATATGTAGTCTTTCCATGCGGCAGGGCTTCTTCCAGCATGGCAGCTGTGTTCTGACAGACAGTATCCTAAACATGAGCATTCCAAGAGAGAAAAGAAGCTGCCAGTCTCTGAGGGCCTGGACCCATTACTGGCACAGCACCATTTCTGCTGAATCTAATTGTTCAGAACAGTCACAGAGAAATTCTGGAATCAAAACAGGGAGAGGGGCAGAGAACACACCTCTGGATGGTGGAGCATCAAAGAATCTCTAGCCATCTTTAATCTGCCACACTTTAATTATTACTATATGTGAGGAGACTCATTTAAATTAAAAGGCTAAAATTGGGTGTGTATATCATTAAGTTCAGTTGAGTCACTCAGTCATGTCAGACTCTTTTCGATCCCATGGAATGCAGCATGCCAGGCAGCACACCAACTCTCAGAGCTTGCTCAAACTCATGTCCATCAAGTTGGTGATGCCATACAACCATCTCATTCTCTGTCATCCCCTTTTCCTCCCACCTTCAACCTTTCACAGCATCAGTGTCTTTTTCCAAAGTCTGTTCTTTCACTTCAGGTGGCCAAAGTACTGGAGTTTCAGCTTTAGCATCAGTCCTGCAATGAATATTCAGGACTGATTTCCTTTAGGATTGTCTAGTTGGATCTCTTTGCAGTCAAAGGGAGTTTCAAGAGTCTTCTCCAACACCACAGTTCAAAAGCATCAGTTCTTCTGTCTCAGCTTTCTTGATACTCCAATTCTCACATGAATAGATGACTACTGAAAAAGTGTTGACTACGTGGACTTTTTTCGGCAAAGTATGTCTCTGCTTTTTAATATACTGTCTAGGTTAGTCATAGCTTTTCTGACAAGTAGCAAGCATCTTTTGTTTTTAAGGCTGCAGTCACCACTTGCAGTGATTTTGGAGCCAAAGAAAATAAAGTCTCTTACTATTTCTATTGTTTCCCCATCTATTTGCCATGAAATGATGGGGCTGGATACCATGATCTTAGCTTTCTGAATGTTGTTTCTTGAGCCAACTTTTTCACTCTCCTCTTTCATTTTCATTAGTTCTTCACTTTCTGCCATAAGTGTGGTGTCATCTTCCTATCTGAGGTTATTGATATTTCTCCTGGTACTCTTGATTTCAACTTGTGATTCATCCAGACCAGCATTACTCACGACGTACTCTGCATATAAGTTAAATCAGCATGGTGACAATATACAGCCTTGACGTACTCCTTTCCTGATTTGAAACCAGGCTGTTCCATGTCTAGTTCTAACTGTTGCTGCTTGACCTGCATATAGTATTCTCAGGAGGCAGGTAAGGTGTTCTGCTATTCCCATCTCTTTAAGAATTTTCCACAGATTGTTGTGATCCACACAGCCAAAAGCTTTGGCATAGTCAATAAAGGAGAAGTAAATGTTTTTCTGGAACTCTCTTGCTTTTTCAATGATCCAACGGATGTAGGTAATTTGATCTCCAATTCCTCTGCCTCTTCCAAATCCAGCTTGATCATCTGAAAGTTCCTGGTTCACATATTGTTGACCTGGCTTGGAGAATTTTGAGGATTAGTTTGCTAGTGAGTGAGGAACACAATTGTGCAGTAGTTTGAAAATTCTTTGGCATTGCCTTTCTTTGGGATTGAAATAAAAACTAACCTTTTCCAGTCCTGTGGCAACTGTTGAGTTCCAAATCTGCTGGCATATTGAGTATAGCACTTTCTAGCATCATCTTTTAGGATTCTGAATAGCTCAACTAGAATTCCATCACCTCCACTAGCTTTGTTTATAGTGATGCTTCCTAAGGTTCACTTGACTTTTCATTACAGGATGTCTGGCTCTAGGTGAGTGATCGTGGTTATCTGGATCATGAAGATATTTCTTGTATAGTTCTTCTGTGTATTCTTGCCACCTCTTCTTAATATCTTCTACTTCTGTTAAGTTGATACCATTTCTGTCCTTTATTGTGCCCATCTTTGCATGAAATGTTTCCTTGGTATCTCTGAATTTCTTGAAGAGATCTCTAGACTTTCCCATTCTACTGTTTTTATCTATTTCTTTGCACTGATCACTAAGGAAGGCTTTCTTATCTCCCCTTGCTATTCTTTGCAACTCTGCATTCAGATGGGTATATCTTTCCTTTTCTCTTTTGCCTTTATCTTTTCTTCATTTCTCAGCTATTTGTAAGGCCTCCTCAGACAACCATTTTCCCTTTCTGCATTTCTTTCTCTTGGGAATAGTCTTGATCACTGCCTCCTGTACAATGTCATGAACCTCCATCCATAGTTCTTCAGGCACTCTGCCTATCAGATCTAATCCTTTGAATCTATTTGTCACTTCCACTGTATAAGGGATGTAATTTAGGTCATACCTGAATGGTCTAGTGGTTTTTCCTAGTTTCTTCAATTTAAGACTGAATTTGGCAATCAGGAGTTCATGATCTGAATCATAGTCTGCTGTCAGTCAGCTCTTGTATAGAGCTTCTCCATCTTTGGGTGCAGGGAATATAACCAATCTGCTTTTGGTATTGACCATCTGGTATTGTCCATGTGTAGAGTCCTCTCTTGTGTTGTTGAGAGGGTGTTTGCTATGACCAGTGCATTCTCTTGGCAAAACTCTATTAGCCTTTGCCCTGCTTTGTTTTGTACTTTAAGTCCAAATTTGCCTGTTACTCCAGGTATCTCTTGACTCCCTAAATTTGCACTCTAATCCCCTATAATGCAAAGGACATCTTTTTGGGTGTTAGTTCTAGAAGGTCTTGTAGGTCTTCATAGAACCATACAACCTCAGCTTCTTTGGCATTACTGGTTGGGATACAGGCTTGGATTACTGTGATATTGCATCGTTTGCCTTGGAATTGAACAGAAATCATTCTGTCATTTTCTTGAGTGAGACTGCACCCAACAACTGCATTTGGACTCTTTTGTTGACTATGATGGCTACTCCATTTCTTCTAGGGGATTCTTTCCCACATATCTATTCTTGCCCCATATCTATTCTTGAATATATAAAGGCCATCTGAGTTAAATTCACCCATTCCAATCAATTTTTGTTCACTGATTCCGAAAATGTCAATGTTCACTCTTGACATCTCCTGTTTGGCCACTTCAAATTTACCTTGATTCTTGAACCTAACATTTTGGTTCCTATGCAATATTGTTCTTTATAAGATTGGACTTTAATTCCATCACCAGTCACATCCACAACTAGGTGTTGTTTTTGCTTTGGTTCCATCTCTTCATTCTTTCTGGAGTTATTTCTCCATTCTTCTCCAGTAGCATACTGAGCACCTACCGACCTGGGTAGCTCATCTTTCAGTGTCATATCTTTTTGCTTTATCATACTGTTCATGAGGGTCTCAAGGCAAGAATACTGAAGTGGTTTGCCATTCCCTTCTCCAGTGTGCATATTAAGGTGTTAAAAAAAAAATCCACAGTTTAAAATTTGCATAGTGGTAATCAGTAAAGCACAGTATATTTGTATCTTTCTGGTAGGTAAAGAATATTAACAAAATTAGTATAATTTGATTTGTACTCCAATCTTTTTCACTCCTGGATCTAACTTTTAGAAGACTGATAGATATTTCAGCATAAGATATTCTCTCTTGGCCCAGAACGAGCAAAGATTTTAGTGTTTTATGTAGAGGAATAGAGGATCTATTAAAGATATACAGGTGTTAGATCTCTGAATATTATCCTTTTTTTATGGCATTGACAGGAGACATAAATTGTGTTTCAGCTTAACTTTGATTGCAATAGACACATTTTTTTAATTCTATATTCCCAGTGGTTATAAATTGATTTTTTTTGCATGACTATGACCCCTGTTTCTCCCTACTCTTAAAATGACTCATATTCCACAGAGATTACCAATGTGTCTCCTGTGAAATTCAGATGACTTCTAGTCTGTTTCCTAATCTTTTGCATTCAAAGTGAATATTTCTTGACCTGTCCCTCAATTTCCATGGGCAAGAGAAGTCCAAACAATTCTTACAATCAGGTCAAGCTCTGAGAAATATTCTCATGGTCAATCATTCTATAAGCACTGTATCTGTTTCACCCTGTTTTATTTAGCACCATCTTGATTATGGTAGCTCATATATCTTTACTAGAGGAGCAAGAACACACATGTATATCTAATATGCTCAGGGATTAAAATACGCTAATACTTAGTCAGAGTACACTGAAGGTCTTAGCGTACTGGCACCTTAGAGCAAATAATGGAATATCCACAACCAGGTGATGGATAGACAGGTATAAAATCTTTTTCATGATATCTGCTTATAGATATGTACTTTGTAGGATGAGTATAACCTGTGTTCCTTAAGCCTCTCTATTCACAGGAAATAACTTTGGGCATGTTTATCTCACTTTAAGTATATCCCCACTTAGAAGTATATCCTGATTATATGATTTCCTCCTACATATTTAAATTTATTTTTAGTCTTTTGAACATTTGATCTCTCATTTCCTTGGGCAGTTCATTTCCTATTAGCTTCCATCTTCCAGGCCTGAAAGAGAGTTTCTCCCTTGTGGTCTACTGAGGCAAAGACTTCTATATTATTACATAGTCCCATTGTCTTGCCACATAGCACAAGCTGTTCAAGGCATTGATTGTCCCATCACCTTTGCCATATTCTAATTAGTAAGAAGCAAGTCACAAGTTCTACCTGTGCTCAAGGAAAAGGGATTATACAAGCGCGTGACTTATTAGGACTCACTTTATTTCTTATGCATGCAAAGTCTGCTGCAGTACTGAGTAACCACAAAGGGCAGTTTTCCTTTATGTGGAGACTCAGCCATCCAGGCTGCCTCAATGTTAAAACACTCACATGTCAACTCAAGATCACAATCACTGTGGCAGGGGAAGAGAGTACTGGAGAGTATCACACCATGAGTTAAAATGCTCACAAAGTAATATAATCAGTGGGCCAAGAATAATGACAACAAAACAGAAAGCAAACAAACAAAAATACCCAAACAAACCACTATAAACAAAATCATTTAAAACTTTAGCAACAACAAACCTAGGGCTTTCCAAGTGGCAGAGTGCAGAACACTCAAGAGACAAGCATTGGAAGATCCCTGGAGCTGGAAGTGGCAACTCAATCAAGTATTCTTGCTTAGAAAATTCCATTGACAGAGAAGCCAGGCAGGCTATAGTCCATGGGATTGCAAAGAGTCTGACACAACTTAGCGACTGAGCACACAATAACAAATCTGAGGTTAAGAATAATGTAACTATATCCAAGCCAGTTAAGTTTTTCACAGAGTAGTTAATAAGATTATCAGAAACCTAGTCAATCATTTGAAAGGTAAAAATCAAGCACAATTTACATCTCAAGTTTTGTATTATATTCCTTTCAGAGTCATATCAGTTTAATATTGCTTCTAGGATGAGATATTGCTGCACTGTGTCTATTTTCTTCTTTCCAACAGGATAATACTGTTCATACACTCAATAATGACAAATAGATTTCATCTCATGTGACAACTCTAACCAACTGATATTGGATGCCTGGGGCATTGTTTTGTGAACAATTTTGAGGCTATGTCTAGACTCAACAATCCAAAAAGTTCTTTATATCATCCAAGGTCTTGATCCAAGTAGTTGAGTTACTAAGTGAAAGATATCAGTCATCCCTGTATTACCCACTAACTATGGGTAGGGATTTAGCCTTAGTGTTTCAAAAGCCCATATGTGTGTTGAGTCATTGCTATATCCTTTTATCTGGCTTAAAACAGATATTCAACAAAATGAATGAATTAGTAAAATGTACTAGATTTTTTTTTAATGTGTCTGTAATGGATATACACTGGGATACAAATGGAATGGACAGATAAGGAAAGAGAATTCTAGTAGCTTACATCAATAAATGTGTCTTTCATATACTTCAGAAAACATTAAGAATATAGCAAAATGTTTGAATACATACTCTGAATAGCTTGTATATCTCCTCTTTTCCAAAATATCTGTGGTGATAAGTATTAAATAATATTAGGTAGACCTTTTCTAGTTAGAAAACCAAGATATTAGAATTTTAGAAGTCGATGAGATTGTAAAATTTAAATTAGACTGAATTTTCAATATTTGAGTACATGACTATCCCCCAGATCCAAATCATCACCCTCTATCTACTAGGCTAAGACTCTAGGGCAGAACATGTGTTATATACAATTTCCTTTCCTACACAGGGCCATAAATACTTCTCTATAAACATTTACTTTGAGAATAAGCACTTGATATTATCATATGGTTATTTGATCCTATATTTACAAACAATTCTAGTTGAACTTTCTTGGTTACATCAGAAATTACATGAAACAATGTGTTTGAAATTATTTCAACGTTCACAATATTTTATATATACATCAAGTATCATATTATTGCTAATAATAATGGCATAAATAAAAGCACCAAAAATTTACGTAATTTTTAACGTAGTATACCATACTATACTTAGATATACTATAGTTAAATATACAGACATTACTCAGTATACATATGGGATTGGTTCGAGGACCCCACTATTGCATACCAAAAACTGTAGATGCTCAAGTCCCATATATAAAAAGGCATAGTACAGTTATGAAAGTGCTGTACTCTATATGCCAGCAAATTTGGAAAACTCAGCAGTGGCTACAGGACTGGAAAAGGTCAGTTTTCATTCCAATCCCAAAGAAAGGCAATACCAAAGAATGCTCAAACTACCACACAATTGCACTCATCTCATATGCTAGCAAAGTAATGTTCAAAATTCTCCAAGCCAGGCTTCATCAGTACATGAACTGTGAACTTCCTGATGTTCAACCTGAATTTAGAAAAGGCAGAGGAACCAGAGATCGAACTGCCAACATCTGTTGGATCATTGAAAAAACAAGAGAATTCCAGAAAAAACATCTACTTCTGCTTTATTGACAATGCCAGAGCTTTTGACTGTGTGGACCAAAACAAACTGGAAAATCCTTCAAGACATGGGAATACCAGACCAATTGACCTGCCTCCTGAGAAATCTGTATGCAGATCAGGAAGCAACGGTTAGAATTGGACATGCAACAACAAACTGGTTCCAAATGAGAAAAAGACTAGATCGAGGCTGTATATTGTCACCTTGTTGATTTAACTTATATGCAGAATACACAATGAGAAACGCTGGGCTGGAGAAAGCACAAGCTGGAGTCAAAATTGCTGGCAGAAACGTCAATAAACTCAGATATGCAGATGATACCACAATTATGGCAGAAAGCAAAGAACTTTCTATGATTCTACTAATCAACTATGTCCTAAACGTCATTCATTTTTACTTTATTCAGTCACTTCGGATATTTTCCTGGCACTTTTGTCAATGGATCTCTCTAAAATGTGGGACTAATTATGTCTGTCCCCTTAAAGTCTTCCCATAACATCCTGCAGACTCTAGGATGAAAGTCATGATTCTTAGCATGACACAAAATCTTTTATTGTCTATTTCTCCCCTTGTCTCTCCAGTAACTTCTTACCTTACATTCCTGCATGTTACCATGGTATGTACCCCTTCAAAACAATTCACTGTTTCTGGAATAACTATCCCTCCACCATACCTTTTGGCTTCTCTTTTTTGAATTTCTCTTCAATCTTTAGACTGCTTATTGGTTTGCTTTCTAATTCATGGCTTTAATACTCTACTTTCCTGTTCCCTCATGCCACGTTTTGCCACTTTGATTATTATCATTATCATCAATATCATATAATAGTACTAGCATCAATTGTAGTACTAGTACTAATAGTAATAGTAATCACAAACTGTGCACTTAATATTCCCATTTTAAAGATGAAAAAATTGAAGCACAGAGTCATCAAGCAATTTACCTCTAAATCTTAATGCTTCAGTTTGGGTCAGGAGTTAAAAACTAAGCAACCTGACTCCAGAGTTCCACTTTTTAACAAAGCTATTCTGCAGCCATGAAATTAAGACACTTGCTTCTTGGAAGTAAAGCTATGACAACCTAGAAGGTGTGTTAAAAAACAGAGACATCACTTTGCCGACAAATGTCCATATAGTCAAATCTATGGTTTTTCCAGTAGTCATGTGAGAGTTGAATCATGAAGAAGGCTGAGCACCAAAGAATTGATGCTTTTGAATCATGGTGCTGAAGAAGACTCTTGGGAGTCCCTTGGACTGCAAGATTAAACCAGTCAATCCTAAAGGAAACTAATCCTGAATATTCATTTGAAGGACTGATGCTGAAGCTGAAGCACCAATACTTTGGCCACCTGATATGAAGAGCCAACTCACTGGAGAAGAACCTGGTGCTGGGAAAGATTGAGGGTAGGAGGAGAAGGGGGGGTGACAAAGGATGACATGGTTGGATGGCATCACTGAATCAATGGACATGAGTTTGAGCAAACTCTGGGAGATCGTGAAGGACAGGGAAGCCTGGCATGATGCAGTCCATGGGGTCACAAAGAATTAGACATGACCTAGCAACTGGAAAGAACTGATTCGGCTTTCCTATCCTAGAAGCCTGGTCTCTAAGTTCTAATGGTCTATTCACTTGTTTGTCTACATTGGTGGCCTCTGAATTCCTTAAAGTCAGTGTCATAATCTTGACTTTCAGATTCTCAACTCATGGGTTTGATCTCTTCATTCTTAGGTTGTTCAAGTAGGGATAGGAGAAAAAGAATTTGCCAAATGTAGGAATTCTGATTAAAGTTTAACACTAGCATTCAAAAATATTGAGGGGTAGGGAAGAAAGAAAGGATAGGTAGTGTGAGTTTAAAATGTAGTGAAGAATGAATTCATTCAGTAGTTACAGAGCAGCTACTAAGGCTACACGTTGTGTTAGCTGATCTACAGTATGAAGTGTCTTAGTGAAATACTTTTTTCATGGTCACTTCTTATCCATTTTGAACAGTTATTGATGTGGCCTCTGCTATAATATGTTCTTGGAAAATATCATAGCTATATATTTGCCATGAAGGCTGCAAAATTTCTGTGAATTGTGTATGATTATTCCTGTTTACAGCTTTTGAATCTAGAGACTCTGAGGATTTTAGTGACTTATCCAAGTTAACATTTTTAGTACAACACAGTTCACTTCCCCAGATGTGTAATGAAAGAGGAGGGGGAAAAGAGAAAGAAGGAAGAGGAGAGTAAGAAAGGAAGGAGGCAGGAAGGAGGGAAAGAAGGAGAGAAAGAAGGAAGGAAAGAGGGAAAGAAGGGAAGGACAGAGGAAGGGATGAAGAGGTTGCATACATTCGTATGTTTGTGTGTGTGACTGAATATGAGTTAGCAACTGTGTACATCCACCAGGTGCAGGCTGAGTACTCCTGTACTCTCTCCAGGATGGGCCAGGGTTAACGGCTGGTGCTGTGGCTGCTCGGCCTAAGTATGGAGTGTTGGAGGAGGAGAGTAGAGAGGGTAGACTATTCCCTGCCTTCCTTCCAAAGGGATTGACTCAGCTTGGCTCATTCTTTCAAGCAAGGTTCACTGTTTTCCTCAAAGCTGCTGACTCTGTTCAGGTCTATCTTCTCCACAGGCCTGGGGATGGAAGGTTCAGGTCACTGCACACTGAACAGACCTTGTAGTTTCCCAATACTTGCTCTCTGCAGTTAATCTCTTTGTAAATCAAATTTTCTATATTAATAGTACCATGTGTTTACTGCGGGAAGCAGATGGATGCATCAGTTGTTTATGTGTATATCAGTGTATATCTATTGTCTAATTATTTCCCTATATTCTACAGCATCATATTATAATTTTTACAGTGTAATTACTTGGCAGTAGTGGAATTCACAAAATAATGACAAAAAGCAAAGTTTTCTGTTAAGGTCCATGAATTAATCTGTAATATTTTTGCTGGGTATAGCCAATTGCTTACATATAAATGGAATCCTGTCTGTTAACCTTAACACAGCAGATTTCTAGAGGAAAATGTCTCAGTACTTGCAGCAAGGTTTCCTTTTGGCCTTCAAAAGGCCAAATCTTTTATTCTAAAAGAAAGCTAGGGGAATAACAACTGTTGCATTTTCAGTTCCCATATCAGCAGTGATGATAGACTAGCATTATTTACATCCACTTTCAGATAGATTTTGTTAGCACTGTAAAGATCAAGGCTGAGCAAAACTCTCCCTTCTCACCACTTCATTATCCTTACCCTTACATGCATAAAAATGAAAATTGTTCCCTGTTATGGAGTAATAATCTTGCTATATTTATAAACGTAAAGTAGATTTATCAAAATAATTGGAAACATGATTCTCCATCATGGTTAATGATTGCAGAGATAGGTTGACATGAAAAAACTAAACTTTATTTTTTTTCCGTCCTTTCCTCACCATTTCTTCAATTTATACACAAAGAACTTCAGGGTGTATATACTAACAAAATTCTATCTCCAGGATGATTAAGTATATCATCATTTATAAATTTATATATTATATATTGCATATACTACAAACACATATACCCTAATAGCGACTACATGATTTATTTTTTATCTCTATAAGGCTTTGAATAGAGTGGATGAAGTGTGGGAGAATAGGAATTAATGAATCAGTCCATGACCTGCTCTTTTTTCTTATGATGATGTATTTTACAGCTGAAGTGACTGCATCACACCAAATTTATAATATACTATTCAAGAACTTGATAAGAATATAATTTCAGCTCATTGTAGTGTAATAATAAGCTTTCTTGTAGTTTCACTGCATTGTTTTTATTAAAGTTATAAAGAAAGCAAACTATATCTTTCCCCACCCCCCTTTTTCCAAAGTTCGATTTAATAACTTCTCATTTTCCTGGGACATTTTCACTTATTAGATAACCAAATTCCTTTGGATCTTTCTTATTTTTCTAATATAAATGTAAATCCATTCTTCCTTTTGATTTGTTAGTTATACATATTATTTTACTGCCCACAATTCACATTCCATTAAAGAGTTGTGATTCTATAAGACACATTATACTGATACTCTGAACTAAAAACAGTGCTCCCTTGGAATATTTTCACCTGAAAATGTAAGGATATATTGCATACAGTTCAAATAGCTTCTAGTTAAAGGTAATAATCTCACCCAAGAGTTGAAAAAATTCATAAGAACATAAAAGATTTATCAGTAATTTACCAAATCTAAAATCTGTATGACCTGAATAACCTGTGTTTTCTCCAAATCATGTATTTTTCTCCAACTGATGTTTACACATATTGTAGCTATGAAGAGAGACTCTGATACATACCAATCTTGCTTTCCCTCTGCCCCTCAACATTCCAAGCTCTCTATTTTCAGGGTTTGTCACAGGATTGCCTTTCTCACTACTCCCTATTCCCATGACCCCAAGTGACTGGTTCTAAACAAGGATTTGGGAGTGGGAAGTAGGTGTCCTTCTTCTGGTTGAGTATTCATCAGTCTCTGTGAGACATTCCAGAGAACTCTTTTCTTTCTTACCATGACTAGCTGTATTCAAGTCAGTCCCTTATATCCTTAATTCTTAAAAGAGTATAGTGAGCATATCCTCTGTTCCCCTACAGTGGACATATAACTTAATGGGAACAATATACCTTTGTAGTTTTAAGTGGGACTAAAATGTGGGACTGCTTGCCACAGCAGAGTAATTTACTAATCTTAATTAACACAGAGGCAAAACATATAAAAAAATAGTGAAAAACATTCTTGATAAGAACAGATCCCGATAAGCTAGGGAAAGGGGAAGAAAGGTCTTTTGGAGGAGTGCTATAAGCAGGATTTAGGAAAGATATTGTCAGGTCTCACAAAACAGAGAAGTTATAACAACATTGGTTTTATCTGAATTGGTTAGGGAAAAGTTTAGTTGATAGCTACAACTCATCCATTGTCCAGACAGATTTTGACAGAGATTGCAGAAGAAAGTTTAATGTTTGTGAGTCCTCTTAAAGACATAGCTAAGATATTGCAAACTTCAATATGAAAGGGCCATTTTCTTTAAGAAGATCAAATATCTGATCTCATTAAGTCCAACAAGTAGAGGACAATTATCAAAATGTTAAGCAGATTTTTTGAAATATATTAATTGAAATTAATTTATACTTTACATAAATGAAATGCTTTATCCACATGATTCTAGATCAACTCAAGAAACTAAACTTAAATTTTAAAATTCTTCCTATTAATTTCTGAAACTTTTATTATCTTAACATTTCATGACATCTATATCTATGGGCTTTTATATGTATATACTTTCATTTTTTCTAGGTTTTCTTTTCACATATCATATAAACTTAAGACTGTAGCCAATTTTTTCTGATAATAACTAAATTATTTTATGGGTGATTGGTATTATAAGAAGTCATTAATGTCTTTAAGCTTGGAAAACAAAGTATTTGGGGGATAAACATTTTTAAATTTTGTATTAGACAACTGTGAGTCAATGTATACTATAAAATATTTAGCACTTGATCATGACTTTTTCTTTTTTAATTATTTTACAAAACTGAACTAATCAGCAGAATAATTTACTACTATCACATAAGAAGGAATAAAAACATAATATCAAAACATAAACCTTTATTAATAAGCATATTTCAAACTTGATTTATAAAAATATTAATAAATTAGCTAATAAACTATTGGTTTATATTATTTCCAAAAAAATGAAGATGGGCTCTATAGGTCAAATCCAACCCTTTTCTTCTTAATCACATATTAATTTGCATGTAAAGAAACCTTTAGAGAAGTACTATTCAGGGCCCAGTAAGGAAATGGAATGTCCTTTAATCCTTTATGTCATTTTTCATTGGCTAAAAGGAAACCTATAGTTTGAGCAACCTGACCTGCATATGGGTGCTGTGATAAGTAAAGTCCCATTAGGCTTACCAAACATCCTATCTCTAGTCCTACTTAGCATGAAATATTCTGTATCATATAGGAACCCTAAATAAAATGATTTATAAAAGATTTATAAAGATTTATAAAAAATTTATTTAGCATAAATCTTTTGTTTTTTTCCTTATTATACACATATCACTTGTAATTTGTTGAATGTAAGAAGGTGGTTAAGGGGATTTCCCTAGTGATCCAGTGGTCCCAATGCAGGAAAGCTCGGTTTAATCCTTGCTCAGGGAACTAGATCCCACATGCTACAACTAAGAACTCTCATGCCACAATTAAAGATCCTGCATGCTACACCTAAAAATTTTGAATGCCCCAACAATGACCTGGCATAGCCAAATAAATAATGAATGAATAAATATTTTTTAAAGGAAGGTAGATATGGGCATGATATTTAAAAGTATGAGAATCTTATTTTCATATTACATTATAATGATATTAACTGCTGACCTTAGTAGCACAGCAGTATCTATGATGCTTTAACTTCCTCCTTCTATAGCATAGAGACACAGCAATAACAAAAAATAAAAATAAAAAATTTCTTTCAGCCAACAGAAAGGACTGAATCATTCTGTAATTCTTTAAATGCACCATCCCCAGAAGCATAGTCAATATTGTGCCCAAATTTGAAACTCTCTGGAAAATATCCCTTCTGGAATGTTATGGCTATTTTATTTAATTCAGAGTTCAGAAAAGGAAGAGGGTAAGGAAATATCCTATCTCAAGGATATTACCCACACAATAAATTTTGCTGGCAATATCACTGGTGTCTAAGATTATGATTTCATGCAAACAAACAAAATCTTTGCCAAGAATTTAAAACTAAGCACTGCTGAATAAGATGACCACAAGAAAGTTTGAAAACTTTCCACATATTCCTAGGAATTTAAAGCAGTGTACATTTATAAGTCTATGGGCATGCCCAGGAAACACTTGGAAAAATAGAAAGCCCCACACATCTGTAACATATGTTGAGGTGTTGAGGCCCTGTGTAAGCAGGAAGTGAAAGTTAAAGTATAGTGTAAACTTCCTGAAGCTTAACGCATACTTTCCCACACAGCTTTTTTTTTTTTTTTTTTTTTAACAGAAAGTGAAAGAAATAAAGGTAAGGTATTTTAGAAAACCTTCTGATTAATCACTGATTCTGAGAATCTGATTTGGAATATATTTTGACCAGCCACTGACTAAATTATACTGAGCTTGTGTTGATTCTAGGAAGTTAGCTTAAAATTAAAACAACTACTTAAAAAGATTTTATTAATAGTAGAACTCAGTGACTGCACAAGATCTGAAAAACTAATAAATAATGAACATTCATAAAAGGTACTATCTAGGTAAATATAAAAAAGTACAAACTGTAACTTGTTTGTAATTTTTGTATTCTAGCTCATTAAAAAGTGACTACATAAAACAATAACATTGTATTCATGGACTTATAATGTACAAGACATAACTTTCATGACAATAATATTACAAAGAAGGGGAGAAGGAAGAGAAGTTTTCAAGAGAAGGGTCAAAGTTTTGTATACAATTGAAATTAAGTTAATATTGATCTGAACTGGACTACTGCAAACTCAGATACTAATTATAACATGCATATCAGCCACTGAAGAAATAAATTTAAAAATAATATCACACACACACACACAGAGAAATTTAAATGATAAATGAAAAAGTATCTGTTGCTGCTGCTAAGTTGCTTCAGTCATGTCTGACTCTGTGTGACCCCAGAGACGGCACCCCACCAAGCTCCCCCGTCCCTGGGATTCTCCAGGCAAGAACACTGGAGTGGGTTGCCATTTCCTTCTCCAATGCATGAAAGCTAAAAGTGAAAGTGAAGTCGCTCAGTCGTGTCTAACTCCTAGCGACCCCATGGATTGCAGCCCACCAGGCTCCTCCATCCATGGGATTTTCCAGGCAAGAGTACTGGAGTGGGGTGCCATTGCCTTCTCCGAAGAAGTATCTATTTAATATCAAATTTATAATAAGGAATAGATGAACAAAAACCACATAGAAAATATAGAAAACAAATAGCATGATGCCTGACATAAGTATTACCATTTCAGTAATTACATCGAGTATAAATGAATTAAACACTGCAAACAAAAGACAGAGATTGACAAAATGAGGAGAAAAAAAGTCAAAACATGAGCCAACTACACAAAAGATTCACTGGATGAAGAGACACATTGCTTGAAAGTGAAAAAAAGAAATGAAAGAATCTATACTATTCAAGTAGTAACTGCTGCTGCTGCTGCTAAGTCATGTCCAGCTCTGTGCGACCCCATAGGCGGCAGCCCACCAGGCTCCCCAGTCCCTGGGATTCTCCAGGCAAGAATATTGGAGTGGGTTGCCATTTCTTTCTCCAATACATGAAAGTGAAAAAGTGAAAGTGAAGTTGCTCAGTCGTGTCCGACTCCTAGTGACCCCATGGACTGCAGCCTACCAGGCCCCTCCATCTATGGGATTTTCCAGGCAAGAGTACTGGAGTGGGGTGCCATTGCCTTCTCCAGATGTAGTAACTGCTGTGGTCTAAATGTTTGTATTCCACCAACCTAAATTCTCTGGTGGTTCAGATGGTAAAGCGTCGGTCTACAATGCAGGAAACCCAGGTTTGATCTCTCCTTTGGGAAGATACCCTGGAGAAGGAAATGGCAACCCACTCCAATACTCTTTCCTGGAAAATCCTGTGGAGGGAGGAGCGTGGTAGGCTACAGTCCATGGAGTAACAAACAATCAGACACTAAACTACTTCACTTTCACCTAAATTTATATTTTAAAATCTTAACTTCAAAGGTGATGGTATTAGTAGGTGAGGCATTAGAGAGGCGTTTTAAGTCATGAAAGTGGAACCTTCACGAATGGAGTCAGCACCTTAAACAAGAGGCTCCAAAGAGATCCTTGGCCCCTTCTTCCATGTGAGGATGCAAAAAGAAGTCTGCAACCTGGAAGAGAGCCCTCACCTGACAATGCTGAAACCCTAATCTCAGACTTCTAGCCTCCAAATTGTGAGAAATAAATTTTCTGTTGCTTATAAACAGCTAGGTCTATTATAGCAGTATGAATAAGACAATAACCAAAAGATAGATAGGGTGGCTAGATTAATTCAGGCAAAAGACATTTTAAAATGGAAAAGATTTTTGCAGATAGAAACTCTTCTAAGGGCAAAAGAAATATAACAACTGTGTGTCTACCTAGAAACAACTCTCCAAATTACATTAAGCTAAAACAGAATTGAGGGAGAAATAGACAATAATAATTGGAGATATCAAAACTACACTTTCCATACAAAAATAAAATTAGCGAATGCAAGTATAAAAGACTTAAAATCATAATAACTAGACCTAACAGATACAGAAATTCTTATCCAACAATAGGAGAATATACATTCTTTACAAGTGTGCATGGAATATTATCCAGCATAAAGATTGTATGCTCTGCCACACACACAAAAAAAAACCTCAATAAATT
Source organism: Neotragus moschatus (assembly GCA_006410615.1). Lineage (NCBI taxonomy): Eukaryota > Metazoa > Chordata > Mammalia > Artiodactyla > Bovidae > Neotragus > Neotragus moschatus. The sequence continues at coordinate 255,991 of SJYA01001192.1, forward strand.
TAACAATTTGAAATCATAAAAATCTATTTTTATTTTTTAAATATATTTTTATGATCATATGGAAGTTAAATAGAAATCAACAATTATAAAAATTGTATGAAATTATGAAAATTCACAAATATGTGTATATGAAACCATACAGTATCAAATAAGCAATCAGTCATGAAAGAACTCTCAAGGAAAATAGAAAATATTTTTAGAAGAATGAGAACAAAAACACAAATTTACCAAAACTGACGAAACACAATTAGANAAAAAACCTCAATAAATTTAACAATTTGAAATCATAAAAATCTATTTTTATTTTTTAAATATATTTTTATGATCATATGGAAGTTAAATAGAAATCAACAATTATAAAAATTGTATGAAATTATGAAAATTCACAAATATGTGTATATGAAACCATACAGTATCAAATAAGCAATCAGTCATGAAAGAACTCTCAAGGAAAATAGAAAATATTTTTAGAAGAATGAGAACAAAAACACAAATTTACCAAAACTGACGAAACACAATTAGAGGAGTGATTAGATGGAAATGTATAGCTTTTACCACTTACAATTTTTTTTTAAAGAAAGGCTTCATATCAAACCCTCTGATTTGAGAAGCTAGAATAATAAGAGCAAATTGAGTGAAAAAAACAAACAGAAAGTAGTAAATAATAGAGATTAGAGCAGAAATCACTTAANAAATTTACCAAAACTGACGAAACACAATTAGAGAAGTGATTAGATGGAAATGTATAGCTTTTACCACTTACAATTTTTTTTTAAAGAAAGGCTTCATATCAAACCCTCTGATTTGAGAAGCTAGAATAATAAGAGCAAATTGAGTGAAAAAAACAAACAGAAAGTAGTAAATACTAGAGATTAGAGCAGAAATCACTTAAATGGAGAATAGAAAACAATAGAGAAAATCAACAAATCTAAAAATTGCTTATTCAAAAAATAAAACTGATAAAACTTTCAGCTAGACTGCTCAAGAATAGAAGGAAGCAGATGCAAATTAGTCAAGTAAAAAATGAGAATGGGGGCATCATGAAAGGCTTACAGAAATTTAAAAAAAATTGTAAGAAGTACTATGAATAAATGTAAGCAATGAGTTAGATAACTCAGATAAAAAAAATTTCTAGAAAGACACCTGACAGACCTATAATAAATAAAGAGATTGAATTAATAATTCAAATGTTTCCTAAAAGAAAAATTCAGGACCAATAGCTTTACCAATGAATTCTAGCAAACATTTAAAGGAGAACTAAACTCTTTAAAATTTCTCAAATCATTAAATAAAGTTCATATGATCTGACATCCAAACCAGACCAAGACATCACACCAAAAAAAAAAAAAAAAAAAAAAAAAAAAAAAAAAAACATACAACA
>SJYA01001192.1:257579-354530 GCA_006410615.1 Neotragus moschatus
AAAAAAAAAAAAAAAAGAAAGAAAGAAGGAAAATCATACATCAATAACAAGGTGAGCAATTTTTTAGGACAGTAGCCCAACATACAAAAATCAATGTATTTTTTCTATACTAGTAATAGACAATCCAAAAACAAAATTAAGAACAGAATTCCATGTAAAATAGCATTTAAAAAAATGTTTCATCAAAGAAGTACAAAACTAACACACTGAAAATTACAAACCATTGTTGAAAGAATTTTTTTTAACAGTTAAAATAAATGAAAGCTATCCTATGCTCATGGGTGAGAAAACATATTGCTTAAGGTGATAATACTCCAATGGATCATCAGATTCAATTAAAAACCTTTTAACATCCCAGCTGGTTTATTTTTGGTGGAAATAGACAACTTGATCCAAAAATTCATATGGGAATTGAAAGGACCAGAAAAGCCAAAAACAATCTTCAAAATGAGCAAAAATGGAGAACTCAGACTTCTTTATTCTAAACTTAATACAAAATTTCAGTAATCAAGATAGCATGGTACTGATGTAAGGACAGACATAGACCAATGGAATAAAATTGAAAGTCCAGAAATAATCATAAATTGATTTTCAACAAGGTGTCAAGACTATCAAGTAAGGAAAGAAGAGATTTTTCAAAAACTTGTCGGTCAATTATATATCTTCAAGAAAAAGAATGAATTTGATACTTACCTCACATAGCATAAATAAAATTAACTCATAATTTATCACTAAAATTATAAAATTCTTGGAAGAAAACAAACATGTAAATCATTATGAACTTGGGATAGATAATGGTATCTTAGGACACAAAAACACAAATGACAAGAAAAAAATAGATGAGTTGGGCTTCTCCAAAATTAAAAACTTTCATGTCTTAAATGACAACATAAAGAAAGCAAAAATACAAACAATAGAATGGGGGAAAAATCTAACAAGGGACTTGCATCCAAAATGTATAATTATTGTAAATTACAAGTCAATNTCACTCTCCTCTTTCACTTTCATCAAGAGGCTCTTTAGTTCCTCTTCACTTTCTGCCATAAGGGTGGTCCTAAGTATATGACCAAGCAAAATAAAAACATTATTCCACAAAAAACTTGCACATGATAGTTCATCAAATTATTTATAATAGCTAAGAAGTAACAGAAACAAAACAAATGCACATCAACTGACAAATGTCTAAACATTAAATGGTGCATCCACAGGATGGAACACTTCACACAACTGATATGTACTACAACAAAGGTGAATCTTGAGAGCACTATGCTAAGTGAAACAAACCAACAATAAAATACTACATGTTTATGATTCCATTTAAATGAAATATCTAGAATAGGCAAATCTGTAAAGACAGAAAGTGAACTAGTAGTTGACCAGGACTAGGGTATTGGGAGGAAGTGGGTAGTGACTGCTAAAAGACACAAGGTTTCTTTCTGGAATAATGAAGATGTTCAAAACTTAGATGTAGTGATTGTTGTCTAAAACTATGACTATACTAAACTTATGGAACAATACTCTTTGAATGGTGCATTTTGTGATACATGAATTGCATTTCAATTAAGGGATAAAAAATTCATGGACAAATATTTAATCCTCCATATTGTGTTTGAAAGCAGTGTACTTAATCTTGACTAAATATAATAAAAATATAATAATAACAATAATAAAATAGCTTCCCTCTACTGACTGCTTGTTACAATGACTATGTGACTGTCAGACAGTGATTTTGATATATTAAGTCTGATTTTTAAGACAACCTTGCAGAATGGATAATATTAATCAACATATTAGAGATGAGCAAATAGAACGTCATATAGATTAAGTCAGGAGGTCACAGTTAATTACTTGATAAAATGGTAGAGCCAAGATATAAAATCAGTATAAGACCCAACCATCTGGCCTTGGCAAATAGCTAGAGCAACATTTCATAAAATGCGTTTGCAGTATTATTGTTGCTCAATCACTAAGTTGTATCTGACTTTTTGTAACCCCATTGACTGCAGCACAGAGTGCCAAAAAACGTTCAAGATTTTGATTTTTAAAAGGATTACATGGTTAAGACTGAAAAACACATAATAAAAAAAATGTAGCATTTTGTATTAAGAGTCTATAATAAAGAGATTAAGTTAATTCATTCTGTATAGATGAGCGAATGAGCCAATGTTAAGACAAACAACTTTTTTAGCATTCTTAATCTATGGAACCACAAGAACTGCCTTTCAAATAGATGATTTATTCCATTGTATCAGATTTATACCAAAGACAAGGGCTTAGATTTGTAGACCTTTACGTTTGTGGACAATTAGCAACTTGATCAACACTCTCTTCAAAATGAGTTATTTCACCTCTTACCACATATTAATACGTTATCATATGCTGGCTTAACCAATGTCCAGCAGATCAACTTTTTCCTGAATACCTTGTCAGGCATACAAGAATATAGGCAATCTCTAGGATTCTGATTTCATCAGTTAAGGAGAAATTTTCATAACAAAGACTGGAAAAGGGCTGGAACTGAGATCCTCTCTTGTTTACNCACATATTAATACGTTATCATATGCTGGCTTAACCAATGTCCAGCAGATCAACTTTTTCCTGAATACCTTGTCAGGCATACAAGAATATAGGCAATCTCTAGGATTCTGATTTCATCAGTTAAGGAGAAATTTTCATAACAAAGACTGGAAAAGGGCTGGAACTGAGATCCTCTCTTGTTTACATCGGAGAAGGCAATGGCACCCCACTCCAGTATTCTTGCCTGGAAAATCCCATGGACAGAGGAGCCTGGAAGGCTGCAGTCCATGGGGTCGCTGAGGATCGGACATGACTGAGTGACTTCACTTTCACTTTTCACTTTCATGCATTGGAGAAGGAAATGGCAAGCCACCCCAGTGTTCTTGCCTGGAGAATCCCAGGGATGGGGGAGCCTGGTGGGCTGCCATCTATGGGGTCACTCAGAGTCGGACACGACTGAAGTGACTTAGCAGTAGCTTGTTTACATAAAACTTGAGGCTGTATATTTCACATGCACTCATATGCCCCATGAAATGTGCTAAGCATTGTCACTTTTCTTTTCCAAATTAAATGAATAGAACGTTTCAAACTTTAACTGTAAATCCAATAAAATATCTACCATTCTGTATTCTACTATTCCTTACTCACCACAGCTATATTTATCTTTGAAGCCCAGCCTGGCCAGTAATCACCTACTTAATAACCATGCATAGTTTTCCTATAGTCTGCAAAACAAAATCCAAATCAAATCCCATAGCCTGTCATTTATGATTTTTCCCAACAGATGGCCTCAGGCTTATTCACTATTCACACATAATTTCCAGAAAGCATCACAACTTGCTGTTCTTCCAAATAAGATCCATACTTCGTAATTGCTGGGTCTTTGCTCATTTTCTTCCTATACTCAAAGTTCTTTCTTTTCCCCAATGCTTAGCAAAAGTCTATTTATTTTTCATCTCAAAGGCAACTTCCATGACAAATTTCTTCTCAATTCCCAATTCAGAAATATTTGCGCTTTTTCTGAATTCTTTGGAAAAATTTTTATAAAACTTATCTGATATATTTACAAACATCATCTTATTTATACTTTGTTAAAATCCAAGAGGAAGTAATTTACATCCAAGCCTTCAGTATGCTGCTACTGAAGAAACTGATGGTTATGAAATAGACTCAGGTTAAGCATATACTAAAGACTAGAAATTGGGTTCAAAATAATTTAGCTATATCCAAAGCGTGAGCTTTGTGTTAATGATAGTAGGTGACTTTTTTTTCTGTCATGCCAACTATATTTTAGGAACTGTACTCTTTACTTTAAAAACAGTTCTTTCTTTCTTGAAGCTCTTTATTTTCCAGCTCTAGGACCTAATTTTCCTCCCATATCATGTATATTCTTTTTCAGGTTCTTTTTCAAATGATATATATATATATATATATTTTTTTTTTTTTACTTCATCTTAATCCCTAATTCTTGTAATGTCTCAACCTTGGACTCTTTTATCTTCTTTATTTATACTCGTTGTGATAGTTTTAAATACTATCTATGTACTTGTGACTCCAAGATTTACATATCTAACTCCAATCTCTCTGCTGAGCTATGGACTAAAATATTCGACCACCTGCTCAGAACCTCCATTTGGATGTCTAATTTAAAATTAAAATATTCAAAGGAGATCCTCTCTTTGCCTCTCTTATCAAAGTACATTCCTATACCTTCTTTCTTCCCATATCACTAAATAGCACACAATTTATCCAGTACTTCAGATGGAAAACTTTGACTCCTCTTTCACATTTACCATCAGTAAGTCCTGTCTGTGAGCATCACACTGCGTCACCATTTCTTACCATTTGTTTTCTTACTGTTTTTATCGAAGCCACAAAAATATCTTACCTAGAACTCATCAAGATTTTGTAATGAGGTCGTCTTCTTTCGATCCTGTGTCAGTACTGAAAAGCTTCCATCGTCCACTCACCACCATTCTCTAACTCGATCTGAGCAGACTGACTGATCAGGCTCCTGGTACTCTAGGCTGCATTGGCTTTGGCCAGTGGTGAATGAGTGAGTGAGGCATCAGCAAGAGTGAGGAACAAGGTGCAGATTGCCCTCAGGGTTACTTGAATTTAAGGTCTCAGTTTGTATCAGACACTCCTCTTCACACAGCTCTTTCTTTCCCCATTTCACTAACTCTCCATTCTTCTGTGCTTTTGGGCCCAGTAGTGGTAAAACCTCTCAAGTATTGGTCTTATTTTATTGCACTGTTGCTGCTGCTGCTAAGTCACTTCAGTCGTGTCCGACTCTCTGCGACCCCATAGACGGCAGCCCACTAGGCTCCCCCGTCCCTGGGATTCTCCAGGCAAGAACACTGGAGTGGGTTGCCATTGCCTTCTCCAATGCATGAAAGTGAAAAGTGCAAGGGAAGTCGCTCAGTCATGTCCAACTCTTCGCGACCCCATGCACTGCAGCCCATCAGGCTCCTCTGCCCATGGGATTTTCCAGGCAAGAGTACTGGACTGAGGAGCCATCGCCTTCTCCTATAGTTTGCTAATTTGTTGCTTCTTAATAAACAGTCTTTTTATTAAGCTCTCCATACAGTAGTCAAATTGAGGGTGACATTTTGGTCTCATTTGAATTCCAGGTGACACACACTACCTATAGCTTGCACTATATATATCAACTATAATTATCTTAAAGTGAAATCATGAAATTGTTTCTTCTTAAAGCTCTCCTATGATTTTTTTTTTAGTACATTTAGATTAAGAGCCAAATCCCTAATCATGACTCTCATACAAGAATAAGCTGGCTCTGGTCATGACTCCGGGTTCATCTCTCACTCTCCCTGCCTTCATTCATTTCATTCCTGCTGTCTTGACTCGCCATTTTGTTCCTCAAGCAAGAATATACCACACTAAACCTGTTTCTATCTCAGTCATTGCATCTTATTAGTTCTTCCTGAAATATTCCTCATACACAGGTGACCATTGCTTTGTTTCTTCATTTTATTCAGGTATCATTTAGACAGGTCTCCTTAATTCCTCTTTCAAAAACAGTCCCCTATTTGTATTTACTATCTAGTTGTTTGTCTGATTTTAGTTTTCTCCTAGAATTTATCTCCACCCAAAACTGTATTTTACAGTTATTTGTTTATTTGAGAATTTTCCGTTTCATTCGCTAAAAGTTTCACAATGTCAAGAACTTTATGTTTCATGAAAGTGAAAGTGATAGTCATTCAATCGTGTCTAACTCTTTGAGACACATAGACTGTAGCTGCGAGCTTCTCAGTCCATGGAATTCTCTGGGCAAGAATAATGGAGTGGATCAGTCAGTTCTGTCACTGAGTTGTGAATCTTTGCAACTCCATGGACTGCAGCACACAAGGCTTCCCTGTCCAACACCAACGCCCAAAGCCTACTCAAACTCATGTCCATCTCATCAATAATGACATCCAACCATCTCATTCTCTGTCATCCCCTTCTCCTCCTGCCTTCAATCTTTCCCAGCATCAGGGTCTTTTCCAGTGAGTCAGTTCTTTGTGTCAGGTGGCCAAAGTTTTGGAGTTTCAGCTTCAGCATTAGTTCCTTCCAAAGAATATTCAGGACTGATTTACATTAGGATGGACTGGTTGAAACTCTTTGCAGTCCAAGGAAATCTCAAGAGTCTTCTCCAACACCATAGTTCAAAAGCATCAATACTTTGCTAATCAGCTTTCTTTATAGTCCAACTCTCACATCTATACATGACTACTGGAAAAAACACAGCTTTGACTAGATAGACCTTCATTGGCAAAGTAATACTTCTGCTTTTTAACATGCTGTCTAGGTTGGTCATAGCTTTTAATCCAAGGAGCAGTTCAGTTCAGTCACTCAGTTGTGTCCAACCCTTTGCAACCCCATGAATCGCAGCATGTCAGGCCTCCCTGTCCATCACAACTCCCAGAGTTCACTCAGACTCACGCCCATTGAGTCCGTGATGCCATCCANAAAAAAAGTCTCTCATTGTTTCCATTGTTTCCCCATCTATTTGCCATGAAGTGATGGAGTAGGTAGCCATTCCCTTTTCCAAGGGAATTTTCTGACCCAGGGATCAAACCTGGGTCTACTGTACTGCAGGCAGATTCTTTACCTTCTGAGCCACTCAAGAATTATATATTAACACACCTTTTTTATTTCTTTTAAACCCTGCTTGAGCATGGCTATCTCTCAATTGATTTATGGTCATTGATAATGGAAGGTTTTTTTCAGCAATGTGGAAGCAATATGCAGACTGGCTTTTGGAAAGACAGCTATTAATAGTTAGAAATTTAACTTAGTACCAGGTATGTATGTATTTCCACATAGTCTCAGACAACATAAATTGATAATTCAAAAGGTATTTTAATAAAGGGTTAGAATTATTACAGTCAAGTGCTATGGATTTACATATATTTACAGCTATTTGTCTAGTTTGCAGATTATCCAGATTTTGCCTGCTACTTGTCTTTTGGAAGATCTGCTTTTTGGCTCATTAATAAATTTACCAGAGTTTGTGTAAGAAAGGAAAGTATCAGAAATTCACTGCAATCACTTTAACATTTTCATTAGTAGCTCTGATACTAGCAAGTAACAGCATTTTAGAAATTAAAGTGATGTGTAATTTATGTAATATTATGGTTACTCTTGAATTCAGCTTCACAACTATTTTTTAAATCTATACTGAATATATATTTGTTTATAATTTGAGAATTTTTTAAAAATGTGGCTATCAAACCTACTCTGTATTATTTGGCTAAGTAGTTGAGAGAATACACATGAAGCAAGTAGATACCTAGTTCAAGATAAGATGCTATGCAAGCCCACAGGATATAGTGGATCAGATTTGCTCAGGAACTCCATAAACACCTCATATGTTCTTCAAGAATAACTTTAATTTGGTTTAACCAACTATTTACAGCCATAGCATGTAGCATTTATAGCTAGAGCAATTGATATTTTGTTATGCTTTGCATAATTTTGAATTTGGTGATTTCAATACTAGTCTAGTTTCTAGGTACATTTTGNGTGGATCAGATTTGCTCAGGAACTCCATAAACACCTCATATGTTCTTCAAGAATAACTTTAATTTGGTTTAACCAACTATTTACAGCCATAGCATGTAGCATTTATAGCTAGAGCAATTGATATTTTGTTATGCTTTGCATAATTTTGAATTTGGTGATTTCAATACTAGTCTAGTTTCTAGGTACATTTTGTTTTCCTGAAAAATAAAAAAAAATAGGTGCTAGTCTTCTTGTCACAATAATGTAAAACTACTTAGAACATGGTAGATCCATGAAGTGAAGATACTTTCTAACCACAAAAACTTTAGGATAAAAAATATCATCAGAAAATTAAGGAATTTAGGAACAATTCTCTCAGGTTAAGAACAGACTAGGACTCCCAAAACTATCAACATCAAAAAAGAAAAAGAAAAAATTATTTCTTAAGGGTACATAAGGCTTTCATATAGCTATTTCATGTAATTCTACATACTTAATGTTCATCTTAATATAAAAGATTCTCTAAAACAATTTTAAACCTTATTGTTTTCAGTTGGAAAATTGCTACTAACAATTCTACCAAGGGGCAGAGTTTCTCTTTGGTACAATGTCTATTATGTTTAGAGGTTTTTAGTCGCTAAGTCACGTCCGACTCTTTGTGACCCCATGGACTGCAGCATGCCAGACTTCTCTGTCCTTCATTATCTCCAGGAATTTGCTCAAACTCATGTCTATTGAGTTGGTGATGCCATCCAAGCATCTCATCCTTGTTGCCCCCTTCTCTTCTTGCCCTCAGTCTTTCCCAGCATGATGGTCTTTTCCAATTAGTCAGCTCTTCATATCAAGTGGCCAAAATATTGGAGCTTCAGCTTTAGCATCAGTCTTTCCTGTGAATGCTTAGGGTTAATTTCCTTTAGGACTGACTGGTTTGATCTCCTTGCTGGACAAGGGACTTTAAAAAATATCATCATTGTGAAATATTTAGTGGACATTAAACTTAAAGAAATTCTGTAAGACTTAAGTCAAATAAGCAAAGAATAAAGACAAGTTTAAATTCAATATCATCAATATCAAAAAGCACAAATTAGGAAATTTTAGTTGATACAGGTTAGAATCTACACTGAAAATATTTATACAGCAACTAGAACAGTGTTTAAAAAAAACTACAGGAAAGAAAATCAGAAACAATTTTTAAATGTTTATTTTTTATTTTAGGAAAGCTTAGAAGTTGCATAAATATTAGCCTCCCTGTATACCTCACACTTCTCTATTGTTGAAATTACCATTGTATTTGTCACAACTAATGAACCATTATTATTAACTATGGTTGATATTTCATTCAAATTGCTTTAGTTTTTGCCTCCTGTGCTTTCTCTGTTCCATGACTCCATCCAGGGCATCACGTTATATTTAGTTTCCTCAGACTTCTCTAGATTATGAGCTTCGTAGACTTTCTTTTTTTATTTGATTTTTTTTGACAGTTTTGAGGAGTAGTCATCAAGCATGCATGTCCTTCAATTTGGGCTTGTTTTATGTTTTTCTCGAGGTCCCATTGCTTATGGATTTGATAAGGAAGACCACAGATGTAAACTGCCATTTTCATCACATCATAGCAAGAGTACATGTTATTAGCATGACTTTATTCCTGATGATATTAATCTTTCTCTCCTGGTAGATGTAGTATATGTTAGTTTTTTGTTTTGTTTTGTTTCTTTCAAAACTTTTGAAAGTTTTCTTCTTTCTTGCCATAATATACTCATTAGTAGAAGTTACTAAAGCTAACTCTTGAACAACATGAGGATAAAAGCTGCTGGTCCTTAATAAAGTCAGAAATCTGTCTATAACTTACAGTTGACTCTCTGTATTTGTGGTTATTCCATATTAGTAGTTCCTCCTTATCTGAGGTTCTGCATCCAAGAATTCAACCAACTTCAGATCATGTAGTATCACAATATTTATTACTGAAAAAAAATCCACATATAATTGGAACTGTGCAGTTCACACCCGTATTGATCTGGGTCACACATGAGGAGTGAGACTTTATCCTCCACCTCCTTGAGGGGACATTAACTACCTAATTTATTTGTAATTCTTCTGCATGGGGGATTGGTCTGCTCTCACTGTATCTTTTTATGTATTCATTTATTTATATCAGTCTGGCACATGGATGTTTACTTTATGCTTGGGGCTAAAATCCAAAGCTACCATATTTATTTTATTGCTCAAATTGTTCCAGTTGAGAACCGCTGAGAGATTTTTTTCAGTTGGTTCCTGTGACCCTTTGACACATTCCCACTATTATTTATTTATTTTCTGAGTACTGTTTTATATTTTGGCATGACAAAACACCAAATAACTCATCTTTCATCTTACATGCCTCCATATTCCCTTTGTTCAACTGGGAAAAGTTTTCAGAGTCATCTCCTTGTGAATCCTTTTCCCCTAGAGATTAGGAATTCATTAAGATGCCGGATGGGATTCAGGATGACTGTTTTCCTTATTGCCCAACTAGCACCACGAAGAATCATTCTCATATTCTCACTAGGAGAAATTGGTGGGTTCCTGGACTGAAAGTATGAGTAACTGTGGGGGCCTTCTTTTGACTGTAAATCCCCAAGCGTTCTTCACATTCAGGCTAAACTGCACTAGCCTCCAGCAGTTCCTCAAGACTACCATTTAGATGTCTCCACCAGATTAAGGATTCTTGTATGTTCTTCTACAGGTAAGCGCATCTCTGGAGCTCAGTCTTTCTGGATGTGACTGTTTCTCTAAATTTGGGGGTTTCAGCTTGCCTAGTGACCTTTGTTCAGTGGTGGGTCAAAAAATGAATGATTTTTAATTCGAGTTTTTTTTTTTATTATAAGAATGGAGCTAAGAATTCCAATCTAGTGAAGCTGAAACTCAGAGTCTTTAGAAATAGATAATTATAACTCATACCATGACAGATTAAACTGACAAAATGTAAAATTCTATAAATAATGAAATTAGTAATGTTATACTAATAGTCATGCTTTGAAATATATTTTCTGAAAATTTAGGAAAATTTTATTTTCAAATATTTATGCAATATTTACAAAACTGATCATTTGAAAATATGAGACCACAAGTAAAACTTTAAACTTCAAAGCTAAAAAAGATATATGCTATATTTATAGTTATATAAAATAAACTAAATAAATATAAATAAATAAATTAAGTTAAAAAAATAAAAAAGTATTGTCCAATATTTTGGCTACCTAATGTGAAGTACTGACTCACTGGAAAAGACCTGATGCTGGGTAAGATTGAGGGCAAAAGGAAAAGACGGCAACAGGGGATGAGATGGTTGGATGGCATCACTGACTCAATGGACATGTACTTGAACAATCTCTGGGAGACAGTGAAGTACAGGGAAGCCTGGTGTGCTTGCAGTTCATGGGGTTGCAAAAAGTCACCATCGACTTAGCAACTGAACCACAACAATATATATAGTAATATTATTTAACTAGATCTTAATAGTAAAAGGAGAAAATAATAAATTAGTGCAGTATATTTATAAACAAACATTTTCATAAAACTTGAAACTATTTGTTAACTTCATCATACCTAGCACTAACTTTATTCATTTTATAACAATAATTTTCCACAAAATGTTAATATTTGTGGAGTAATATATAGTTAGAAAAGTTATTCTAACAAAAGAGTGTATCTGTTACTTTAATTTTTAAAATAAACATGATTTAAACTTTCCTATTAAAAATAATTTGTAAGTTTTTGACACAATCAAAACTTTCATTTACAAATTTGGAATTCAAGCCGAGTAGTATCCTGAAATATTTGCACCCAACATTAAAGACAGAGCATAGTAACACATGCACAGTTAGTACAACTATGTGTGTGTGCATGCCAAATCACTTCCGTTGTGTCCAACTCTTTGCGGCCCTATGGACTGTAGCCCGCCAGGCTTCTCTGTCCATGGGATTCTCCAAGCAAAAATACTGGAGTGGGTTGCCATGCCCTCTTCCAGGGGATCAAATCTATGTTTCTTAAGTCTCCTGCATTGGCAAGCGGTTTCTTTACCAGTAGCACCGCTAGGGAAGCCCTAATACAACTATAATTTTCCCTAATTATCTAGCAGTGTTTTAAAATGGAAACAGCTTATAATTCCTTTAAGATCATGGTCATTCCTTACAACTCTGAAGTGAGAAAATTCAAATTCCTTGTAGGAAGACTTCAGCTGTTACAGAAACCATCAGGATGGGCAACAAGGTTTCCATCCATTTTTGTCTTTCACCATTTTCCTGTTTTGTGGGAGATATATGCTTTAAAAAAGTAAGTAGTTGAATTTCATTCTGAAAAATTAATTATTTAAAATAGATTATTTTAACTCCTTTTTTTTTTTTTTTTTAACTTTCTGTGCTTTTCTGGGGAAAATGGATATGTATAAATATTTTCAACCAGGCTGTTTTGGTTTTACCCAGTTTGGGGATTTTATAATTGATATTTTAATGCTGAGTTTATGCCCTGAGGCAATTTCATGAAGAGTACAATTTCTGAAAATAAACTGAATCAATAGGTTATAAGTTGTAATTTTTAATTTTTTGTGGTAAATGTTCTTTGCAGCTTCAGACCTCGCATCTTGAAAGGTTTCATATTAGAATATGAAGCAACAGAGTAAAGGTGAAATGAGAATTAGAAAAATTCAAAACCTATCAGTTTATAAATGAGTGAAATATGAGTTAAAAATAATACCCTGCTTGTGTTGAATGAGTATGTAAACATCAGCATTTGTGGCCTCAAAAATAAATCAATTATTTTAAATAAAGCCTTTCTTTTCAAAAGGAGCTGAAGGGAATAAAAAGAATCTTTCACTCATTGAGAAGAAAATGAGTCCTTTGGGGAACTTTGCATGGGGGCTTGCTGGAGTATAAGAGACAATCAGATCCCAAAGCGGCTGTCTTCTTAAACTTATTTAAAATATTTCCTTTTGCATTTTTTTAATTTTTATTTTAAAGCTTTCAAGTTTTAATCATTACCATATGGGATTTAGAAAAAAAATGTTAAGAAATTTTTGTTCACAATAATCCTAAGTAGTCTGATTTAAATTAGAGCAGAGAATGAGAGATGATGGGGTGTGCATGAATTTTCTTTTAAAGAAAAATGCTTAACAGAAGGACACATTTAATATTGTATGTGAAATCAGTTGTTACTGACAAGAAACTCTAGACATTTCAAGTTCAAATGGACAATGTTAGCATTTGGATCCAGTTATCACCCATGGATTTATCTTTTTTAATGTTATTTGACAATTAACAACATATCAGGGAAGATATTTCCTTAAGTGTACCATCTTTGTCCATATAGTCAAAGGTACATCTAGTCAAAGCTTTGGTTTTTCCAGTAGTCACATATGGATGTGAGAGTTGGACCATAGAGAAAGATGAACATGAAGAACTGATGCTTTTGAACTGTGGTGTTGGAGAAGCCTCTAGAGAGTCCCTTAGACTACAAGGAGATCAAACCAGTTACTCCTAAAAGAAATCAGTCCTGAATATTCATTGGAAGGACTGATGCTGAAGCTGAAGCTCCAATACTTCGGCCAACTGATACAAAAAGCTGACTCATTGGAAAAGACCCTGATACTGGGAAAGACTGAAGGTGGGAGGAGAATGGGATGACAGATGATGAGATGGTTGGATGGCATCACCAATTCAAAAGACATGAGTTTGAGCAAGCTCTGGGAGTTGATGATGGACAGGGAAGCCTGGCCTGTTGCAGTACATGGGATCACAAAGAGTCAGACATTACTGAGCGACTGACCTGAACCATCTTTGTAAAGAAACTTCTAAAAAGCTTTATGTAAATAATGTGATATTGTTCTCACATAATACTTAATATAATTTTTCTTTTAAAGGAAAGGCAAAGGACCTTGGGCTTTCCCAAGTAGTACCTTTGGTAAAGAATCCACCTGTCCAAAGCAAGAGATACCTGTACATTGAAAATACACAGAAATTGTGAGATTTCAGAAGCAAACAGACCATTTAACTCTCAATACAAAAGACATTTCCCTCTATAAAGAGGTCAGATGTCATGGGGAAAATGAAAGATTTCATAGATAAGACAAGGCAAGTTCAGAGTGAATGTGGAACAGTTTTCGGGGCGGGGGGAGATCTCTTTTAAGGAAGAATGCCAGGTAACAAAAACAAAGAGAATAGTGAGAACTACCTCCCTAGCTAAACAATAGATGCAGACTTGACCAACAATCAGTGTGAAAGCCACTGGGTGAATGGTTATCAGAGGAGGACTGAATCAGAAACCATGTTTTTAAAATAGGGAGGTCTGACTGTCCGTATCTTAGTCAAGTGGTTAAAGTTGGCACTGCCATGGAGAGATGGCCTCACTTGATATCCATCCCAAGAGCACCTCATAATCTTTGTGGGGTGAAATGGCTTTCATTAAATTTCACCTGAGTTTTATCCTAAAAAAGTGGTCAGAAGAATCTGGGCTATAGGATGATCTGCAGGACAGTTTGACTACACCATTCAATTAAGTGTGGGGCTTTCCTGATGGCTCAGTTGTTAAGAATCCACCTGCCAATGGAGGAGATGCTGGAGACTCAGGTTCAAACCTTGAGTCAGGAAGATCCGCTGGAGAAGGAAATGGCAACTCACTCCTGAATTCTTGCCTGGAGAATCCCGTGGACAGAGAACCCTGGTGAGTTATAGTCCATAGGGTCACAAAGTGTCAGCCAAAACTAAGCATGTAAATACAATGAAGAGATGAAGGAGGTGACTTAAGACAGATAGCAGCCCAATGTACTACGTAAACCTAGCCTCGTCCCTAAATTGAAACAACCGCTCCCTATAAAGGACATCTTGGGAACAACTGAGGACATTTGAGAATGATCAGTGCTTGGTAAATGCCATTAAATTAGTATTGATTTTCTTAGGTAGTATTGATATGGCTTTGTAGGAGAATGACCTTGGATCTGGTCCCATCACTTCATGGGAAATAGATGGGGAAACAACGGAAACAGTGTCAGACTTTATTCTTTTGGGCTCCAAAATCACTGCAGATGGTGACTGCAGCCATGAAATTAAAAGACGCTTACTCCTTGGAAGAAAAGTTATGACCAACCTAGATAGCATATTCAAAAGCAGAGACATTACTTTACCGACTAAAGTCCGTCTAGTCAAGGCTATGGTTTTTCCAGTGGTCATGTATGGATGTGAGAGTTGGACTGTGAAGAAAGCTGAGCACTGAAGAATTGATGCTCTTGAACTGTGGTGTTGGAGAAGACTCTTGAGAGTCCCTTGGACTGCAAGGAGATCTAACCAGTCCATTCTGAAGGAGATCATCCCTGNGAACTGTGGTGTTGGAGAAGACGCTTGAGAGTCCCTTGGACTGCAAGAAGATCCAACCAGTCTCTCTGAAGGAGATCGGCCCTGGGATTTCTTTGGAAGGAATGATGCTAAAGCTGAAGCTCTGGTACTTTGGCCACCACATGCGAAGAGTTGACTCATTGGAAAAGACTGATGCTGGGAGGGATTGGGGGCAGGAGGAGAAGGGACGACCAAGGATGAGATGGCTGGATGGCATCACTGACTTGATGGACATGAGTCTGAGTGAACTCCGGGAGTTGGTGATGGACAGGGAGGCCTAGTGTGTTGCGATTCATGGAGTTGCAAAGAGTGGGACACGACTGAGTGACTGAACTGAACTGAACCGAAGGTGGTAATCATATTGCAATATACAAATGTATCAAATCAATGCAACTTAAACTACATTATTTTGCACCTACATGCATATTATTATATATAATTACATTTCAGTTAAAAAATAAAGATGAGCATAGGTTTTGGAATCAGGCGGACCTGAACTTCAACTTGCTCATCTATAAAACTAGATTAATGATCTTTCCCTCTTAGGGTATTATGAAGATTAACATGACAAATGCCTAACCGTTAATAACCTTTAAGAAGGATTTGTTATTATCTTTTCCAAGTTGATGGAAATTCAGGAATCTGTGAAGAAAATGCAAGTTTGGGGGGTCAAGGTGGCAGCTAGAGCAAGATTATCATCACTTTGATTATGTTCCTTTTGTCACTGCTTATCTTGACCGTTTGTTTTGCACTTAGCATTTACACTGCTTTTTCTGATTTGGTTTATGTTGTCTCCTAATACTAAAACTTGTAAAGTTTGGACAGTATATTGATGCACATAACTCATTCCTTATTAGTACTATTCTATTGGTCTTTTGCATTTCTGCTGATCCCAGAATACCTATTTTAGATTTGAAGTTTTTACTGGTCAGAGGTATGACATGCAAGCTCAGTCTACTTTCTAACTGTCATCCCAACACCTATATTGGATTTTATTTTATTTTTCAATGTCCCTGAGTCACAATTTCTTTAACCAGATTCTCTGCAGGAGGATAGTGTTGTAATTTCTAATAAAAGGGAATCTAAAGAACTATTTATTGACCATTCATTCATTTAAAAAGTAGTTACTGAACTCTTATTAGGCTACACCGAGAGTAGGAAGACAAGTAAGGCAAGTTCCTTTTCCTCAAGATGTTTGCTGTCAAGTAGAGCAAAGGAATAAAGGAACAGTCAAAAGAAGCTTCTTAATTGGATCAAAGAAAAAGTACAAGAGATTGTCATTATTAGTTTCCGTTCTTCTCTAATGAAACTGTAGCTTTCAAAATACCATTTGATTTAATGTAATTTAATTAAATACTTCTTGATGACCTACTAAGCTGAGTCCTTGAGGATGAATAAGACAATGCCCTGATTCTCAAGGAGTCTGGAGGACTGGTGCTGTAGATTTAGACTTCCTTGTATACCCACCTGGGACCCTGCCCCATCGTTAAGTGACAGACAAAATTGAAGGAATTTATGATGGCACACACAGGATCATTAAGTTCTCCAGAAATTCCCCTTGTGTTATTCTCTATAAAATAGAATACTTAAAAGAGTTGCTTCACTTCACGTGTCTTGATAAATAATTATTGAGGTACGATGTATTTCTCTGAAATGGAAAACACTGTAAGTTTCCTGCTGGAATTGGCTGAGAGTAGTTTCAGTAGGTGCTCAAATTCTTGCTGATTTCTCCTGAATGGATCCTTTTGTTTTGATGGCTTTTCTTATATAAACCACCTTTATTTTCTTTGGAGAAGACTTGCCAAAGCAAAATCACTTGTTAATATTAGGATAATTGCTGATTCCCTTCCTTTCTGGCACTGATGATGTAAGGGAAACCAGTTGAGGAACACACCCTTCACCTCCCCTTTGATTAAGAATAATCACCAACTGGTGGGACGTGGGCAAGTACCAGGAAGGTCAGTTGTGTGAGTAGGCGTAGGTGAAGCAGGCACTGGTCAGGCAGGGGATGTACAGAGAGCAAGAGAGCAACCACATCAACTGACCTGACCAGACAGTATCCTATAATTCAACTCTGACACTATCTGCTTAGAGACAGATCTCACAGGTTAAGGACTCAGTCCTTCAAGACTGCCCCATCCCCCCAGCTCCTTTCAGACATTAGTCTCAGATCAGGTTATCACCTGTGCTTCTGACTGGCGATAAATTAGAGGCTCCAGTGACCCCTTCCTTGCATTTGATAAATTTGCTAGAGCAGCGTACTAAGCTCAGAGAAACACTTTACATATTGAAAGTGAAAGCTGCTCAGTTGTGTCCAACTCTTTTTGACCCCATGGTCTATACTGTCCATGGAATTCTCCAGTCCAGGATACTGGAGTAGGTCTCCTGCATTGTGGGCAGATTCTTTAACAGCTGAGTCACAAGGGAAGCCCAAGAATACTGGAGTGGGTAGCCTATCCCTTCTCCAGTGGATCTTCCCGACCCAGGAATTGACTGGGGGTCTCCTGCATTGCAGGTGGATTCTTTACCAACTGAGCTATCAGGGAAGCCCTATTACAAACTAGATCACTAGTTTATCATAAAAGGAGAGAACTCAGGAGCAGCCAGATGGAAAAGATGCAGAAGTGTGGGACAGAGCCTGATGCTTCCTTGCCTTCTCCAGGCTTCACACTCCTCCAGAGCCTCCTCGTGTTCCCACACCTCCACCCAGAAGCTCTCCAAACCGTGTCCTTCTGAGGTTTAGGGAGGCTTCATTACATGCATGTGTGCATGCTAAGTCACTTCAGGTGTCTGACTCTGTGCAACCCTATGGGCTGTAGCCCACCAGGCTCCTCTGTCCATGGGACTCTCCAGGCAAGAATACTGGAGTGGGTTGCTGTTGCCTCCTCCAGGAGATCTTCTTGACCCAGGGATGGGACCAGCGTCTCTTACCTCTCTATCATTGGGAGGCAGCTTCTTGACCACTAGCACCACCTGGGAAACCCAGTTTCATATAGGCATAACNAGTTGTGTCTGACTCTGTGCAACCCTATGGGCTGTAGCCCGCCAGGCTCCTCTGTCCATGGGACTCTCCAGGCAAGAATACTGGAGTGGGTTGCTGTTGCCTCTTCCAGGAGATCTTCCTGACCCAGGGATGGGACCAGCGTCTCTTACATCTCTATCATTGGGAGGCAGCTTCTTGACCACTAGCACCACCTGGGAAACCCAGTTTCATATAGGCATAACCAATTAAGTCATTGGCCACAGGTGATTGATTCAACCTCCAGCTCCTCTCCCTTACTCAGAAATCAGAGACTGGGGACTTAAGTTCCAACTTTCTAGCCATCATTGGTTCCCTTGGAAAACAGCCTCCATCTTTAGGTGCTTTCCAAAAATCACTACATTAACATAAACTCTGCTGCTGCTGCTAAGTCGCTTCAGTCGTGTCTCACTCTGTGCGACCCCATAGACGGCAGCCCACCAGGTTCCGCTGTCCCTGGGATTCTCTGGGCAAGAACACTGGAGTGGGTTGCCATTTNCCTTAAGTTCCAACTTTCTAGCCATCATTGGTTCCCTTGGAAACCAGCCTCCATCTTTAGGTGCTTTCCAAAAATCACTACATTAACATAAACTCTGCTGCTGCTGCTAAGTTGCCTCAGTTGTGTCTCACTCTGTGCGACCCCATAGATGGCAGCCCACCAGGTTCCGCTGTCCCTGGGATTCTCCGTGCAAGAACACTGGAGTGGGTTGCCATTTCCTTTTTCAATGCATGAAAGTGAAAAGTGAAAGTGAAGTCGCTCAGTCGTGCCCAACCCTTCAGTTCAGTCGCTCAGTCATGTCCGACTCTTTGTGACNCAATAAAAGTGTTAAATTAAAAAAAAAAAAGTGAAAGAGGAGAGTGAAAAAGTTGGCTTAAAGCTCAATATTCAGAAAACTAAGATCATGGCATCTAGTCCCATCACTTCATATCAAATAGATGGGGAAACAGTGGTCGGCTTTGTTTTTTTGGGCTCTAAGGTCACTGCAGATGGTGACTGCAACCATGAAATTAAAAGATGCTTGCTCCTTGGAAGGAAAGTTGTGATCAACCTAGACAATATATTGAAAAGCAGAGACATTACTTTGCCAACAAAGTCTGTTTAGTCAGGGCTATGGTTTTTCTAGTAGTTATGTATGGATGTGAGAGTTNAAGGTCACTGCAGATGGTGACTGCAACCATGAAATTAAAAGATGCTTGCTCCTTGGAAGGAAAGTTGTGATCAACCTAGACAATATATTGAAAAGCAGAGACATTACTTTGCCAACAAAGTCTGTTTAGTCAGGGCTATGGTTTTTCTAGTAGTTATGTATGGATGTGAGAGTTGGACCCTAAAGAAAGCTGAGTGCTGAAGAATTGATGCTTTTGAACTGTGGTGTTGGAGAAGACTCTTGAGAGTCCCTTGGACTGCAAGGAGATCCAACCAGTCCATCCTAAAAGAGATCAGTCCTGAGTGTTCATTGGAAGGACTGATGCTGAAGCTGAAATTCCAATACTTTGACCACCTGATGTGAGGAGCTGACTCATTTGAAAAGACCCTGATGCTGAGAAGGATTGAGGGCAGGAGGATAAGTGAACGACAGAGGATGATATGGTTGGATGGCATCACTGACTCAATGGACATGAGTTTGGGTGGACTCTGGGAGATGGTGATGGACAGGAAGGCTCTTACTTTGCTGTGGTCCATGGGGTTGCGAAAAGTTGGGCACGACTGAGCGACTGAACTGAACTGAGACAGTTTACACTTGTGCATGATCCCTGATTTTTATTATGTTTTCCGGTTGATTACTGCAGGGATTCTTAGCCTCGGCACTGTTAAGGTTTGGGGCTGGATAATCCTTTTCAAAAGAAGGTGTCTTGTGTGTTGTAGGACGTTAGTGCTATCCCTGTCTTACACCATGGATGCCTGTAGCAGCCCTTCCCTTTGATATCTGAAAATGTCTTCAGACATTGCCAAAATTCCTATTGGAGTGGGATTCTCACATAAAACACTAACACTTAATATTTTGTTCCAGTTTTTGTACAAGACATGTTTAATTATGTACTGCTTATCTAAAATTCAAATTAAACTTGGTGTCATTTTAAAATTGATTTGTCAAATGTATCAATCCTACCTGCAAGGCAAAATTACTCTTTGTTGGGAGGCACTGGTATAGAAAAAAGTTAGAAATTTGTGTATGTTGACCTTATTTCTAGTCAGTTCAGTTCAGTTCAGTCGCTCAGTCGTGTCTGACTCTTTGCCACCCCATGAATCGCAGCACACCAGGCCTCCCTGTCCATCACCAACTCCTGGAGTTCACTCAGACTCATGTCCACCGAGTCAGTGATGCCATCCAGGCATCTCATCCTCTGTCGTCCCCTTCTCCTCCTGCCCCCAATCCCTCCCAACATCAGAGTCTTTTCCAATGAGTCAACTCTTCGCATAACCTTGCTTAATTTTATTATTAATTGCAATAGGTTGTTTATTCTGTTATTTTTCTATGCAGATTATCATATTTTTAAATAAATAATTGTTTAGTTTTATTTTTCCCTTCAAATCACTAAAACTTTTTTCTTTTCTTACCATATTGATTAGGATCTCTAGCACTGCTATACAGTAGCAGTAATAGTACATTTTTGTCTCCTTCCCAATCTTAATGTGCCTAAATTTTCTCCATTAAGAAAATTTTTTGATGTCAGTTTTGGGTTACCAATTTAAGGAATTTCTTTTTTCTATTCTTAGTTTGCTAAGATTTTTTCATTATAAATCTTCAGTAGATGTACATTAAAGGCTTTTTCTGCATCTGTGGAAAGAGATGATGGTATTTTCCCTTTGGTCTTACCTGTAATGAATAGCACTATGCATTCTCTGGAAAATCTTCCTTTATTTCTGGGATAAACCATATCTTTTAGTATATTATTGGATGGAGATCACCTGGCATTTTACTTTTTGCACTCTCATTCATAAGTGAAATGGGGCCATCATTTTTTTCTTTTGTATTGTCCTGACTTGCTTTTAAGTAAAAATTACATTAACTTCACAAAAAAGGCTGGGCAGTTTTCTCCCTTTTGTCACTTACACATGTAAATGTATACAGAATACTGAATCCTCTGTGCTTCAATAGAAGCATGAGGCCAATTTTATTTTGTCTATACCTCCATTCTCATCCCCTTTCATATTATTTTGAAGCAAAGCTCAGACTTTTTATCACGACAACTACAAATGCTCCAGTATTTTTTTCAGTCTACCAGTAGTCATCATCTCCTCCCCAAATATTCACAATTTCTCAATGTCAAGAAATACCCAGTGTTTAAACTTCCTACTGTCTCATAAATATCATTACAAAAAAAAAAAAAAATCAGAATCCAAAAAATCTACATATTGGGCTTTGTTGCCTGTTTTCTAATCTCTCATAATCTTCTGTTCCTTTCCAACTCCGTTTTCCCTGTCTCATGAAGAAATCACATCGCCTCGGGTTTCCCATGACTGCATCTCTAGATTGACCTGTCCTCTTATTTCTGTAAATTGGTAGTTTAAACTCACTTCTTGATCAAATGTAGATTTGGTGTCTTAGCAAGACTGCTTCAAAGTGGTTATTGCATTATTCTTTTATTTTTGTATGTCTGTAATTTCCCCCATTTTCATTGTATATATGTCTATTTTAAGATATAATGTCTCTTTCTCACCTCTTTGCTTAACCAGTTTTGTCAGAATTTTGCTTCATTTACCTTTTCAAAGAATTAGCTTATGAATTTTGTTATTTTTTGTTCTTTTCCCATTCATTGATTTTCACTGTTTATTTTTTTTCCTTCTTATTTCCTGAGCTTGCTTTGTTGCTCCTGTTTCAGCTTCTTAAGTGAACGGTTTAGCTTATATTTGAAGTTACAAATTCCTCTCTATCTACTAAACTCCACAAATTTTAATACATTGCCATTTCATTGGAGAAGGCGAAGGCACCCCACTCCAGTACTCTTGCCTGGAAAATCCCATGGGTGGAGGAGCCTGGTAGGCTGCGGTCCACTGGATCGCGAAGAGTCAGACACGACTGAGCGACTTCCCTTTCACTTTTCACTTTCATGCATTGGAGAAGGAAATGGCAACCCACTCCAGTGTTCTTGCCTGGAGAATCCCAGGGACGGGGGAGCCTGGTGGGCTGCCATCTATGGGGTCACACAGAGTCGGACACGACTGAAGTGACTTAGCAGCAGCAGCAGCCATTTCATTGGAATTTAAAGTAATATGGTACATGCTTTTTTTTCACCTTATATGTTTTAGTACTCTCATTTAGTTTCCAGTATTGAAATTTATAAGATGAAATATATATGTATATGTATATTTAATTAGGGAATAATTACTTTACAATATTGTGATGGTTTTTGCCACACATCCACATGAATTGGCATTAGGTGTACATATGTCCCCTCCTTCTTGAAGCCCCCTCCTGCTTCCCTCCCCCTCCCATCCCTCTAGGTTGTCACAGGGCACTGGCTTGAGGTTCCCTGCATCATACCTCTGACTCCCAACTCCCACTCTTTCGTGACTGATTTCCAGCTTTTTGGCATTATGGTCTGAGAACGTGGTCTGGTTGATATTCGGTCTTTGGAATTTATCAAGTCTTCCTCTGTGGCCTAGTGGATGGGCAATACTGTGACCCTTCAAGAAGTGTCTAAAAACTCTGTATTCTCTGGTGCAGAGCATAGAATGAGACAAAGAGGAAGGTGTGAGAACACAGGCAGAGTGACTGTGGATATGTTCTAAACGGACATGTTACTTGTGAGTTTCTTGGTGGTAGAATTATAGGTGGCCTTTGTTTTTTTCCTGGACAACAGTTTCTGTTTGTTTCTTAATGTTCTTGAAATCCGTGTCAATGACTTCACATGGCACCCACTGCCCCAGGTTGGTAAGAGCACGGGTATGGACAAGGATTACATTGGCCACTATAGGTTGTGTGGATGACTCATCCACCTTTCCTGGCCTGCCATCCTGCTCTGTAAAATGAGGAGATTTAAGCTCCTCACCCAGCTTGACCATTTTTTTGTCTGTTATCTGTAAGCACCATTTGCTGCTGGTGTGGGTACCTGAAAACCCTGGCACTGTGGCGGTCACTGCAGGAAACCTCAAAAATCTGGCCCACAGGGTCCCACCCACAGGCGGTGGGGGCAGGAAGGTCTCCTCTGCGTTATCAATAGATGATGTGATCTTTTGCTTTCTATCATTTAGCGATAAACATGTTTCTTTCTCCAATCATGGTCTTTGTTCTCCAGGCTGCAAAACCATTTCCAGGGAATGCAGACATGAATGGTGCCAACTGGAATATGGAAATAAACAGGCATCAGTACCTTTGACTGTATTGGGACTTCAGGTCCCCTGAAGGACAAACCTATACTCTTTGTTTATTATAAAAATGTTTTCTTTTAAATAAGCAGTGGGAAATGCCAGAATCATCTGCAGCCGCCTGCTGACCCTTGGGACTGGAGAGGGTATATTTGTAAGATTCCATTTTTTGTTCACTCAGTTATTCAAGGAATAGCCTCACCTTGGGGTGCAAGAATTGCCCCAGAGGACCAGCTCTGCCATCATGGTCAAGCAGGATGAAGCAATGCTTTCCTTGGCAAATTTCTACAAATTTTTAGGCCTTATATGTTGCCATCAGGCCATTTCTCCATGCTTCACAAAGCAAAAACTTCAGGAAAATGGCATTTCTACATGTGTATTATTTAGTTTATATACATTATGTATGAAACTGTTGTCACTCAGTCGTGTCTGACTCTTTACAACCCCATGGACTGTAGCCTTCTTCTGTCTATGGAATTCTCCAGGCAAGAGTACTGGAGTGGGTTGCCATTCCCTTCTCTAGGGATCTTCCCTACCTGGGGATTGAACCTGGATCTCCTGCACTGCAGCAGATTCTTTACTGTCTGAGCCACCAGGGATGCTTGAAACAAGTATGAATTTGCTTCATGGCATTTGGATGCAAGAAATGTCACAGTACTGAAATTAGCTCTGAACACTCCCTCACCAAAAGAATGAGATGTCCAGTATCAAGTATTATTGGGATAGTTTTCCCCGCACCAGGATGAAGTGGGAGTCCCTGGGAGTGGCACAGTCCAGTGGCATCTGAGAAAGGCTTCCAGTCTTTAAGAATGCTGTGGTTCCCTTACTTCTGAGCCAGCCCAGGTGGAGCCCCTGCTGCCTGGAGACTCCCATGTTCCCTGTCCAGGAGTCCATCCCACTTCTCCCCTGACACTGCTCAGATGCTGCTGAAGAGATGACAGCCCAGGAGGCCATACTGGCACTCCATCCCTGGGCTGTCAGAGACTCTGCTTCGGAGACATCCGGTGTGATTGGTTGCATATGAGAACTGCCGTTGCTGCAGAAACCACCCCACCGTTTGATTTCTGTGATTCCTGTCCCCAGATTCGCCTTTGACTCTCTGCTTCACCTTCAAGACTGGTCACCACTCATAGCAGTGATCAAAACCATCCCCAAGTAAAAGAGACGCAAGAAGGCAAAATGATTGTCTGAAGGGGCTTACAAATAGTTGAGAAAAGAAGAGAAGCAAAAGAGAAAAGGAAATATATACTCATCTGAATGCAGAGTTCCAAAGAATAGCAAGGAGAGAGAAGAAAGCCTTCTTAAGTGAGCAATGCAAAGAAATAGAGGAAAACAATAGAATGGGAAAAACTAGAGATCTCTTCAAGAAAATAAGAGACACCAAGGGAACTTTTCATATGAAGATGGGCACAATAAAGGGCAGAAAGAGTAAGGAGCTAACAGAAGCAGAAGATATTAACCAGAGGTGGGAAAAATACACAGAACAATACAAAAAAAGGTCTTAATGACCAAGATAACCCAGTGGTTTAATAACGTCTAGAGCCAGACATCCTGGAGTGTGAAGTCAAGTGGGACTTAGGAAGCATTACTATGAACAAAGCTAGTGGATGTGATGGAATTCTAGGTAAGCTATTTCAAATCCTAAAAGATGATGCTGTTTAAGTGCTTCTCTCAATATGCCAGTAAGTTTAGAAAACAGCAGTGGCCACAGGACTGGAAAAGGTTAGTTTTCATTCTAATCCCAAAGGAGGGCAATGCCAAAGAATGTTCAAACTACTGCACAATTGTGCTCATTTCACATGCTAGCAAGGTAATACTCAAAATCCTTCAAGCTAGGTTTCAATAGTATGTGAACTGAGAACTTTCAGATGTACTAGCTGGATTTAGAAAAGGCAGAGGAATCAGAGATCAAATTGCCAACATCCAGTGGGTCACAGAAGAGAATTCCAGAAAAACATCTACTTCTGCTTCATTGACTATGTTAAAGTCTTTGACTGTGTGGATCACAACAAACTTTGGAAAATTCTTCAAGAGATGGGAATACCAGACCACCTTACCTGCCTCCTGAGAAACCTGTATGCAGGTCAAGAAGCAACAGTTAGAACAATGGACTGGATCAAAATCGGGAAAGGAGTACATCAAGGTTGTATATTGTCACCCTGCTTGCCTAACTTTTATCAGAGCACATTGTGTGAAATGCCAGGCTGGATGGAGCACAAGCTGGAATCAAGATTGCTGGGACAAATATCAATAACCTCAGATATAAAGATGATACCACCCTAGTGGCAGAAAGTGAAGAGGAACTAAAGAGCCTCTTGATGAAGGTGAAAGAGGAGAGTGAAAAATCTAGCTTAAAATTCAACATTCAAAAAACAAAATCATGGCATGTGGTCCCATCACTTCATGGCAAATAGATGGGGAAACCATGGAAACAGTGACACTTTATTTTCTTGGGCTCCAAAATCACTGTGGACAGTGACTGCAGCCACAAAATTAAAAGATGCTTGCTCCTTAGAAGAAAAGCTTTGACAAACCTAGATGGCATATTAAAAAGAGGAGACATCACTCTTCCAACAAAGGTCCATCTAGTCAAAGCTATGGTTTTTTCAGTAGTCATGTACGGATGTGAGAGTTGGATCATAAAGAAAGTTGAGTGCTGAAGAACTGATGGTTTTGATTGTGGCATTGGAGAAGACTCTTATGAGTCCCTTGGACAGTATGGAGATCAAACCAGTCAGTCCTAAAGGAAATCAGTCCTAAATATTCATGGGAAGGACTGATGCTAAAGCTGAAGCTCCAATACTTTGGTCACCTGATGTGAATAGCTGATTCATTAGAAAGACCCTGATGCTGGGAAAGTTTGAGGGCAGGAGGAGAATGGGGCAACAGTGGATGAGATGGTCGGATGGCATCATCAACTCCATGGATATAAGTTTGAACAAACTCTGAGAGATAGTGAAGGACAGGGAAACCGGCATGCTGCAGTCCATGGAGTTACAAAGATTTGCACATGACTGACCCACTGAACAACAACAAAGGGTTTTGTGGTAGTTGTGATAATATTTAATAGCTCCTGAAATCATCTTTGTAGCCCTTCCCTCTTTTTTCTGGAGTAAACACACAACAGGCATTACTCCTTGCCTTGAGTAAGGGGCTGTGAGACTTTTCAGATATATTATTCTTATATAAAATCAAAATACAATGCTTTTTATTTTTATTTTTTTTAAGTTTAAATTTTTATTTTTTAGTTTGTTTTTCTTTACAATACTGTATTCATTTTGCCATACACTGACATGAATCAGCCACGAGTGTACATGAGCTCCCAATCCTGATCCCTCCTCCCCCCTCCCTCCCCTCACCATCCCTTCGGATCATCCCCGCGCATCAGCCCCANTGTGTATAAGAGACAGAATCAGCCACGAGTGTACATGAGCTCCCAGTCCCGACCCCCCCTCCCTTCTCCCTCCCCTCACCATCCCTCTGGATCATCCCCGCACATCAGCCCCAAGCCTCCTGCATCGAACCTAGACCGGCGATTCGTTTCACTTATGATATCATACATGTTACAATGCCACTCTCCCAAATCATCCCACCCTCTCCCTCTCCCACATAGTCCAAAAGGCTGTTCTACACATCTGTGTCTCTCTTGCTGTCTCGCGTACAGGTTTAACACTACCATCTTTCTTTAAATGTGAAGAGTTATAATGCCTCAGCCTACTACTGCCTTTTAGCAGAGAGGTGACGGGGAAAAAGGGAAGAAGGGGAATGAGGATGATAAGAGGGGAAGAAAAAAAGAGAGAAAGAAAGAAAACTAAAGAGCAAGAAAGAAGGAGGGAGTAAAGTAAAGGGAAAGAAAGAGAAAGACCAAAAGATGGGAGCAACTGTGACAAGGTATTATGAACTGATAAAACTGTTTAAGAAGTGTTTTATTGTGTTATTTATCAACTATTCTATAGACCTAAACTATCTCAAAATAAAATGAAATGAATGTTTACAAAAGAAAAAATAATATGAATATAAATAGTTTCTCACTTTCTTTAATCTTAGAACATATATAGTAAAAAGCATGATATGGGCACTATGCTCCTATTATTATTTATAAATATGATTCCAGATTGTTTGGATTCCAAATTGTTAGTCTCAATGAGCCCAAACAAGAGAAAATATAAGAAAATATAAATATAAAAATAATAGAAATCATATTTTATGTCAGGAAAGCATAGGGGAAGGGGAGACAGTTGAAGAGAGGTTTATTGATGAATATTTTAATTGAATCATATAATACATGTGCTTTCTAAGGAATCAAAGAATGTAGATTGTTAAAATTATTGTTACAATAATGATATCTGAATCATTGCTGACAACTTTATTCAGAAATTTGAGACCAGCAGAAAAAAACCTGGAATTTTAATAAAAAAATCTTGAGAATCTACTATATGGAAAAATAGAAATTATGTTATAAAAGGAATGATGTGCAGCTAATGTTTCTTATATAATATATTTAATATGTGCTTTGGAAATAAAAAATGAATGAATACTCAATATTTTGTGCTTTACTTATTAAATAAAACCAGAAAAGAGTCTGAATAAGTAATTTACATTTAGTTATCCTAAAAATGATCAATAATATTTTAAAGTGGAACTACTATAAAAATTGGACATATTTGGTTCAGATATTTTCCAAAATGTAAGTACCTACAAATAGTCATAACTTTCACCAAGATATACAAGCAATGAGCCAAAATAACCAAATCTGGTACTTTGTTAGAAAAGTGTATATGACACAGAAATCCACCTTACAGTCAGTCTTTTTTTGATATTCAGAACATAGATCTCTCACTTATTATCTGTTGATCACTGCAATTTACCTATATCTCTGTCTTAACTTCCTCTTCTATGAAAAAGAATAATACTTCTAAATTTCTAAACACAGTATGTCATATAAAAAGTACTCCATGTTATTTATATTATTGTTGCTATCCTTATTGAAAAGCAATCTTTAATCATTAGATCCAAAATATAAATAAGAAGAGTTTTAAAGGAGGTGATATAAAGCTTGTCACAACATGAATCAGTTTATGTAAAAACTGTTAGTAATTACTTATATATGCAGCATTGGTTTCTTATAAAAATATATATTCTTTAATGGATAGAGGTATAAAAGCATAAACAAAACTTTCTTTAGGTTTTTTTCTGTTTTTACTGCCAAGGAAGGGAAGAGACAAAAGTTGAAAAGTGAAAGTGTGGAACAAGCACGGTTATTCTAACTACAGACAGAAAGCTTATATTGGGCTCCAGCAGAGAGGGGTTACACGTACTAACAATTACCTTTTCAAGTGGCAGGAAACAAAAACTTCCCTAGGCTCCTTATGGTCTTTAAAGCCATTTCAAAATCTTTTACCAGATTACTATTATTTGCTTATGTTACAATACTGAATATGCAAAAAGAAAAACAAGCTTTTGTTGGAGTGACATTATTTTATAACCTTTAAATTAGTTCAATATTGTATTTTTCTTACATTTAATAATATTTAGAGAAGCTTATGTCCTCTTATATTTAGATTCTTTCTACTTGTGTAGGAAAATTCGTACAGATAAACATAAGTTGAGCTGGACTGAAGGATGTTCTTTCATGTCCTCTATAGTCAGCAATAATTTGTTTACTACGACCATGCACCTTTTTCTTAAGTTTTCAGAATTACCACACAGAATCTGCTATTATAGTATTGTTTCCATGCATTGTAAAAATGTTAACTGATTTATACTTTACAATATTCATATTTTTCTCACTTCCCTCAGAATGCCAGAAAACAGGAAGCCTGGCATGCTGCAGTTCATGGGATCACAAAGAGTAGGACACAACTTAGCGACTGAACAAGCTCATTGGATCCAGTGGAACCAGTGACTTGATCGGTGGAGCAGTAGTGGAAAGAACAGTGAGCCAGTTTTCCATAAGGTTTCTTCTTTTTGTTCAGATTGATGTAGGTCCAAATTCAGAACAGAATAATCATCATGTCTATCCAATCCTAAGACCTTTATTTTTTAATATGTTTATATTTCTGAAATCAGATAATGTATAATGTCAAATAAACTCACTAGCCATTTTCTTTTCTTTTTTTTTTTTTTCCTAAAAAGCTCTTTTAAAATAAATGAACATCATGCAATTGATGTTTTCTGAGTATCAGGAACTATGGCTTATAGGTTAGATACTTTAGAGAAGTAATTGCTTTCTATCTTAGAGAATTTATTGGCTTTCATCTTCTAGTTAGTCATATCCAAGGTACCCTTCTGAATAATCCAAGATTGCTTAATACCCTAGGTTGCTGTATAAGTGATGAGGCCAGATAATTGACTGAAAGCAACTAAGTCTGGAGAAGGCAATGGCACCCCACTCCAGTGCTCTTGCCTGGAAAATCCCATGGACGGAGGAGCCTGGAAGGCTGCAGTCCATGCAGTCGCTGAGGGTCGGACACGACTGAGCGACTTCACTTTCACTTTCCTGCATTGGAGAAGGAAATGGCAACCCACTCCAGTGTTCTTGCCTGGAGAATCCCAGGGACGTGGGAGCCTGGTGGGGTGCCATCTACGGGATCGCACAGAGTTGGACACGACTGAAGCGACTTAGCAGCAGCACCAGCAGCAACTAAGTCTAGGCCAGCCAGCAGCCACTACCTGATAGGACATGATCTGCTCCCACTGCTTTATACAGTTACCAATTGAACCAAAAATAACTTCTTTTTTTTCTTTTTTTGGCTGAAGAGAAACTCTGTGGAAACAATCAGCATACAGCAGGGGGAAAAAAAGGAAGGCAAAAGACATGATGAAAAGAGGAGAATAGAGAGAAAATGAGATAGCTATGGGGAAAAGAGAGCCGAAAAGAACCAGAGTCTGTCAGTCAGAACAACAGAAGCCTACTTCTGAAGAGGCAACTACAGATATGAATGCTGGGCCATTAGTCTGCTATTGGACTACCAGAGTGACATGTGCCCTGAATGACTTTCCAGTTCTTTCCAGTTCTTAACTATCTGATTATGCAGATGTTCTAAAGGATGGTCCTGTTTCTCATGAAACCCTCTGAAAAAAACGCTTCCTTCACTTTCTTATTTATGCCTAAGTTAGCTCCTATTACCTAGGCTGTCTAGTTATGACTACAGAGGAATAAAGTGAAAGGAAAGTGTTAGTCACTCAGTCATATCCGACTCTTTGCGATGTCATGGATTGTAGCATACCAGGTTACTCTGTCCATGGAATTCTCCAGGCAAGAACACCAAAGTGGGTTTCCAGTCCCTTCTCCAGGGGGTCTTCCCCACACAGGGACTGAACCCAGGTCTCCTGCATTGCAGGCAGATTCTTTACCATCTGAGTGACCAGAGAAGCCCCACAAAGCTGAGAAAATAGTATTATTAACATACATAACTCAACTGAGTTAAAGTGGGGAATACCAATGTGTGCCCAAGAATTTTTAATCACTCTTCATAACCCTAAACAAAAGATACTATTATTGTGATATATTCTGTCCAGAGCCCACAATAGGACACTAGCTTGATTCTAGTGATGCTTTTCATCCATATACTTTGTTACCTATAACTGACAACCAGGATTATAAAGTTTTGATTTTCCCTGGCTATGAAACCAGATGCCATTTGTCTGAGAATTTCAGGTTAAGTTCTTAGACAGAGAAAAATAGGAAATTAGATGCTTCTATATTTAAAGAGTGTTGTTGCATCCATCAGTATAGTGTAGGAAAGAAAAAGTCACTCCAGGGATTCAGAATGGGAGGAAATTTAAGATTTTTCAGATTTCACAACTATCAGAATGGCTGGGAGAATAATATTCAAGAAAGCCACTACTAATTTTCGACAAATTTGGAAGGACAAGTATTGCAAGGAAAAGGCCATCAGAGACTCCATCTACCTACAGCACCAAAAGGAGGAGAGGATGCCTAAAGGTGCTAGAAAACTTCTCATCTGCCAACTGCCAAGACCCACATACCTACATTAAAAACTCTCACCAGAGAACAATGGCTTTCTCTCTCTTCAGTTTTCCTAACCTTCTGTGAGTATTGGCAGAGTCAAACTCACACTGTGCTGAAAAAGGATTCTGGGAAATATGCTTCCCAGATTTCTTCCTTCAAACCCAAGGGTGAATATAAAAGACAAGAGATGGGAGGATATTGACTTGACAGCAGACAGTCCTACAAAGCAGCTAAGAAGCTTCCAGACTTCAGAGCTTAACAAGCCTTACAGGGCTCTCAAAGGTAGATAAGATGTTCCTGAGATGACCAACTCATCAGTGGTCTTGAGCCTTTAGAAAAGCTAATTATAGGCTTAAAGAGAAAATGCGTTTTCTCTTCCTAATAGAGGAGAAAGGTAAGTGCTTGATCCTTCCCCCACCCCACTACATCCACTTGAAGAGTGCTTACTGGAGGTGCACTTAACTGCATAAGCACCTCACACCCTGGCTCAATGCTTGCCAAGCAGTCAAACCAGACAGGAAGTGCTGGGCCTGCCATTTAACTGAAGAAAGTGAAGTTAAAGGATTTATTAACTTAAAAAATGGTATGTTTGACCCTCTTCCTTAACCCTTGGCATATGCCTGCTTCCCACCAGAATTTGAAGGCAGAATGTTGGTTGAGCAACAGCAGAGAGACTAGGGAAACCAGTGATAAATGAAATGTACAGACAGCATTCACATGGCAAAGATGAGTGAATTTCCCATGGGTCTGAATGGAGGTCATAGAGGTAAGCAAGCTGTGAGCCACTGTGAAAGAATTGTGCATTGAAGGTAGCCTATAGGTGAGGGGATACCAGTAGTACAGAGTAATGGATAGATCTCTGGGAACAGATGCTGAGGCTGTGCCAATATATCAGGCAGAAAATACATTGCACATATCAGTGATGTTAGAAAACCCTCCGCTGATTATTTAAGATGCTCCACATAAAAGAGACCAGCATTCAAACGATACACCATTTTGCCATTTTCTCCTATTTCTTCTCCTTAACTTCAATATATCAAAGAGAGAAGAGAAAAGCAGAAGACTGTGGAAGGAAAAGAGAGTTAAATATGGCTTTTAAACCCTTCCGTTATGGGTCTCTTAGCCACATGTCAAACTTAAGTATAGGGAGAGGAAAAGGAGTTGAACTGAATGTGAAATTTAGAATTAAATTTGAAAATCCTGGGTATTTAATATTTAAAATGCATTTAAATTATGTGGCTCAGTGGGTAAAGAATCCACCTGCAATGCAGGAGACGCCGGAGATGAGAATATAATCCCTGGGTCAGGAAGATCCTCTGGATGAAGGCATGGCAGCCCACTCCAGTATTCTTGGCTGGAGAATTCTATGATCAGAAGAGCCTAAAAGTAAGTAAAGGACGGACTCATTACATAAATAGAGAGAGTGAGTGACCACTGAGAGTGCATATTCGAAGGCAGGAGTCAAAGAAAAATAAAAAAAGTTTTTGTTTACACTCCACTGTGCTGTGTCTTCCACAAAAATGTCTATTCTTATTCTTTAAGAATTTCTCTTCCTTTTTTGTACCTTCTATATATTTTTACACATTTGAGGCAAATTTTACATATAATAAATTTCCCCTTGTAGGTGAATTTTAACAACTATATATGATCATGTAACCTTCATCATAATTAAGTTACAAATATTTTTAGCACCCTAAAATTTTTCCTTGTGCCTCTCTGCAGCTTAGTGTCTGAACTGAGCCCATCACTTAATTTCTGATCTTTCTGTCACCTTTTCTAGACGGTCGTACATCTGTTCTTAGAAAGAATACAGTATTTTATGTTTGACTTTACTTAGGAAATATTTTTCAGATTTATCTAAGTTGTTGAATGTAGCCATATTTTGTACCATTTTAGTGCTGAGTATATCACAATTTGTTTATCCATTCACCAACTGAAGAACACTTGAGTTCTTTCCAGGGTTGTATTTTTAAGAATAAAGCTGGTGTGAACATTCATACACACATCTTTATGTGGACATAGGTTTGCATTTTTCTTGGGTGAGATTGTTGGGTCATGTTGCTAGTTATGTCCTTGTTTTTGCATTTATAATTAATTCTAATATCTATCCCTATTGGTTTTACTCCCTCATAGTAGAAATCACTTACTTAAAAAACAAATAATTATACAAAATTACTCCCTATTTATCTTAAAGTAATAGCTTTTTCAATTAATATTTTTCCCCTTTTTTCCCCAGACTTTTGAAAAGACAACAGTTACTTAACCTACAGACATAGTGAAGTGTCTCCTTACTATTGTGATAACAGTGTCACATTTATTCTGATGAAGTCTATTAGCTAATAAAAGTAATTTATTTTCGATTAAATGATCTCAGTGTTCAAAGTTGTATTTTTACTTTTAGGGAGACAATCTACATTCATGCATTTTAAAATGCTATATAATGGGAACTGGGCATCAGAGAATTGTAGGCATCATCAAAACCTGTGGGACTCAGGAAGGCTCTCAGAGATTAGGACTAGACATTGTGACTCTGCTACAGTACATCTGAGCTGATGTGGCAAACTCAGAGTGAAAAGGGGATATGCTTCACTTTCTCTGAAGAAAATGCTCACACAAGTTTTGAGAAGTCCTACATATACCAACTTTTTTTTTTTTTAACAAGCCTGCAAGATATACACAGTTAATTCACTTCTAAACAGGCTAAAATATGAGGCAACTGAAATGAAGGCACTAATGCATCACACAACTCTTCCTCTTGTCTGATTTCTACACCGAGTATGACACGTGTTCAAACATGTGAACGGAAATCCAAGTAGCACATTTATTACTGACTATGGCTATTTTGAACATATGGCTTAAAGACTGTTATTCATATGGACTTGCTAATAGTACATCCCTGACAAAGATACAGTCCTTTCCAGGCAAGGGTGGAACTTTTACTGCTAGACTTACCAAAAGGTCTAGAAAGCAGGTGACAGCTCAGGCTCTTATTAATAAGTTCCCAAACAGAAAGCAGCAGAAAATCGTCTAAGTTACACTCATCAGATCATTCACATCGTCTCCCCTGGAGAGGTGTAGGTGAGGAGGCTGAAAGCCAACAAAGAGAGTTAGTTTCTACTTGGAACCATAAAGCCACAAGAAAGTGGGTTCCCCATTCCTAATTTCTTCAGCTTTATATTTGTTTTACTTCTTAAGACTATGGCTAACCTAAAGTTTGGCTTTACCAGTTGGGGAGAAAGTCAGCTGCTTATTAGTGCAGTCCTGTAACTATTTCATCATACTGTTGTTATAATCCCAACCTTTGTTTCTGTATGTATACTCTTGGGTCCCACTATTGAATAAGTTTGATTTTGCTGCTGGATGGCTTGGAAATAGGTCAAAAGAGCACTTTTATTAAATTAACAACAAGGCCACTACCCTAGGCTGAACTTCTATTCCCTAATCTATTTCCCATCTCAAATTAAGTCTATCTATGCTGTTCAACACATTTTGAGAGGTCTATTTATTTACTATTTTACCAAATATGAACTGGGAGCCCATGGCAGTCACTGTTAGAGTACAAGTCATTAAAAAGTAAATAAAACATCATTCCTGCCTTCTTGAAACGTATATGTTGTAGGAGAAAAACAAAACATACCTATAAAGATGTAAATGTACATATGTTAGGCTGTGATTAGTGGGACAACAAGAGGAAAATGGGAGAGAGGGAGAAAGTGGGAAAGTTACTGAATGATAAAGCATTCAAGGAAGATTTCTTTGATGGAGTGACATTTGCACAGAGACTTGAAGGAAGAAAGAGAGAGTACCCTGTATTTGTCTGGAAGGGTTCATTCATAGCACAGGAAACAGAAAGTACAAAGGCCGAGAGTGAATGTCTGGAAGGGAGTGACAAAAAGGAGCTGAGAATGAAGAGGTGGAGAGAAGGCGAACCACACAGAGCTGTGCAGACCACCCTGAGGGCTTCTGCTGCTACCTGGAGTGAAGCTAAAATGGGAAGCGATTAGAAAGTTTGAACATGTAAATGTCATAGTGAAACTTGCATTTTAAGTGAACTGTACTGACTTTGGTTTGGAGAAAAGGATGTGACGAAGTAAGCATAGGAATAGTTAGAAGTATGTGAGAGATTTGGGGGCTTGGATCAAGATATTCATAGTAAGGGTGATGAAAAGTGGTACAATTTCTGGGTATATTTCAAAGATAAGTGAGTAGAATATTCTAATACTCTGCTGTGGATGATGAAAAGGAGAGAAGAATTAAAATTCTAACCTAAGCAGTGAAGAAAGTGGCACTTCCATTTTCTACAACAGGGCATACTGCAGGAAGAGCAGGTTGGGTGATGGAGCTGATGGGGGTGAAAATCAGATGCATTTTCAGAGATGCAGTACCTGATATATCTGTTAGATAGACAAGTAAATATTTTGAATAGATAATAAAAGTTCAGCAGAGAAATAACGGGACTCACTAAAGAGATGGCATTTAAAGGTGTGAGCTCAGATGAGAACTCTTGCCTGGAAAATTCCATGGACGGGGGAGCCTGATAAGAGTCGGACATGACTAAGCGACTTCATTTTTACTTTTCACTTTTCACTTTCCTGCATTGGAGAAGGAAATGGCAACCCACTCCAGNATTCTTCCATATTAAACAGGCTGAATACAATAATTTTTAAGGCTAGTTTCTGACTTTGGAAGAAGGATGCTGCTGTTGCTGCTGCTGACAAGTCACTTCAGTCGTGTCCGACTCTGTGACTCCATAAATGGCAGCCTAGCATGCTCCCCAGTTCCTGAGATTCTCCAGACAAGAACACCAGTGGGTTGCCATTTTCTTCTCCAATGCATGAAAGTGAAAAGTGAAAGTGAAGTCACTCAGTCATGTCAGACTCAGTGACGCCATGGACTGCAGCCTACCAGGCTCCTCTGTCCATGGGATTTTCCAGGCAAGAGTACTGGAGTGGGGTGCCATTGCCTTCTCCATGGAAGAAGGATAATAGGAATATAAAAGGAGGAAAAAGAACTGGATGTTGATGATGATGATATTGATGTTGATAACAATAATGAATAATAGTAAGGCATAACTACTAGAATACTATGCATGGATTAGCTTCCAAGAACCATTAGAGGCAAAAACTATTACTACTGTCTTACAGATGAGGAAACTGAGGCATAGAGACATTACACAGTCTGATGTGCATGAGACACCTGGGGGAGTTAAGCAAAGTCTTAACCTAAGTAATCTTTACAAATCTGTAAAGATTTTTTGAGCCACTATAATCCCTTTCATGGCTTCCCTGGTGGCTCAGCTGGTAAAGAATCCACCTGCAATGTGGAAGACTTGGGTTGATCCCTGGCTTAGGAAGATCCCTGGCGGAGGCATGGCACCCACTACAGTATTCTTGCCTGGAGTGTCCCCGTGGACAAAGGAGCCTGGAAGGGGTCCATGAGGTTGCATAGTCAGACACAACTGAAGCAACTAAGGAGCAGCAGCACTAATCTCTCTTAATGGTAACTTGATTTCAGAATCACTAAACTTTGGTGTTATCCTGCTGTTAGAAGTTTTGAATGGAAATGGAGTGGGGCAAAACATTCGTTTCCCTGATGTATCCTACTGTGAATCAGCCCCCCACACCACACCCACACACAAAATAACTAAACAGGAAGCACTGTACTAATCCAGTTTGAGATGGATTCTCCCCCTCTAGGAAAAACTCCCCCATAATTCACTACTAGGCAGAGATTCCAGTGTAATTCAGAACAGATATACTTAAATGCAATAATTGAAAATTTGGACTTGACTTTTTATCTCTGTGGTACACTGTGCACTGTGGCCTGAAAGGCAACAGCATGCTGCTAGGAAGAATTTACAAATGACTTTCTCCTCTAAAAAAAGAAAATGGAAAAAAGGAAAAGCAAACTGTTGTGGTATCCTAAATGTAACATATTATTCCCTGAGGTGGCTTTGGGCTGCTCTTTATACTGCTCACCTGAGCTCATTAATTAGTGTTTCAGTATTTTTTTTTTTTTTTTGTTCCTGGGGATATGAAGCAATGTGGTGTAGTGGGGAAGGTTTGCTACCAGCCTGACAAGATGGGCAGTTTAACTCCACCATTTAGCAGCTCTAGGACTTGAGCAAGTTAGTTAACTTCTCTATTATTTGCTACTCTGATATGCAAAAGGGATATGTTAAATGTGACTAACATTTAGGCCTTTTTTTGAAGATAAGTTATGCATACATAAATGAGTTTATTATATTTCAGTCAAAAAATGCTCACAATTACTACTATTATCTGACTTTAAAGTAATAGTTTGCTAGTGTCTGCAAATAAAGATCCAGGACAGTATTTATTTATAAATAAATCCTAACTTTTGGAGAGAATAAAAATGTGCCTTTTTTATTTCCAGACTTT
Organism: Neotragus moschatus; assembly: GCA_006410615.1. Classification (NCBI taxonomy): domain Eukaryota; kingdom Metazoa; phylum Chordata; class Mammalia; order Artiodactyla; family Bovidae; genus Neotragus; species Neotragus moschatus. The sequence continues at coordinate 295,174 of SJYA01001192.1, forward strand.
TAAAGAAAGAATTTTGGGCATAATAAAAGCAGCTGAGAGTGATTTAGATTTAACTATTTCATTTTTTAATTAAAAATTGCTCAGAGGTTATATTGACTGCAAACATGGTAAAGAGAGACTGCTTTCCAGACAGCAGCCTGGAGGTTATTGCTGAGTGGGTGCCCATGATCCCAGGCTATGTACCAAAGCTCTGACTGCTTTGTGTCAAAGTAGAAGAGTAATTGACATTCTAGTAAATACAGGTTGAAAAATGACCTTGATTTTCACTTTGTCCCTGACTCAGCAGGGCAGTTGTTTCTTCTATCTTTTACCTGGATGAATAAAGACCATAAAATACTGTTTTAAAACAAAACCAACACTATCCTCATGGGTATATGCTGAGCAAAAGCCTCATGTGTGTTTACTACCCTTTTTTTAGTATTCTAATTTCATTTATTGATATGAACAAATATGAATGTAATTCCTCAGAGGTTGTCTGCCTCTAGTCTAAATAAAATACTTCATAAATTATATATACATGTAAAAAGAACATAAACTCAAAAGGCACTACTATAATATCACTTTTCCATTCAAAGAAAGATATGGAAATTCTATGACCTGATATTTTAGTGCTAAAATAAATGTTGGTTGTTTGTGCGCTAAATTTAATGATTTAATCATTTGTCTCTTTCCTTCTATCACCAAAATCTAGTATTCACTGACAATTTTCTCATTTGTTTATATGTCATACAACAGAATTCTTAAGAGTTAACATCATAATGGGTTTTTCTAGACTGATTATTTGCAAGGCTGAAAGCACATTACCTTAGTACTTTCCCTTGCAAATAGCACATTAGCCATCCAAATCTGGCATATTATCTGGACTCTGACATTGTCTTATGTCTCTGCTGATGACTGGGTGCTGCTGGTAAAGTCTGCAGCTGATACATTTATTAATTTCTTGCCTTGGTAGGACCTTTGTTGACATATAAGATCCAGATAGAAAGCCCATCTTATCAATAATGGCTACTCTGTCAGGTGGTATTAAACAACCTTGTCACAACTGCATATAATGCAACTTGCAAAATATTTTGAAAATCATCATGCTCTTAAATGCTAGTAAACTTGAGATTCAGTATAGTTTCAATTCTTCAGCTACATTTTTGTCATAGTATCTCATCAACGTTATAAGAACAATATCTTTTTCTTGCTTGAATGGTAAAAATAAAGCATTAAAATCATAAATTTAATATTATTCAGGGACTTTAATAACCAAATATTTAAAATAGCCATTTGAGTAGATAGTCATTATGCAAAACTGCAGGCATTCCTAGAAATTTCAGACATCATTAAGACCAAGAGAAGCAAATTTAAGAGGTAGTGGGCCCAGATGTAAATAGCAGGTAAGTGTGAGACAACAGGTCCTACAATATGGTAAAGCAGATAGTGTGGCCAACAGAAGAGTTCACACCTCTTCTGAAGGGGCAGCCTCTAGTTACTTGTTGCCATAGAGAGATGCCAGCTCTTCATGGCCAGTTCATTCAATTTTTTGATAGAAATTTTGAATCTGTGTGAAATTATTTATATTTTTAAATTGGAGATTAATTTAAAAATTAAACACTGTGAGTGTGAAACAAAACAAAGCAAAAAATGAAGCCATCTTCAGGTGTGATAAAGTTCATAGGTTGCCTGTTTATAGGTCAGATTTTTAGAATAATGTGTTAATATTACACATGAAGTAACTAATAATCCCTCCCCCCAATTCAGTAACTTGCCTAAAGTAATGCAAATATATCATGGCAACCCAATTTTTTCCAAATTACCATCTTCTGCTCATATGACTTCATTATACTGATCTTATCATTCCATGGCATAATTTACAGGTTTATAGTTGCAATAGCCAACTTGGATAAGTAACTATGTGTGTGTGTATGTGTCACACAAGTATATGTCAAGGGAATTATCTTTACGTATTGTGTTGAGTTCCTGTATATTTCCTCATTTAATTCTACCAATCAGCATCTTTGTACTAGGAAGGAAAACTGGAAGCCAAAGTCTTGTATATTCAAAAATGAAGAAGGAAGAGTATTAAGAACCAAGTACAGAATTTGATAAATTTAAAGCCTAGGACTGGCTCTAATATGTTGTTTAAGGGAAAGATGGGTATATTTCCTACTTGAAAGCAGAATTTGGTAATTATCATAATACTAACCTACAAAAAGTTACTGCTTTTTATTTTTCAAACTATCTTTATGTCCATTATCTTCCAGTACGTGTTTTTTTTTCTGTAAGAAATGGTTACCTTTGAAACTCTACTCGCATATTCTCTTACTGTCTTTACTATTTAAGTTTCCATCCTTTATGTGCTTCTCTGAAAAGTGAAAGTGTTAGTCGCACAGTTGTGTCTGACTCTTGCGACCCCATGCACTATAGCCTGCCAGGCTTCTCTGTCCATGGAGTGGGTAACCATTCTCTTCTTCAGGGGATCTTCTTTACCATGTGAGACACCAGGGAAGCCCATATGCTTCTTTAGTATTTTTTATGCTTATTTTTTTCATCAGTTAGAGAATCCCCTAAATTTTCACTTAATTTTCTATCCTGCAGTTTCTCAACTCATAAAAAAATTGTTTCTCCACATTCACCAAGTCTAAAGTCCTCCGCTTTACCAGCTGAGCTGTAAAGTAAAATAAAGAAAAAAAATTTTCTTTCTCTATCAACTTATTTTAAAACTAAAGAAAGAAAAATAGAAAAATACATGGCATTTAAAATAAAACAACAGTCTGCAATGGTTGACAGGATATAGACATTGGGCAATGTAAAATCACATTGTGCTGTTGGGATATGAAGGTTGAAGCTCATGTAATATGGGCATGCAAATACACAAAACAATAAAATTATAAGTATACACATATAATATACATGTAAAATACATATGTATATAACACTTTAAAATTGATTGGAATTATATTCATGGTAAGAATTCCTTGGTAAAAGGGAAGAAAGTTTGGATTTATATTGGCTGTAAAGTGGGTTTTAGATATATTTATGTCTATGAATCTAAGTATCCATTTAAAAAGAGAAAAAATTATATAAATATGGTAGTTAATTATTGGTCATAGGGATATATGCTTGTAATATTTTTCATTTTTTCTCTGTAATTCTGGAAAAAAGTAAAGTTTTCAGATAGTTTTGAGTAATGCTATTATTTCTATATAAACTTTTTTTCTCCATTAGACTTTTTTTTTTTTTTAATGGCGGCGCCAAGGAGGCAACAATCCTCGTTCCCGTTCGGGACCCTCTCCCTGCGGAGCAAGCGAGCATCGTCCATTAGACTTTTTTAAAAAATCACCAGCACTAAAAAGAACCAACCACAGGTTAAAGTGCTAGTCGCTCAATCATGCTTGATACTTGGTGACACCTGTGGACTGTAGCCAGCTAGGCTTCTTTGTCCATCGAATTCTCTGGGCAAGAATACTGGAGTGGGTGCCATTTNCGGAGCAAGCGAGCATCGTCCATTAGACTTTTTTAAAAAATCACCAGCACTAAAAAGAACCAACCACAGGTTAAAGTGCTAGTCGCTCAATCATGCTTGATACTTGGTGACACCTGTGGACTGTAGCCAGCTAGGCTTCTTTGTCCATGGAATTCTCTGGGCAAGAATACTGGAGTGGGTGCCATTTCCTTCTCCAGCGGATCTTCCCAACCCAGAGATTGAACCCTTGTCTCCTGTATGGCAGGCAGATCCTTTACCATCTGAGGCACCTGGGAAGCCTCAAAATGTTAGTCACATCTTGAATCTATGGTCATAAAAAGCATCTTTGTACTAACCTATGTCCAGATCAACTCTCTAGTGTAATGTTTTGGCTTAATTTAAGTGAGATGGTAGACTCAGACATGATAATAGTTTTCCTACAACTCAATAGATATCCTAAAACTTATTTAAAAAGTAAAGTATATCAGTGTCAATAGCACTCTTTCTAAATAGTGTAACGAGCAACACGCCTCAGCTCTCATTCAAACTACCCTCTTTTCTTTCTACTCTAGGAAGTGGAACTAATGGCCAATGATCTGTAAAGCAGTTCTTCCGTCCTGTAACATTCTGCTTTCCTATAAGAGTCAGTAGCATCTATGGTAGATCCTTTTCCACTCTTGCCAGGTTTGGGGTCTTCCCTATAAATTTCTCTGGAATTTGGCAGGAAGTAGAAGAAAGGAGAGGGCTTTGCAAGTGGCTCAGTAGGTAAAGAATCCACCTGCAATGCAAGAGACACAAGAGATGCAAGTTCAGTCCCTGGATCGGGAAGATCCCACAGAGGAGGGTATAGCAACCCACTCCAGTATTCTCGCTTGGAGAATCTCATGGNATTTTCTCCACCTACCACCTTTATTGAACTTGAAATGTTTTTAACTTTCACATAGTATTAATTTTAGTATATTTATTAAATAGTTATTTTCCTTTTAATATAAAACATACTTCTTTTTAGAGAAGAGAAGAAATGAAAGATTTTTCCTTCAGTCATGTTAGAAACTAGAATAAAAAGGTTTGTGGCAAAGTAGAGAGTGTTAATAATCCTTGTATTTTGTTGGTTAAAATTTTCTTAATAAAAATAAACTTTTTGACATTATCCAAGGAAAAAGAACATCAACATTTTCTAGATGACAAAAAAGAAACTTTGAGAAAGTTATCATGATTTTTTTTCAGTTTGTGCTTTTTAATGTAATTACAATTAAGTGCTATAAAATTCTAAGATGTTATCTTTATAATACGTGAAAGCAACAGTAAATACTGTGCTATTCAAATGTTTAGAAATTTGCTCGTTGCATGTCAGACTGTAAGTGATTTGGCGTTTTATAACTTTGTTAGTAACATGAACATATAGAAATTATAATCTGAGTTCTCCTTTGAATAGTACTTTAGAGTTTCCTATTATTTTCACTTTCCTTGTTTTACTTGATCCTCTACAACATATCTGTAATAGCTATTTGTAACTATTGATATATGTTCTATCAGGTATTTCTAATGTCTTTCAACAAAGACATTAGAGATTGAGAAAGTTAAATCACATACTAAGTGGCAGAGTTTAAACTAGTATCATCATCATGTCTCTTCAAATTCAATGATTTCTATAAGACTGTAAGCAATGGCAATGAACTATAATGGCATGTAGAGTGAGAAAGGAAATATGACGGTAATAATAGGAATGCTGCTGCTGCTGCTGCTAAGTCACTTCAGTCACATACATCTCTGTGAAACTATGGACCGTAGCCCACCAGGCTGCTCTTCCATGAGAGTCTCCAGAAAAGAATACTGGAGTGGGTTGCCATTTTACTCCTCCAGGGGAATCTTCCCAGCCCAGGGATCAAATCCGCGTCTGCCGTGGCTCCTGCATTGCAGGCGGATTTATTATTGATGAGCCACCAGGGGAAGCCCCAATAATACGAATAGATATTAATAAAGTTTGTGTCCTGTGCTTTATATATCATATCTCCCTTCATGCTAATAATAACTGTGAGGGAGAAAAACTTATCACCAATTATCAGATGGGGACTCTCAAATGTTAATTTTCCCAAAGTCATTAATTTTCCAAAGTCAACCCAATCATTTTGGTTGTGTGACATAATATTTTCAACTCCAAACCAGTCAAAATGAAGATGTTTAAAATATAATAGGAGATCCAAGTTTTAAATATGAACATGTCAGTTTATCTGAGATTTGAAAACGATTCATTTCAAGTAGATATTTGAAGATACAAATATGTTTCATAGCTTTCAGTTCAGTTCAGTTCAGTCGCTCCGTCCTGTCCGACTCTTTGCGATCCCTTGATACTTGTCAATTTTTGACAGTCCAAAAAATAAAGGAAAAGAGTAAGAACAATATTCTAGAATTTTATGAAACTAATATCAGGATCGGCTGATTCTCAGTTTTATTTTTCTTCAGTTCAGTTCAGTTCAGTCCAGTCGCTCAGTCGTGTCCGACACTTTGTGACCCCACGTTTTTCTTAGTTGATTCATATTTAAATTAGTTCCATTAGTTCCATTTTCCTTATTAAAAGTTAGCACTAAAATTTTCTTGAACTCACATCTATTACTTTGTCCTATAAAATTAGAAAACAGAACAAAAAGAAAGGAGAAAGCTAATATATCCTGTTATATGGTATATTGTTGCTTTGAACATTTTAAGACAGAATTTATGTGGAACCAGATTAATTTTAAGGAACTCCCTGTGGGTTCTGTTTGTTGTTTTGAATTGCTTTAATAGTAAACTTGCATTATTTATGTTTATTAATATTTAGAATGCACTCTGCAAGGATGATTTTCATCTGAGTTATAATTAGTCTCAGCTGATGAATGCAATAAAATGATTATAAACAACTTTGTGAGATCATTATCAGTATCGTGGGAGAAAATGTTAAAACACTGCTCCAACATTTTACCTTCAAAGATTCACTGAAATGAGCTTCAACCCATTTAAAACCTTACTAAAATCACATTAAATTCATTTTCTTCCTCTTAAAGTTATTGAACTTCACATACTAGTTCACTCTTCCAAAATCCAACTCATATCTCTTCTGTCGAAAACCTTTAAGCATTATGTTTGTTATACATTCCTGAATTTAAAGGTATACTTTTTGTGAAATGTCTAGGAAACATAAAGGGATAAAAAGAACTACATAAATATTATCCACAATTATTATGCAGAGAAAACAATCACTGAATTTTTGGCCTATTTCATTCTAATTAGGACATATGAAGATTTGAGTATTGGTGTACTATTAATATATGCATGGTCTATGAACTTTACATGACTCAGTTAATATTTGATGTAGAATATCCTATGAGTTATTTTCACTTAGCTAAAACAATATTATAAAACTTAATACTATATTTATTATAGCTTATTTATTTAAATAATTTTCAAAACTTTTTGTTAACTAATAATGCAGATATACCATAGTGAAATTAATCACTTGACTGTGGTAACTTTAAGTGGTGTTTAGTGTGTCAGTGTGATGAATGATACAATAATGGTAATAGACTTATTTGAATATTTCTGTTGCCTAGATAAATATGATGTTTGAATCGAAGCTTATCACATTAAAAATTTAGAGTTTTTATATATATTATAAAGTTATAGTCCAGAGAAACCTTATTTATTCACACGACTACCAATAGAGAACTTGCCTTAAGAATGCTAAATACCATCATTAACAATATTTATATATTTAATAAATGAATTTTACATATTATGCTTAATCTATTTTATTAAGCTATTTATAAGTGTTTTCTTCATATTTCAAATAACTACTTACTATTTTCCAAATATTTTAATTTAAATTATGTTCATAAAAGTTTTTAATTTTTAAGAATAGATTCCAGAATTTTATCTAATATAGTTTTGTTATTGATATTTTAAAAAGCCACATAATGGATTGATTTTTAATATTTTATAGCTTCAGCACCATTAAATATATGTATGTCTCACTTTTGTTTTCTTTGTTTTTTTTGTCATTTAATCAAAAGCATAGTCTACATTTTTATTCATGCTATTTCATGAAAGTGTCTGTACAAAATATAAACACCTCTTAAGTACACCTATTGTGGTAGTCCTTGAATTCTGATAAGTTGGATTATTTCACTTTTTATAAGCTAAAACTCAATAATTTTAGTCAACCAATAGAGTTTATTTGGGATTATTTATATTTTTAGCAAATTTGCTCGTATTTTGTTGCTACATCTGTAGCTAAGCAATAATTATGATCACAGAAAATGACATGGACAATTAGCTCTGTCTACTTTCACACAAAATTATAATTTTTCTCTAGGCATTTTCTGGCTATTGTGTGCCAAAAAGTACAATGTATTTTATTTATTTTATTGATTTTTTCCAACTATGTATTCATTTTTTTCTTGATAAATTCATTGCAATATATTCCTTTAGCCAAATCTCTTTATATTTACTTCATGGTTAAGTCCTGTTTTTTTCTGTCTCTCTCTTGCTCTCTCACACTCTCTGTTCCTACCTGAACTGCTAAAATCAGTATGGATATGACCACAACATTTTCATCTTTGGTCTTGATCTCTTCACTGAGCCTCTTAAATCTATTTGACACCTTTATTAGGATTATCAATCAGCAAACTTCAGTGTACATGTTGAGAAGAGAATCCTTCTTTGTTCAACTTAAACGTCATTTTAAATTCCTGTCCTTTTTTCCCTCATCTTTTTTCCCCACCCACATTCTGTGAATCAACATTACACTGTCAGTTCTATCACCAGATAATAGTCCCAGCTGCCAACATATACCTTTCTCTAATATTCTTTTTTCAATCATTACAGTAAGTTGACCTTGAACCAAGTCACCATTATCTCTCTCCAACACCTCTGAAAAATCCTCCTATATGATATCCCAGTTTTCCTTCATTTAGATTTTTTTTATGTTTTAGACACCACTTCTACCAAACACCCTTCAATGGTTTCCCATTACATTTAGTATACAACCTAATGTTTTGTCTTGTCCTGTGTTATATCTGGTCTTCTTTGGTGGCTCAGAGGTTAAAGAATCTGCCTACCAATGCAGGAAACTGGTGTTTAATCCCTGGGTTGAGATGATCCCCTGGAGATGGGAATGGCAACCCACTCCAGTATTCTTGCCTGGAGAGTTACATGGATAGAGGAGTCTGGTGAGCTACAGTCCATGGGGCAGCAAAGAGCAGGACAGGACTGATTGACTAACACACGTGTAATTACACGTGTAATTTCTAGTACCTGTTTATTCATCTTTGTTATCTTTTAGCACTCCCACCTTTATTCTCTTATAGGGAGTTTTGACTTTTTAACCTTCCCACTGTGACAGTTCTTTCCCTAATCTTTGCACAGTTGCTTTCTTTTCTTCACATGTTTAGTTGCTCAGTCCTATCTGACTCTTTGTGACCCCATGGACTGAAGCCTGTCAGGCCCTCTGCCATGGAATTTCCCTGGAAAGAATACTTGAGAAGATTGCCAGTTCCTTCACCAGAGGATCTTCTTATCCTAGAGATCAAACCACTATCTCTTGCACTGGTAGGTGAGTTCTTTACCACTGACCCACCAGGGAAATCCCCTCTCATCAGTTCAGTTCAGCTCAGTTCAGTTGCTCAGTACTGTGCGACTCTTTGTGACCCCATGGACTGCAGCACGCCAGGCTTCTCTGTCTATCACCAACACCCAGAGCATACCAAACTTATGTCTATTGAGTTGGTGATGCCATCCAACTATCTCATCCTCTGTCATCCCCTTCTCCTTCCACCTTCAATCTTTCCCAACATCAGGGTCTTTTCAAACGAGTCAGTTCTTTCCAGCAGGTGGCCAAAGTATTCCACTTCAGCCTCAGTCCTTCAAATGAACATTCAGGACTGATTTCCTTTAGGATGACTGGTTGTATCACCTTGCAGAACAAGGACGCTCAAGAGTCTTCAACACCACAGTTCAAAAGCATCAATTCTTCGGCGCTCAGCTTTCTTTATAGTCCAACTCTCACATCCATACATGGCTATTGGAAAAACCATAGCTTAGACTAGATGGACCTTTGTTGGCAAGGTAATGTCTCTGCTTTTTAATATGCTGGCTAGATTGGTCATAACTTTTCTTCCAAGAAGCAAGTGTGTTTTAATTTCATGGCTGCAATCACCATCAGCAGTGATTTTGGAGCCCCCCCCCAAATAAAGCCTTTTACTGTTTCCATTGTTTCCCTATCTATTTGCCATGAAGTGATGGGACCAGATGACATGATCTTAGTTCTCTGAACATTGAGTTTAAGTCAACTTTTTCACTCTCCTCTTTCACTTTCAAGAGATTTTTTAGTTCTTCTTCACTTTCTGCCATAAGGGTGGTATCATCTGCATATCTGAGGTTATTGACATTTCTCCTGGCAATCTCGATTCCAGCTTGTGCTTCATCCAGTCAAGCATTTGCCGTAATGTACTCTGCATATAAGTTAAATAAGCAGGATGACAATATACAGCCTTGACATACTCCTTTCCCGATTTGGAACCAGGCTGTTGTTCTATGTCCACTTCGAACTGTTGCTTCTTGACCTGCATACAGATTTCTCAGGAGGTTCAGGTCAAGTGGTCTGGTATTCCCATCTCTTGAAGAATTTTCCAGAGTTTCTTGTGACACACACAGTCAAAAGCTTTGGCATAGTCAATAAAGCAGAAGTAGATGTTTTCCTGGAACTCTCTTCCTTTTTTGATGATCCAACAGATATTGACAATTTGATCTCTGGTCCCTCTGCCTTTTCTAAATCCAGCTTGAACATCAGGAAGTTCACAGTTCAAGTACTGTTGAAGCCTGGCTTAGAGAATTTTGAGCATTACTTTGTTAGCATATGAGATGAGAGCAATTGTACAATAGTTTCAGCATTCTTTGGCATTGCCTTACTTTGTGATTAGAATGAAAACTGACCTTTTCTAGTCCTGTGGCCACTGCTGAGTTTTCCAAATTGCTGGCATATTAATTGCAACACTTTCACAGCATTATCTTTTAGGATTTGAAATAGCTCAACAAACTGGAATCTCACCACTTAGGTCTCAGCAAAAATGGGACTTTCTCAGAGAGGCCATCTGATTATCTTTCCTAATGCAGTATCCCCCTTCATTTTGTCCTTGACTCACATGTTTTATTCTGCTTATAGATATTATCTTACAGAAAAAATTAATTATGTATTGATTATTAAATTTTATTTTATCCTCTTTATTAGAATATTATTTTGATTAAGAGCAAGGACTTGTCAAGCTTGTACATTGTATACTCCTGGTGTCAAAAATAAAGTGCTGTCTCTAACATGAAAATCTATCATATCTTTATTAGGAATTATAAGTTGTATTAATATATGATGATGCATTTTTATATTATTTGAGGCTGTTTTGTTTTAACTTCAACTAATATTCATATTCCATTTCAGGATATTTTACTTTGCCCAATGTAATTTTGCCTAGTGTTTAATTTTCAACAAATTTTTTTGCCTAGTTTTAAATTTTCAACTTCATTTTGGTTTAGGTATCTATTGCAATCAGCATGTAATTAGATTTTGCCTTATAAGACAATTGGAAAGACATTCTGTTTTAGTAGATAAGTTTAAACCAATTATGTTTATTATCATAACTGACAACTTCTATCATATTTCTCCATGCTTTTGTTTTTTAATGACTTCTTATTGATTCCTTTGTTTTTTCTGATGATTATCTTAGCAATTCAAAGATATTAGGTTTATTTTATGTCTACATATGTTTATAAGTCTTATCCATTATTGTACATATGGTTTTACAGTTGTCAGAAATTTACATGTAAAGTCCTATTGTAAGTCACCTTCAGGAAAGTTGAGGGCTCCAGAACATTTGTCTTATAGTGATCCCTTATTAGTTATTTTTAGTGAAGTCTGTATTGTTATCCTTTTTTAAATTTATTATTTGTTTCTGTAACTATTCTCTCATAGATTATTTACCATACATAGCTATTTTTCTACTTCCCCTTATAACATTTTAAGATTTTAGAATAATTTTTAACTCCTCATCAATACGAGTACATTTTTCTTCTATGAATATGTAATTATGATTTAAAATAATTAAATATTGATTGTGAAAGTATTGGTAACTTTATGCTATATGTTTAATGTAAAACATAAAACTGAAATATTAACCCACAATAGCATGACGGGTAGGTTTGACTCCTTGCAACCCTGTGGACTATAACCGCCAAGCTCCTCTGTCCATGGAATCTCCCAGACAAAAAAAAAGAAATGGGTTGCCATTTACTTCTTTTAAACAGCAGAAGCCTAAATCTCAGTCTGCTACTTCCAGATCAAGTACCTAGTCAGTTTACAAATTCAACCATATGCAATAAGGTAAATGTAAATATCTTCATGACTTAGTTTTTACCAGGCCATGAAAACGCACATGCTGTTTTAGATCCTGGGGTGTTTTATGGACCTTAGTCAGCAAAGTGATATCTCTGCTTTTGAATATGCTGTGTAGGTTGGTCATAACTCTTCTTCCAAGGAGTAAGCGTCTTCTGATTTTGTGGCTATAGTCACCATCTCCAGTGATTTTGGAGCCTAGAAAAATAAAGTCTGACACTGTTTCCACTGTTTCCCCATCTATTTCCCATGAAGTGATGGGACTGGATCCCATGATCTTCATTTTCTGAATGTTGAGCCTTAAGCCAACTTTTTCACTTTCCTCTTTCACTTTCATCAANCTTTGGATGAATTTGCTGGGAAGAAAGTGGTCTCCCCGTCCTATTCCTCCGCCATCTTCTTTTGAGTCCTAAGTATTTTATTCTTTTTGTTGCAATGGTGAATGGAATCGTTTCCTTAAAGCTGGGCCTTTCTAAAGGAAATACTGACTGAAAATTCTTACTCATAAGTTCACTCTTCCTTTTTCCACTTCATTATCTGCTTGCATATAAAGAAGACATCCTACTTTCAGAGAAAAAATAATAAACTGACTTGATTACTCTTTCCTGATTACAGATCTTTGTATTTTTATCTGGAACAAGTCATTATAGAAGAAGAAATGCCCAGTTATAAGGAAAACACTTATCTTGTCACAAGAACATAGTTAGGATCTAGAGCACACACTTACAGTTCGTCTTCTTATTCCTACCATTATCATTTTAGAAATTATTCCTAAGATTTCTCATATACTTTCAATGCATTAAAATCAGCTATAAAATAGTTATAAGTATGTGTGTGTGTGTGTGTGTGTGTGTGTGTGTGCATACATACATGTATACATGCTGCTGCTGCTAGTGCTGCTAAGTCACATCAGTCGTGTCTGACTCTGTGTGACCCCATAGACAGCAGCCTACCAGGCTCCGCTGTCCCTGGGATTCTCCAGGAAAGAACACTGGATTGCCATTTCCTTCTCCAAAGCATTAAAGTGAAAAGTGAAAGTGAAGTTGCTCAGTCATGCCCGACTCTTAGCAANTGCTGCTAAGTTGCTTCAGTCGTGTCTGACTCTGTGTGACCCCATAGACAGCAGCCTACCAGGCTCCGCTGTCCCTGGGATTCTCCAGGAAAGAACACTGGATTGCCATTTCCTTCTCCAAAGCATTAAAGTGAAAAGTGAAAGTGAAGTTGCTCAGTCATGCCCGACTCTTAGCAACCCCATGGACTGCAGCCTACCAGGCTCCTTCGTCCATGGGATTTTCCAAGCAAGAGTACTGGAGTGAGTTGACATATATACATATGTGTGTGTGTGTGTGTGTGTGTGTGTGTGCATAAAATTCTTGGTTAAAATTAGGTCTATAAGTTATTTGAAAGGAATGACCTCATGAATTTCCAGGAAAGCATCCACCTTCCTATGGTTTCTATATAAATCCAGAAAAGATTTTCAAAGTCTGCCAATGATGCCATTAACAATCTGTCCCTAATAAAAATGTTTTCTGCATTGGAGCTGGGAATGTTGAGAACCACTTCTTAGTTTTCTAAAGGTATTCATAGGAAAAATCAATACAGGAGGAAAGGTGTCCAAAATTAATGATTTATTTTGAATGCAAAGAAAGCAAACCCCAAGGGTCCCATGCACATAAGTTACACTAATAATATTTGATATATAGGAAATAAGTGAGCTTAGATGAATTTACTTAGCCAATAAAAGTTTATAAAAGCACAATGTGAAAAGGCAATATCAACCCAAACATCTCTTAGAATTTTGTTATTTATTATGTTAAGAAAGGGTCACTTGTTTATTTTAAAATGAGATAAAACAACCACAGTATCCTGAACAGCTAAACCAAAAAAAAAAAAAAAAAATGACCTCAGCACTGTAAGATAATTTACAAGTACTAAAACAAAAGGCCTCCCAAGTTTTGGCCTCTAATGAATGGAATGTTCTTGGCTGTTTTGAGATAGAATTTTGACCACTTTGTTTCTCTTTTTCTTCTGATTGGATAGACAAGTCAAAGCCACATAAGCTACTTAAGCATCTGGCAGGCAGGTTGCCTGAACTGATTTATCTGGACTTAGGATCACTTCATGAATTGCTCAACTCCAAAGTGCCATCAGAATAATCCACTATTTCCTTGGAAATGTTAAGAGAATAGTCTTTGCATTATTTTAACCTTTGGAACTGCAGCTTCCCCTTCTGAAGGTTAAGAGGATAAGGTTTAAGTGAATCCACTCAAAAATAATATCCTATAAACAGATCTTATATCAAAACTTAAGATTTCAAGCTAAGTGCTCTTACTAATTGCCATTACTTTAGGAATATGCTGATATTTAGGCCATGTTTCCATGAGTTGTGAAAGTCATATTTTATTTGAACCTATACAATTTATGAAATGAAGTTAATATTAAATAAAAATACAAAATAACCAATAAATAAGAGTTCATTTTGACACATGAGCCATTTCTAAAGAAGTTCATGATAGAGCTGTAATAAGAGATGCCTTTAGAAAAATAATCATTCAAAGCAGAGAATGATTTTTTAGTTTCAAATGTCCCCTTTTCTTTTCCTATTATAGCTCTTTTCTCCTATAGTTGTCATATGGATAAAGGCTCCAAACATCAAAAAAGATTCTTCTGGACTTCTGTGTTGAGCCACATTTTTGGCATTATTTTTTTCCTATACTTTCATTTCTGGTACTGATGATTCAGAAAGTGGCTCTGTTCTTGGTGCTCAGGTGTTTTGTTTCGATTTTAGTATCTACTCATGTGAGGCCCTTTTGCATGTAACAGAATGTATTAATGTATTCAGTTCAGTTCAGTTCAGTCGCTCAGTCATGTCCGACTCTTTGTGACCCCATGAATCACAGCACACCAGGCCTCCTTGTCCATCACCAACTCCAGGAGTTCACTCAGACGCATGTCCATCACATCAGTGATGTCATCTAGCCGTCTCATCCTCTGTTGTCCCGTTCTCCTCCTGCCCCCAATCCCTCCCAACATCAGAGTCTTTTCAGTACCTCTTATGTGACAGGTATATTTTAGGTTCACATACTCTCTTACAGATTCTTTTCCAGTAATACTTAGTGCTATGTCTAATATGAAACCGATGAGAGAGAGGAGGGAAATAATTGGTTTACACAATTATGGAGGCTGAGAAGTTCCCAGATCTGCAGTTGGCAAGTTGGAGACCTAGGAAAGCTGGCAATGTGAGTTACAATTTGAGGACAGGAGAAGATCAACGTCTCAGTTCAAACAGGCAGGCAGGCAAAGCTCCCTCTTACTCAGATTTTTTGTTTTTGTCTTCACTTGCTGTATGCAGGTTTTCAATTTAGGTCATCTCTCGCAGGATGAGGCCTACTCACAGTAGGGAGAAACAATCTGCTTTACTCAGTCTACTGATTCAAATGTTATGTCATTCAGAAACACCCTCAGAGTCACATCCATCATAATATCTGACAATATCTCATCATTCACATCATCTTATGGCCCAATCAAGCTGACACATAAAATGAACCATCACACAGGGCCTAACTGGATATATACAATGAAAACATGGTTAACTCAGTTAGCATAATACACTTAACTCAGATAGAATTTAAGGCTAACAAAAAGACAGCTTTATCAAAACTTGCCCCCCTGGTTGACCAGAGTGACTGAAATTCCGTCATTATGTATTTGTTCCACTGTATCAGACATCATATGTGGTTTTAAAAATCTAAATGTCTCTGGATCACAGATATCTCTTGAGAATATATTTCACTCTCTGAATCACTATCCCCATTGCCAGATGAAAACAGTAATAAAAATAGTACTTGCTAAATGGCAAACACTACAATAAGTGCTTTCATATGTAGTCAGTGGTATGAAGTGCACATCACCACCATGACCATTTTAGAGACAAAGAAACCAAAGCTTCACAATATGAGTAACTTGCCTAAGTTTACCTGGTGAGTAGGTAGAGCTGAGATTTAAATCCAGGACTATTTGGTGCCAAAACCTTAGTTCTTAACCACAATTCTGTGTGAATTCTTTTCTAAATTAGTTGTATGGAAAAACACAGTTCTCCTGTCCCACACCAGTTAAGTTGTGAAGGACAGGGAAGCCTGGTGTGCTGCAGTCCATGGGCCCACAAAGAGTCAGATATGACTGAGGGACTGAACCCATACACACCCCCAAATAACGACAGATATGAATGTTTGTAAAGGTAACTGATACGATAGTGGGAACATAATTGAAAAGAATGAGCCACGAGGTAAAGAAATGTTTCCTGGTTTGTGACTTTGGGAAATTTACTGAACATCATTGATCTTCATTTGTTTTTATATATAGAATGAATAAATATCTCTTTTATGTAAGGTATACTTTCTTAGAATATAATTAAGTGAAATGCTGAAACTAATTATTTATTACTTGGATAAAAAATGAAAGTGTTGCTCAGTCATGCCTTATTCTTTGCAACCGCCTGGATTGCAGCTCTCCAGCCTCCATTGAATTCTCCAGGTAAGAACACTGGAGTGAGTAGCTAGTCCCTTCACCAGGGGATCTTCCCAACCTAGGGATCTAACCTGGATCTCCTACATTACAGGCAGATTCCTTGTTGTCTGAGCCACCAGGGAAGCCCTATTACTAGGATAAAATTCGTAAATCAAGAGCAAAATAACACAGTGATTTTTTAGAAGAATATTGACATAATTTACATACTTCTATTCGTGTTGGAAAGTAGGGTGGAAATAGAGGAAAAAGAGAAATGGTGGAAACTATGTAGTGGTTAGCAAAACTAGGAGACAGTGTGACTTCCTTGTGGTAGAAAGTTTGTCAGTAGAGAGAAATAAATAATGTAGGAAGTGTAAGGGACACACAGGCTATAATTTCCAAGGTAAAATATTTGGTTTCTCCTCATTAAGTTATGGGGTTCCTCAAAAGTTTCTTCATGTGGAATGGAACATAAGACAGAGGATTTTAATACCATAGTGATGTACAGATTGATTATAGAAATGATAGTATGAAATTCTGATATGGGTTGAGGAATCAGAGTGACCTGATAGCCCTGAGATTAGAAAGTAAGAAATCAACCTGAAAAACAAAGGGTAGGGAAGATCAACAGGGAATTCAGAACAATCAAAGATGGAGGAAAAGTTGTTTCAAGTTTTCAGTCTTAGATCACTAATGACTAACAGTTGTTATTAGCAGAAATTATGAGGAGAACAGTTTGTGCTGATTTGACAAAGAAAGAAAATAAATACTAAATCTGAGGCAGAGGTGGGAATACTGATTGGAAATGTCCTATGTGAAGGTGAAAAGTTGGAAGTGGGACTTGAAAGAGAAATTGCAATATATCTTCTTGTTAAGCATGTGGAAGTGACCCTTGAAGCCAAGGAAATTAATCTATTGAGAAAAGGCAATTAAGAGAGATCATAATACAAAAATCTAGACATAGTTAACCATACTTCATTTTCTATGTTGCAAAGTGTACAATGTTTTGAAATGAAGGAAAATGGTCTTACTGAGTTAAAGCATCTATGAATTAAAAACCTTTTATGCTACCACAGATTAGTCCTCCAAATAAAAGAAATGCATTTATTTTGATGTATTACAAAGAAAGTTGACCTTTTAATATAGAAATGACATATTAGGACATTGGTTTCAAAGAATTCTCTCTTAAAAATATCTTTATTTTCTCAAACACAAGAGATGGTGTCATTAAAATGTTCAAAATTAAAAGTTTCAAAACTATTCCCCCAAAAGTATCGTTTTTCTTTGTTGTGGAGCCACGAGGCTCCACTGTCCATTGGGTTTTCTAGGTAAGAATACTGGAGTGGGTTACCACTTCCTACTCCAAGGGATCTTTCTGACCCAGGGATTGAACCCATGTCTCTTGTATCTTGTACACTGGTAGGCAGATTCTTTACCACTGGTGCCACCTGGGAAGCCCCTTTTAAAATATCTTTGATTGCAATGTTTTTATTATTTAACACTCTGAAATAATCTGATTATTCCTTGAGATAGTTATTTTAATAATGGGACCACTCTGCTTTTATAGTACAGTTAAAAATTCATATTGAACAACTACGATGCACCAAACTTCTTACTAAATGCTAAAAAAATAAGGTAAATAATATATATATTTAAGCATTTGATCCTAGCTTCCCTGCTGGCTCAGATGGTAAAAAATCAACCTGCAGTGCAAGAGACCTGGGTTCGATCCCTGAGTTGGAAAGATCCCCTAGAGAAGGAATGGCTACTCACTCCAGTATTCTTGTCTGAAGAATTCCATGGACAGAGGACCCTGGTGGACTACAGTCCCTGGGATCACAAAGAGTCGGACACAGAGTGACTAACACACTTAAGAATTTGGTTAGTACTAATAACTTTAGTAGGGGCTAATCTATCCATTCAAAATGCAAGAATCCTTGAGCATCTACCTACCCAAGAGTAGCTGTTATTTTTTAATATGTCTGGAAGGACCTAGACTCATCCCTTTGATATAGTAACTAAATGATCTTATCAGCACAAAACCAGCAACACTGAGAAAATAAAGAGGTGATTTTTTTTTAAATAAATAGTTAGCTGATACTTTTAGAAAACATTTAAGTGCTATTTTATAAAGAAAGAATTCCTTGTAACAATGTTTCTTATGGCTGAGTTTCTTTTAGCCATGTTTTTGCCAGGCTTTTGATAAAGCTTAGCCTTTTAAGTTGGCATATTCCCTGAACTCCATTAAAAAGATATATGGGAAAAATACATTTTTATATCATCATCCAAAGGATAGTCCTGGACATTGACATTGATGGCCTAAATATAAAAGATGGATTTAACTTTAGTTACATTCTAATACTTTAGTTTCAATGTTTTCCTTCCCTCATTTTTAGTTAGTGGCTTGAGCACTGACTTTCTAATTACATTCCTTATTAAAATACCAGCAAAATAAAATCATCTTCTGTGAGATTTCAGAGGCATCCAGCAGTTGTAACCAATGATCCATGAAAAAGTAAAGGCAAAATATAAAATGTAATACCACATAAATTAACATCATAGAACCATTTATATTTTTAGCTATAGGTAGGTAGTTTTTACTGATTACAAATAAAGTTACCAAAGTATTTGGTAAAGTATTTGGTTACTGTTGAGTTTTTTTGATGTGTGAACAGTTTTCACTACTTTAGAGTAAATGTTCAGAAGTAGTAATGCATAATTATATAATAAAAATATGTTTAGTTTCATAAGGAACTGCCCAACTTTTCCCCAGAGTAGCTATCTAGTCAGAAAGTTCTTTTCAGGACTATCCTGTTTCTAGTCCTCAGGCCAGAGAGACTGGGCTTTTCTTAGGACTGTGTTATTTTGTTCTAGTCTATGCTCACGGACATTTATAAATTGTGGGCTGCTTTAGTATCCAGACCAGGACATACATGTCCTTCCTTAGGCACTCTTCACTACGGCATCCAGTCCATTTTCTCTTTTTCACCAAGTAGTCTTCTGAGAGTTGATTTATGCATTGTGTTCAGTTTTAGTTGAAATTAGTGGAAGTGAGCTGGTGGAATGTGCATACTCCATTTTGTCTAGAATTAAAATCATCAGCTATGACCATTTATATTGTATTATCTTGCATCACGAGAAAATTCATGCATTTTAGAAAGTCAAGCCTATCATGCTAAAGCAAATTGGTTTTAGCTACTCTATACCTCAGTTTCCTCCACGTAAACATATGTGTCCCAACATCTCACATTACAGGAAGACTTGACATTAGCAGTTCTGAACACTCCACGAGTGTATCAAGGGCAGAGGAGGATTCACTTTAAGAATGAAAACAAACTTCCACATGGCTGTCTTTTTTCAGCTCTGCAAATTCACAATTTAAAATTCCATTTAATTGAACTGAGAAAGTGCCAGCCTTTCCACCCACATGCCCAAAAGCCATTCTGCTCACACTTTCTTGTTTGGAGCACTATACTTTTATCCCCTGCTTCGAAGGAACTCACAGGACATCTGTCAAATAACCCCACAGAAGCTTTACACCAGGGTGTTGAAAATATTCTTTAAAAAAAATCTGTTCCAAAGCCGCAACATTTTAAAATTAGCATCAGTGACTCACAATGCATTGCCATTAATATCTATTAGTAGAGTTTAACTTGTCAAGTTTTCACATTACTGCTAATGACTATATATTACTTAGAAGCTAGTAATTTGTGCATAATGGATGTACAGTATACTGATCTCTTTTATAACTATAATTTATCCACTGTGTGTTTTTAATAAGGTCATTATTTGATATAATTACTAATATGTGAAAATACACAATATATAATATATTCACAGCTATTTACTATACTTATTACTTAAAAAATGAAAAAAATACATTTCCTTAGAATTCTTAAAAGACATTAATATTGTTTAAAGGAAAATATATCTAAATATAATACAATTTTTTATCTAGATAAAATATAAACACATTCAAATCATCTTTTTTTTAATTTAAATTTATTTTAATTGGAAGCTAATTACAATATTGTATTGGTTCTGCCACACATCAACATAAATCTGCCACAGGCCTACATGTGTTCCTCATCCTGAACCCTCCTCCCACCTCCCTCCCCGTACCATCCCTCTGGGTCATCCCAGTGCACCAGCCCCAAGGATCCTATATCGAACCTGGACTGGTGATTCATTTCTTATATTATACTATACATGTTTCCATACCACTCCCCCAAGTCATCCCACCCTCTCCCTCTCCCACAGAGTCCAAAAGACTGAAATCATCTTACACATTGTACTAGTCGGGGATATACTAGTTTGTTATATGATATTCTTTCCCAGTATTCCAATGCAATTTTGGCTCTTAGAAGTAAAATAAGATATGAAAGATCCCATGAAACCCTGCTCTAAATATGTCAGTTTACTAATATGTAGTTTATATATTTGTTTGTTTGAAACCGTAATAAAGGCAACTTATATTTGAAAATTTAAACTCTACGGAAGATCATGTTTTCATTTTTATTTCATATGACAATTACATAATGTGTCAAATTTCTTCTCCAGCTAGTCTCATACAATAAAGCAAAACAGAAGAGCAAAGATTTGGTCCAATGTAAAAGGAGTATCTGTGATATCTCAGCTGATTTCCATGAATATTTGGCAAGAAAATCTCTGTATAACTTTGAAAGTTTTTTTCTCTTTTTGAAAGGACAGCTGTTAATACTATGGAGTTAGAAGCAGAGACCTTAGAAGCTCATCTATCATTTTGGCATTTTTATTTATGAAATAAAAAAAANACTTTCATTTCCTATAGAATCCTTTTGGGACATCTTAGGTAGTAAAAACTCACTTGGATTGTTTTTCTAGACTGACCTTTCATCCTCCTTGTCAGTTTATCCCAGCAGGGAAATATGTCTGTTCCCAGAAATGATCTCCCACCTCAGCCATTTCTATATTGTCAGAGGGGCAAGGACTCAACTGATTCCCATACAGTTTAATGGAAAAAGTAAAAAGGAACAGTGAAAATAACTGTTTGCAGCATTTGCTTACATTTGACCATTAAAGCTGTTAATGTTTCAAAGGAACTATCATGAATCCTGCAGCATACTAGACACTTTTACATAAAGTACTTATTTTATATTTCTCTGCTCTTCCCCAGTAGCATATTAGACACCTACTGACCTGGGAGGCTCATCCTCCAGTGTCATATCTTTTTGTCT
Source organism: Neotragus moschatus (assembly GCA_006410615.1). Taxonomy (NCBI): domain Eukaryota; kingdom Metazoa; phylum Chordata; class Mammalia; order Artiodactyla; family Bovidae; genus Neotragus; species Neotragus moschatus. The sequence continues at coordinate 316,763 of SJYA01001192.1, forward strand.
TTTCTTTTGTCATATCTTTTTGTCTTTGTCTTTTATTCATGGGGTTCTCAAGGCAAGAATACTGCAGAGGTTTGCCACTCCCTTCTCCAGTGGACTGTGCTTTGACAGAACTCTCCACCATGACCCATCCATCTTGGGTGGCCACGTATGGCATGGTTCACAGCTTCATTGAGTTACACAAGGCTGTGATCCATAAGATCATTTTGGTTAGATTTCTGTGATTGTGATTTTCATTCTGGAGGCCATGAGATTGTAGTTCTTGTTTCTTCTGTCTGCCCTCTGATGGATGAGGAAAAGAAGCTTGTGCAAGGATGAGGATGGATGAGGATAAGAAGCTTATGGAAGCTTCCTGATGGGAGGGAGTAGCTGTGAAGAAAACCGGGCCTTGCTCTGATGGGCAGGGCCATGCTCAGCAAATCTGTAATCAAATCTTCTGTGAATGGGTGAGGCTGTGCTCCCTCCCTGTTAGTTGTTTGGCCTGAAGTGGCCCAGTTCTGGAGTCTTCAGTATCTATGGCAGAGCTACAGGCTTTATGGTAAGGCTAATGGTGACCTCCTCTAAGAGGACTTATGCCAACAAGCTGTGCCTCCCCAGACTGCTGCTGCCAGTGTCCCTGACTCCACAGCAGGCAGGCAACTGTCGACTCATGCCTGCACAGGAGATCCCCAAACACTCACAAGAAGGTCTAGCTCAGTCTCTTGTGGGGTCATTGCTCCTTTACCTTGGTGTGCACAAGGTTTTTTTTATGCCCTCCAAGTATCTCTGTTTCCCTCAGTCCTGTAGAAGTTCTGTATTCAAATCTTGATGACCTTCAAAGTCAGATTCTCTAGGGATTCCCAGTCAGTTTCCAGATCTCCAGGTTGGGAAATCTTACATGGGGCCAAGAACCTTGACAACAATGTGGTAACTTCTTTGATATGATTGTTCTCCAGTTGCAGCAGCACTATGGTAAGGCTATAGGCTCTACGGTAGAGCTAACAGTGACTTCCTTCAAGAGGACTTAATGCCACAAGCCATACCTCCCAGCTTGCTGCTGTAAGTGACCCTGTCCCTGCGGCTGGTCACTGATGACCCACACCTCCTCAGGAGACCCTTAAACTTTCACAAGCAGGTCTGGCTCAGACTCTTGTGGGGGTCACTGCTACTTTCCCCCGGGTCCTAGTGTGAGGAAGATTTTGTTTGTGCCCTCCAAGAGTCTCTGGTGGGTATGGGATTTGATTTTAACATGATTGTGCCCATCCTATCATTTTGTTGCAGCTTTTCCTTTGTTGTTAGATATAGGGTTTCTTTCTTTGGTCGGTTCCAACATCCTCCTATCAATGGTTGTTCAGCAGTTAGTGGGGATTCTGGTGTTCTCACAGAAGATGAACATCATGTATGGATGTGAGAGCTGGACCATAAAGAAGGCTAAGTGAAGTGAAGTGAAGTGAAGTCACTCAGTCATGCCTGACTCTTTGTGATCCCATGGACTGTAGCTTATCAGCCTTCTCCATCCATGGGATTTTCCAGGCAACAGTGCTGGAGTGGATTGCCATTTTGAACCCAGGTTTCCTGCATTGCAGCCAGACACTTTACCGTCTGAGCCACCAGGGAAGCCCCAGAAGAAGGCTAAGCAACAAAAAATTGATGCTTTTGAACTGTGGTGCTAGAGAAGACTCTTGAGAGTCCCTTGGACTGCAAGGAGATCAAACCAGTCAGTCCAAAAAGAAATCAACCCTGAATATTCATTGAAAGGACTGATGCTAAAGTTGAAACTCAAATACTTTGGCCACCTGATGGGAAGAGCCGACTCACTGGAAAAGATCCTGATGCTGGGAAAGATTGAGAAAAGGAGGAGAAGGGGACTACAGAGAATGAGATAGTTGGATGGCATCGCTGCCTCAATGGACATGAGTTTGAGAAAACTCTGGGAGACAGTGAAGGACAAGGAAGCCTGGCATGCTGTGGTCCATGGGGTTGCAAAAAGTTGGACACAACTTAGCAATTGAACAACAACTTATTTTATATACAAAGTGTCTAGCAAGGTAAGAAGATGTAGCATGTTAGAGATGTTGAATCTGAGTTGCATGGAAATTTAGAAACTTTCCCAAGGCTGTATCAACAGAAAATAGTGGAGACAGTTTAGAACCTCTTACTGCCTACAGGCCTTTTTCAGTTTACTTACATTGATAGGAATATAGAATTAAAAAAAAAAAAACTCAACAGCTAATTAAAGAGTTTTCTACCCATAATTCTAGGACTATATACAATGAATAAAATGGATGGATAACATTATTTTAGTTTATTTATTTTTAATTGGTTGATGATTGCTTTATAATATTGGTTTGATTTCTGCCGTACGTCAGTATGAATCAGCCATAGGTGTACAGATGTCCCTCCCTCTTAAAGCTCCTTCCCACTTCCCACCCTTTCCCACCCCTCTAGGTTGTTACAGAGCCCAGGTTGAGTTCCCTAAGTCATACAGGAAATTTCCATTGGCTGTCTGTTTTTCACATGGAAGTGTATATGCTTTCATGGTACTCTCTCCATTTGTCTCACCCTCTCCTACCTTTCCTCCACCCTTGTCCATAAGTCTGTTGTCTATATCAGCATCTCCATTGCTGCTCTGCAAATGGGTTCATCAGTACCATCTTTCTAGATTCCATACATACGTGTTGTGGTGGTTTAGTTGCTAAGTTGTGTCCATCTCTTGTGACCCCATGGATTGTGGCCTGCCAGGCTCCTCTGTCCATGGGATTCTTCAGGCAAGAATACTGGAGTAGGTTGCCATTTCCTTCTCCATATATGTGCTATTATACAGTATTTGCTTTTCTCTTTCTGACTTACTTCACTCTGTATAATAGGTTATGACTGAATAGTATTCCATTGTTTTATATATATATGTACCACAGCTTCTTTATCCATTCATCTGTCAGTGGACATTTAGGCTGCTTCCATGTCCTAGTTATTGTAAATAGCGCTGCAATGAACATTGGGGTATATGTGAATTTTTCACTTTTGGTTTCCTAAGGGTAAATGCCTAGAAATGATATTGCTGGGTCATATTGTGGTTTTATTCCTAGTTTTTTTTTTAATATAAATTTATTTATTTTAATTGGAGGTTAATTACTTTACAATATTGTATTTGTTTTGCCATACACCAACATGTATCTGCCACAGGTATACACGTGTTCCCCATCCTGAACCCCCATCCCTCCTCCCTCCCCGTACCATCCCTATGGGTCATCTCAGGGCACCTGCCCCAAGCATCCAATATTCCTGGGTTTTTAAGGAATCTCCATACCATCTTCCATAGCAGTTGCATAAATTTACATTCCCACCAGTAGTGCAAGAGGGTTCCCTTTTCTCCAAACCCTCAGGAATGGATAAGATTCTGAGTTTGCAAAAGCAAAAATTGGGAGTGTTTATTTCTTTAAGGATATTGTCATTTTAGGGAACTAGCCAAACATTCTAACACATAGGAAGGAAAAATGATAGTGGCTCCCTTTCATTGTGATTGGTTTCATTATTAGAGGCTATAGTGCTTGCTACATCAGAATTCTAAATACACATACAAAAAACCTAATCTCTTCTGAAACTTCTATAATTTTTAAACCATCAAATAACATCTTCAATTATTTTTTACTTTTTTGTTTAAAAGTTTATAACTTAGACAAAAATAACAACTCTAGCATGATAATCATACTTGACTTTACATGTTCACTTATAATAATTATCCCAATATTTATACAAAGTCAGTAAAATGTAGTCTGATATATATTTATATTGTTATTTTTAGTATGATACTATATTACAAATATATTTCATTCAGTTACTAGTTTTTACAATAATTTACCTATGTAGCTGCACAACATACAAATGAACAGCTTACTGAAACTGATTTTTATTTTCCCATTATTTATTTTACATTTAAATGTATTTTTTTTACAAACAGGATAAATACTGTTGAAATGAATATCTACTGGCATAAAAGATTTTCCTTTCTTTTAAATTGTTTCCTTAAGATACACCTCTAGGACTAGACAAGAGCTAACAAGATATTATATTCATAAAAATATTTCACAATATGTATTTTTAATATGCTCATAGTGAAACATTTTAAAAAACACTGAAAAACATCACCAAGGAACAAATTAAATTAGACAAGATAGAGTATTCTATTTCTTTGCCTTTTAACATTCTTGTCTACTTTTATTTTTACCAACTTCAGAGTATGTGTATAAGGGGGCAACTTTTTCCAACAGTTAACTCATGTTACACGTGGGGCTCAGTTCTCCACTTCAGGGGCAGAATATGTTACCCAAGTCTGACCAATCAGCTACACGCATGGTTCCTATCACTTACAGTGCTTACAGTATTTATAGTATATTCTATGCTCCCAGTCTATTTTTAAATACACATGGCTATGTGTGTACACACACACACACACACACACACACACATACTGCTTGGTGTCTCAATTGCTTGTGTGTTAGTCACTCAGTTGTGTATGACTCTTTGTGACCCCATGAACTGCAGCCCGCCAGGCTCCTCTGTCCATAGAATTCTCCAGGCAAGAATACTGGAGTGGGTTGCCATTCCCTTCACCAGGGGATCTTCCTGACCCAGGGATCAAACTTGGGTCTCCCCCATTGCAGGTAGATTCTTTACTGTCTTAAAAATAAGTAATAAAAATTTAAAGCAACATTAAATATTTCCTTTCTCACATTTTAGCAACAATAGAGTAGTCCAAAATATGGATATATGGATATATAATCAATTCTCTACTGTTAGGTATTTATAGCAGTAACGTTTTTTAAATATAAATTTATTTATTTTAATTGGAGGTTAATTACTTTACAATATTGTATTGGTTTTGCCATACATCAACATGAATCTGCCTCAGGTATACACGTGTTCCCCATCCTGAACCCCCCTCCCTCCTCCCTCCCCATACCATCCCTCTGGGTCGTCTCAGTGCACCAGCCCCAAGCATCCAGTATCCTGCATCGAACCTGGACTGGCGATTCATTTCATATATAATATTATACATGTTTCAATGCCATTCTCCCAAATCATCCCAGCCTCAACCTCTCCCAGAGTCCAAAAGACTGTTCTATACATCTTTGGCTCTTTTGCTGTTTCACAGGGTTATCGTTACCATCTTTCTAAATTCCATATATATGCGTTAGTATACTGTATTGGTGTGTTTCTTTCTGGCTTACTTCATTCTGTATAATAGGCTCCAGTTTCATCTACCTCATTAGCACTGATTCAAATGGATTCTTTTTAATGGCTGAATAATACTCCATAGTGTATATGTACCACAGCTTTCTTATCCATTTGTCTGCTGATGGACATCTCAGTTGCTTCCATGTCCTGGCTATTATAAACAGTGCTGTGATGAACATTGGGGTACACGTGTCTCTTTCAATTTTGATTTCCTCAGTGTGTGTGCCCAGCAGTGGGACTGCTGGGTCATAAGGCAGTTCTATTTCTGCCAGGGTCCGGCCCTGACAAGGGATGCAGGGAATTTGAAGGGTGGACGGCGTCGGTGTCTTAGAAAAAACTTATTTAATTATAGATAGAGAGGGACTAGAAAATTAGCAAAGAAAAGAGGCTGAATAACTTGGCTTACATGGAATACCAATCACCACCTACGTAGGCCACAGGTGTCTTTCCATTCTCCCAAGGTAGAGGAGGCACTGAGGCCCCCCTGGTCTGATCTTAGAAGCCCAGGCAGAATTAGTAGGCTTGGTGAGGACCCCCGAGCCAGATGGGAATTTAGCCAGAAAATAGTAGAAGATATTAGAGGAGAAAAAGAGGCTGAATAACTTGGTTTACGTGGGATACCAATAAAATTCCAAGACAAGGAATTTGCACCATCTAAGTTGGGCTGCTGGCACCACTTGAATATTGGAAAGTGGGCTTGAAAGCCGGGGCAAGTAAGCAGACATGGCGGGCACCCACGCTCCAGATGGGAATTCAGCCAGAAATACGGAAAACAAGATAGAACGACATAGGGAATCAGTCTTTTCGGAAACTGATCCGTTTTCTTTATTTTCAGTTTTGCTTATATATCTTTTGTTACATGTAGGGATGAATACAGAGTCACGCGGGGATCAGCAGACCTGACCCTTGTCAAAATCAGGTGCTTTGCATAAATGTATACAAAAAGGTTTTAGGGGTTTTACATCATCTTCTGGTCATGAGGCCTGCTGACATTTTATGACCGTTTCTTTCTGATAACCAAAAAACTTATTTTTTTCCAAGGGTGTTTTTTCTTAAACCAGGCACCACCCTCCAAATAAAGTTGCATTCCTATAGGGTGAGGGTGTAGTGAGTTACAATCAAGAAAGGAATTTATTTAATCCAAGGTTAACATGATAAATCTTAAAGGTTAATATTTATTTTTCTTATATGCTAGTTATATTCATTATAAGGGCAAGGACTATGGAGATTTAGCAGCAAACATCAGCCCAATAAATGAAATCCCTTTACCAATGTTTTCCTTAAGATCTATTTAGTCTTAAGATAGTGATAAAGTTACATTTTTACATAGCAAAGACACAGTGATTTATAACAAAGTACAGTGGTCTATAACAAAAGAGAAAATTCATTAACTCAAAAAGTCTAGTATTGCTAACATCAAAAACTACTATATTTTCTTTTCTATATTCCAAATACATTGATTAATATATTCCCAGGTGCCTAAGGACGTGGAGGCCTGGTGGCAATTATTGACTCAACAATGAGAAAAGCCCGATGCTAATTAAGACCTTCAAAATACTCCAAACTCTCTGTGCTGTTTATGGTTGAGAGGTAGTAAACAATCATGTGCACTAGGGCAGGAGTATGGATAATCCTATCACACAAGCTAGTCTGCCCAGCAGAGAGGTTTTGACCTGAGACACCCTTGTCACACCCAGGGCAGGGAATTATAACAATTATTGACACAATAAACGAAAAATCCTTCACCAATATACTCCTTAACCAACTCACTATACTAATAAATTCTAACTTCCCAAAAGAATCTGCCTTTAGTAAGTCTAAAACATCTCATGCCTCTCACAGTTGGGAGGCTGTAAACAATCACATGTGGCTGGACGAACCTATACAAGCAGGCTAGATAACCTTCAGAGGAGTTCATAAGCTGAAACACTCTTGTCACGCCCAGAAATTTTTATTAACTGGAGCTGTAGGTTAACTCCTTCTCCGAGAGAAATGGTTATGGGGAAGAGCCCCCCATAAAGTCAGAGGTGTAGGTGAGAGCATAAAACAGACTTTAGTTTTGGGGGGTAGATGCTCGAGAACAGGGGGTTTCCTGATGCTTGATCACACCTTTGCATATGCCAAGCCTCCTTCCTCGTGACCTTTGCCATGGGCAGAGTTCCTCACGCTGGCCCCTGGCATATTTTCAGTTTTTTAAGGAATCTCCACACTGTTCTCCATAGTGGCTGTACTAGTTTGCATTCCCACCAACAGTGTAAGAGGGTTCCCTTTTCTCCACACCCTCTACAGCATTTATTGCTTGTAGACTTTGGATCACAGCCATTTTGACTGGCTTGAAATGGTAACTCATTGTGGTTTTGATTTTCATTTCTCTGATAATGAGTGATGCCGAGCATCTTTTCATGTGTTTGTTAGCCATCTGTATGTCTTCTTTGGAGAAATGTCTGTTTAGTTCTTTGGCCTATTTTTTGATTGGGTTGTTTACTTTCCTGGAATTGAGCTATAGGAATTGCTTGTATATTTTTGAGGTTAGTTTGTCAGTTGCTTCATTTGCTATTATTTTCTCCCATTCTGAAGTCTGTCTTTTCACCTTGCTTATAGTTTACTTTGTTGTGCAGAAGGTTTTTAAGTTTAATTAGGCCCCATTTGTTTATTTTTGCTTTTATTTCCAATATTCTTGGAGGTGGGTCAGAGAGGATTCTGCTGTGAGATATGTCAGAGAGTGTATTTCCTGTGTTCTCCTCTAGGAGTTTTATAGTTTCTGGTCTTATTTAGATCTTTAATCAATTTTGAGTTTATTTAGGTATATGGTGTTGTTAGAAAGTGTTCTAGTTTCATTCTTTTACAAGTGGTTGACCAGTTTTCCCAGCACCACTTGTTAAAGAGATTGTCTTTAATTTGTTGTATATTTTTGTCTCCTTTGTCAAAGATAAGGTGTCCATAGGTGTGTGGATTTATCTCTGGGCTTTCTATTTTGTTCCATTGATCTATATTTCTGTCTTTGTGCCAGTACTATACTGTCTTGATGACTGTGGCTTTGTAGTAGACCCTGAAGTCAGGCAGGTTGATTCCCCCAGTCCCATTCTTCTTTCTCAAGATTGCTTTGGCTATTTGAGGTTTTTTTGTATTTCCATGCATATTGTGAAATTATTTGTTCTAGCTCTGTGAAAAATACTGTTGGTAGCTTGATAGGGATTGCACTTAATCTATAAATTGCTTTGGGTAGTATACTCATTTACACAGACATACATATTCACCATTTATAGTTCTAAAAGGATATAGAACTCAAAAGGGCACATTATTAGAAATAAAACTGCTTCTTTAAAATGTATGCATATTTTCAGTTCAGTTCAGTTCAGTCTCTCAGTCGTGTCCGACTCTTTGTGACTGCATGAATCACAGCACGCCAGGCCTCCCTGTCCATCACCATCTCCCAGAGTTCATTCAGACTCATGTCCATCGAGTCAGTGATGCCATCCAGCCATCTCATCCTCGGTCGTCCCCTTCTCCTCCTGCTCCAATCCCTCCCAGCATCAAATCTTTTCTAATGAGTCAACTGTTCTCATGAGGTGGCCAAAGTACTGGAGCTTCAGCTTTAGCATCATTCCTTTCAAAGAAATCCCAGGGCTGATCTCCTTCAGAATGGACTGGTTGCATCTCCTTGCAGTCCAAGGGACTCTCAAGAGTCTTTTCCAACACCACAGTTCAAAAGCATCAATTCTTCGGTGCTCAGCCTTCTTCACAGCCCAACTCTCACACCCATACATGACTACTGGAAAAACCATAGCCTTGACTAGACGGACCTTAGTTGGCAAAGTAATGTCTCTGCTTTTGAATATGGCATCTAGGTTGGTCATAACTTTTCTTCCAAGGAGTAAGCGTCTTTTAATTTCATGGCTTTAGTCACCATCTGCAGTGATTTTTGAGCCCCAAAATATAAAGTCTGACACTGTTTCTACTGTTTCATGTTATTAGTATAAAAATCTCATGTTATTTATTCTTGATACAAGGCTTTTGCTTATAATCTTTCTCTGATATTAAAATTACCAATCTTGTTTTCCTTTATCCAATATTTTTGTCCACACTTTAAAAAAATTCTTAACCTTAATTTTAAGCAACTATCCTCTAATTGGTAGAGTTGGATTTTATTTCTGACCCAGTTTAATATTCTTAGCCTTTCAGAAGAGCAAGTTAATTTTTGTATTGTTATGTTGAATACTTAGTTTTATTTTTATCATTCTATTTTGATGGTTATCATATATATATGCGGGTATATATATATAAATATATATTTTGCTTCAACTTTTTCCTATGCTTTTTATGTTGTGCAGCACAAACTCTAGTTTTCTGCTCTTAAGCAAGTCATTTGGAAGGCATGCAACATGCTTTCAATTCTAGTAATAAAGACCTGTAAATTTGAAAATAAAATATCACTGGACCAAAATTGTTCCATTTTCATCAACATAAATGTTAAGTAAAGTCTTTTCAATGCTGGTCTATGCAAAGTTAGGCAATTAAATCACTTTTACTTACATTTTAACCTTGACTGTGCAGTTTTTATTGATATATCTTGTACTTTTATCTTCAATTTTATTGTTAAATTATTATTTATATACACTCAAGTGAAAGGAAACATATAGATTGCAGATATTCTTTTGAATACTATCTAACTTCTATATTAGGGCCAATCTTTGCAACCAGTTTTCTGTGTCCTGACTTTACCTTGACATCTTTCCATAATGAGAATTGCATTTATTGAGTATAACATAAAAGAAATTTCATCAATTAGTTATGACCCAAATTAAGTAGACTTAATTTTAAGACACAGAACACCTAGGCAAAACTGTATCTCAGGGAAGGAAAAACAAACAAACAACTGAAGGGGGAAAAAAAAATTCCCAGCATTTTACAAGGGTGTTTTCCCACTCTGAGGAACAGTCTGACAGCAATAAGCAGATAAGTTTCTTTGAATCTCCCTATGAAATTACCAGGTAAAGTTCTTTAGAAAGAAAAACCAATAAATCTTTAGACAACCTCTAACCCAAAATTTATAAAATTATAATGATAGACAATAAGGTTCACACATATAGTTTTAATTTTTATTAGTATCTGAACAAATCTTGTTGAAGGCTAAATCAACACGCCCATATACCATACACACCTTCCAAAGTATTCATCTGCAGTAATTCCAATGAATTTGATGGTAATAATAAAGAATTTACCTCCCTTCCATTTCCAAGCCACTGACACTTTATTTCTGTTAACAAGTATGTTGCCTTTTCTAAGGAAAATACTGGTCAACTATTTTGTTCTAGGTTATGGGAATGACCACGTCAGTAAACCTCACTCTGAATCCTTTCTGTATTCTAGGCAGAAGTGAGGGCTATATTTGACTGTTGCTTTCTAGAGCAAAATAGGTCTTCCCTTAGATCTACTTTTACTACAATCCCTGCTACCTGCACACACAAAGATAGCTAAGCATACACATGGATGACTGCAAACCTTATATACTGGCTGAATGTGATAACTAATCCCATTTAGTAAAGAGTTAAACAGTCCATTCTGAAGGAGCTCAGCCCTGGGATTTCTTTGGAAGGAATGATGCTAAAGCTGAAACTCCAGTACTTTGGCCACCTCATGCGAAGAGCTGACTCATTAGAAAAGACCCTGATGCTGGGAAGGATTAGGAGCAGGAGGAGAAGGGAACGACAGAGGATAAGATGGCTGGATGGCATCACTGCCTTGATGGACGTGAATCTAAGTGAACTCCGGGAGTTGGTGCTGGACAGGGAGGCCTGGCGTGCTGCAGTTCATGGGGTTGCAAAGAGTCGGACACGATTGAGTGACTGAACTGAACTGACTTTTAAATCACTAGGATGTTTCACCCATCCTAGTTTTCTAAGAATTACCCCTATTGCTTCCTAGAACCTTCCTGGATTTGATTGGACTAGAAAAATAACCATTTCTTTCTACTCCTATTATCTCCTTAATATGCAAAGTGGTGTCTGCAAAGAAGATAGGTTTGAAGCATACCTCAAATCTACCACNCTTTTAAATCACTAGGATGTTTCACCCATCCTAGTTTTCTAAGAATTACCCCTATTGCTTCCTAGAACCTTCCTGGATTTGATTGGACTAGAAAAATAACCATTTCTTTCTACTCCTATTATCTCCTTAATATGCAAAGTGGTGTCTGCAAAGAAGATAGGTTTGAAGCATACCTCAAATCTACCACTTACTAAACTCTATACATTTTGGAAACTACTTAATCTTGCCAATTCTCAATGTCCTTACTTGCCTGCATGTGCCTGTAAAGTCACTTCAGTCATGTCTGACTCTTTGTGACCCCATGGACTGTAGCCCACCAGGCTCCTCTATCCAGGGGATTCTCCAGGCAAGAATTCTAGAGTGGATTGTCATGCACTCCACCAGAGGGTCTTCCCCATCCAGAGATCGAACCCAAGTCTCTTGCAGCTCTTGCAGTGCAGGCCACCAGGGAAGCCCGTCCTTATCTATATGATAAAAAAGGTAATATCTACTTTATAGGGCTTGTGATAATTAGCTTGGATAACCTATGTAAGAATTTTTATCACAATTTCTGAAACTTATTCTGTGTTAAATAAAGTTAGTTTCCTGAAGAACAAGAGGTAAAGAAGACAAAAATCTTGAATTAAAACTATGCACCCTTGATTTCTCTTCCATTATAAATTATTATATGATATTGAGTATAGTTCTCTGTGATATACAGTAGGCCCTTTGGTTATCTATTTTATATACATTAGTATATATGCTTTAATCCCAAAGTCCTAATTTATTCCTCTCTCATAGGTAGATACATAGATAGAATACATATCTATGTATACAAATATGTATAACTGAGTCATTTACTGTACACATGAAGCTAACACAATACTATAAGTCAATTATATTTCAATAAAAATGAATTTGAAAACTATGCTCACTTGAAATAATTAATACTTTTGGAATTTTAAATCCTGGAAATTTATTTTGCGTATTTGAAGCTTCTAGTATTTTTGTTAATTATTAATTTGGGCTTGAATTATAACTAAACTAACTTTCTTTATATTAAAAATTATCATTTGATGATAAAATATTTGTTAATATCCAAGTATTTTAGCTTTTCCAATTATTAATTTATTTATAAACTGTAGATCTATATTTATTCACTGATAGTTCAGTACATATCAATAATTGATGAGTGAATAACTACCAGTCCCTTGTATGTCAGATCTGATTATTTTCAAAAATCAATTTGTAAATTTTTTATCTTAATTCTAAAAGTTTTACTTTTCAGAGAGAACTTATAACTCAAAAATCTACTTTCTTTTAAGTATACTATTGGGTAAATAAAGACAATATGCACCAATAGTACCTATCATGTGCCAGAAATGATTCTAAGATTAACATATTTAATCACCACAATTAATTTGTGAGGTAGATCTCAATTTTTTTAAGTGGTGAAAATGAGATATTGAGAAATCACAAGTAATTTTCTGAGCTTCACACAGCAAGTGATGGAGTTAGGATAGCACACCTCTCTCACCTAAATATACATTTAAGTTTCTGAAGAGTAAGTTTGCTTTTGAATGATAAGACCAAATTTTCTGCTCAGGATGAGAGGATGTTGACTAATTCTACTTTCTGAATTATGGAAAGGACTAGAGACTAATACACAATCTTAGATGAAAGCTTGATGCAAAATATATATATATATATATCAACTTTGTTCATCAACAGTTATTTAAAATCCCTCTGTTGCCATTGAGAGATAGTAAAGCACACGGTTAGTGTATATATGCTGTCTCTAGCTGGAAAACATCAAGAACTTTCCCTGATTACATAAATAAATGCAGTAATTGAGCTCATGCCTCATGTGGAAACTCATGTTCGTAGCAATTATTCTCCCTTAGGAAGATAAGTTTATTTATCAATGTCTACTTGCTACATGGTTCAAATAAATCCTTTTCTAAGTGAGGCATCTGACTTGCAGTCCATGACTATCTGGAAAACATGACCATTCAACCCAATCTAAGATTTACACCTTAGCTCAAAACATGCTCAAATGCAATATTCAGCCTCAAGTCCTGGCTGACAAAATGTTGATCTTTTATTTGACATTAGAATCAATTATTGGGAAAAGGGGGAGCAACAGCCCCATTAGGGAAATTGCTGCTGATTTTATATCTGTCACATCAAAGTGAACTGGATATTAATATTCTCATATTTTATTGTTAAAACATTTTAATTTCTTCTAAGTGTGCATTTCAGGTTGTGAATCGTTGATGAGAAACCAGCTCAGTAGTTCCAATTTGCATATGAAAGCTACAATATTGTGACATCTACCTGTCAGCAGGTACTTTACCCTCACCTGCATAAAATCCTTTAATGTTGGGATCTAACTGAAGAATTATAGAAATATATAACATGTAAATAATATGCCTAAAGCTTATTTAAAATCTCTCCTTGATTTTCTGATTATATAAATGCAAGGAAGAGATATTTTCACTTTCTGGAATGACTTAAGAATGTATTCAACTTTGTTGGGCCAAAATTTATAGAAAGCCATTGGACCTTCCCATATGGATATATATTTAAATACTCTCTGAGTCTGTTTATTCTTTTTACTTCAAGAAAAAGGAACCTCCAACCATAAGCAAACTCTGTGCCCTGAGATTGTATTGGATATACTGGGCTGAACAAAATTAAAACGAACCTGAAGTTCCACTAAAACCTAGCTCTGTGCCCCCATCTCTGAATTCGTCAAGTTAAAGGGTTACAGAGAAAAAAACAAATCATAGTAGCTGAGAAGTCAGGAATATTGATTCAAAGTCTCCAAAGTTTATTAGAGACTAAAGTCAACAAAACTAACCTCTCTGGTGATATGGCTCTCCTTCTCTTACTAGGGATCCTCTTGACAAATACACATTGGTGAGCCTAAAGGACGTGGAGGAAATGTCTGACTCTGCGTATCTTTCTTTCTTTTCCACCTGGCACAGCTACAGGATTTATACACACTCCCTTTGTTTTCCTCTCTCTGACTTCNCAATTTGATCTTTGGTTCCTCTGCCTTTTCTAAATCCAGCTTGAACATCTGGAAGTTCATGGTTCATGTCTGTTGAAGACTGCCTGGAGAATTTTGAGCATTACTTTGCTAACGCGTGAGATAAGTACAATTGTGTGGTAGTTAGAACATTCTTTGCCATTGCCTTTCTTTAGGATTGGAATGAAAATTGACCTTTTGTTTGCCATTAGGCATGTGAATTTGGTAAAAGTAATCTCTCACAGGCTTTCTCTTAGGCTCTCATCATAGTATATATCTCCAAAAATAAGTGTGATATTTAAGCGAGATAAAGACAGCTAGATCATCTAACACATTTCCCAGCACAAAGTTAGTATATGTAACACAGCCTTAATGCATAGAAATGCCCTGATTAGAATTGTATTTTCAAAAGCTAATTCTAATGGTAGTAAATCAGAAAAGAAGGTTTAGGAAAAAGTGGACACAAATATAATGCCATTTGTTTCTTAAATAAATGTGCATTAACTACTTGCTAAATATGCCAGATAAATGCTATGAATTCAATAATAGTAAGATGAAAGCCTTAGTCATCTCTTGCTCATGGCAACACAAGGGTTAAGAAAAAGGGTGAAGTGTTTGTTCATTTGTTTGTTTTAACCTGGCATGATAATGTAGAAAACTGCTTATTAAACTTTTTCATTAAAATACCTGCAAAGGAAACAATGCATAACCTCAAAGGAACTGGTCTGAGGGATAAATCTAATAATACACAAAATACATGGCTCATAATGGATTTTGTTTTGTTATTGCTTTTAATGTCCTTGTTAGACTCATAAAGTATAGATACATGGAATCCTGAATCACTTTTTCTCTTACTAGTCTTCCTTTCCATCCTTTGCGACTCTTGTCACTGGTTCTCCAGTCCTTTAACAGCACACTCATTATCTTAATTTTTCCCTAGCCCTTCTTTCTTCTGCTATCAGACTGACTTCTTTATGTGTAACTTTGAAACCTCCTCACTTCATTCTCAAATCAGCACCTTTATTTGATATCATTGTCATGGTCGTCATTAGCTGCTGGTAAGATACCACCATTCTTAGTACAACTAAGACCTTCTATTTTAAATATACAATGAGCTGCCTGATTACTTAGCAGTCAGAGTTCCTTAAGTAAGTTATGACAGTTATCCCCAGAGAAAGCAAGTGTCTCTGCAAACCATCATAATTAAGCTTAAAGTCAATTTTTCATTAATTATGGACCATTAGTTATTTACAGTGATATTAGAATGGTATTTTTTAAATTGTTTTTAAGTGTAAAAGAGTATAAAGCAAAAAGTTCCCCTCTGTTCCTGTTACCCAGCATCCGTCCTCCTTTACGGTTTGGGCTGGGGGAGCAGCGTGTTTGCAATTCCTCCATGTATGTTTCACAGAATATTTAATGCACTAGGAGTAAATACAGGATAAACTATTTTACTTTCATTTTCTACATATAGGATTGTTTTGACTTCATTCATCAACTTGCTTTCTTCACATAATTATGTATCTTGAAGAGTGTCTTCAAACACTTTTTTTTACAGCTGCATAATGTTCTGTTTTGGAGAAGGCAATGGCACCCCACTCCAGTACTCTTGCCTGGAAAATCCTATGGATGGAGGAGCCTGGTAGGCTGTGGTCCACGGGATCACGAAGAGTCAGACACGACTGAGGGACTTCACTTTCACTTTTCACTTTCATGCATTGGAGAAGGAAATGGCAAGCCACCCCAGTGTTCTTGCTTGGAGAATCCCAGGGATGGGGGAGCCTGGTGGGCTCCCGTCTATGGGGTCGCAAAGAGTCGGACACGACCGAAGCGACGCAGCAGCAGCAGCAGCAATGTTCTGTTTATGCATGGATCATAAACATAACAGTTGGGTTATATTAGTTACTGTAGTCAGAAAAAATATTCGCAAGTTTCTTCAATGGTCGTTTTTGAGTCCTAAGCTGACAGGTGTTAGACCTGAGAGCTCTAGAAGCAGACAACCTCTATCTTCTCCTGAGTACTACTATCAACTCAGGAAGCAGTGCTTCCAGTTTCGTGTAGCAGCAGCACAGAAAATCCAGCTAATCTCACCTCCAAGATAGTGAAAATTGAATATATTGAACTAACAATGGAATTGTCTGTGTCTTTAGGGAAAGGTGTGTTTTTACCCAGAAAACACTAAGCACAAATGAGTGGAAATAGAAAGCTACTGAATTTAGCATGTTATCTGATATTTTTAAGGTCAAATTCTTCAGACTTATCTTCCCACTTCTCGGAGTGTTTTCAGTAACATGTGTTCTTAAGTTTTCCATTCTAAAAAGTTTCTGCTTAGAAGGCTGTAACATAAGATACAGTTATTACTGAAATTAGTCTCTATCACGCACACTAAAACTTAACTAGATATTTTCACATGCATCATTTAATTTTAAAATATGCGCTTTTTCCATTCTTGTGCATTGATTTTCAAGGTTAATACTCCGCTAGATATATTAAGACCTATGGAAATCCCCAAGCCCACAAACCCTAAATAATTTTTAACACTGCTAAATATAATACCCATATTATAGCTCCTGATTTTCTAGGTCTCAGAACAGGATAGTTTTTTCATTAATTCCTTGCCTCCAGCTTATCTTCAACCATAATTCTATTTTACTTAACTATATTTAAAAGAATCCCTTTAGCACTAGGGTAAACTTCATATAAACCAAGTAATTTTCAGTGGGGCTTACTTTTTAAAAAAGAAAAAAAAATGTTCAATTAGCTTTTAATGTTAATATTTAACTACTTTAAATTAGAACATATCTGGATAAATAAATTTTTTTCTGCAAATATTCAAATAAGTAGATGTTTATTGTGTCTAAACCAAATGGATTAGACATGGGTACAGTTGGCCTTTTTCATTTAGTTGAGCCATTACACTGGGGATCATGAATACAGCCATGTTAGTGCAATTTCCTAGATGATTTGGGAAAAATAGATTAGCTTTCTTTAATCTCCTCATCATCCATCAATACCTCTTACCACCATTCCCATTTAGTAACCAAACATGTGTACATGAACAAACACACAGAGAAAGGGGCAAATTTGACAGCCCTTTTCTGTGTCTTGTAAACATTCTCTTTCAGTACACCCAGAGAAAGATGAGATACAGAAAAGCAAATTCAGATTATTTGAGCGGTAGACTAAAACCCAGAGAGTCACTGGAAACAAAAACAAAACAGAAACAGTAACAGTAACAAGGTTGATATATTCTGCATTTGGGTTCGGTCGCTTCAGTCATGTCCGGCCCTTCAGCCCACCAGGCTCCTCTGCCCGAAGGATTCTCCAGGTGAGAATACTAGAGTGAGCTGCCATCCCGCCTCCAGGAGAGCTTCCCAACCCAGCGATCAAACTCATGTCTTCTGTGTCTCTTGGATTTCAGGTGGATTCTTTATCCCTTGAGCCACCTGGGAAGCCTGTATTCTGCATTTACACAGGAAGAATCTCAAGGATTTCATTTTCAGGAGAAACAGGTTGTGAGATTCTTTCATTCAGTTTTCCAAATATAGACATGAACTCCAGCAAGCCTGAACAAATAACTCTGGTGAAGAGAGAGCAGGCTAAATCCAGGATTTGAAGATAGGATTTAAACTTTGGTGTTAGCACTCAAATATCATTTGAATCCATTGACCACTTTGATTTTCAATTTTATTACCAGTAAGAGTTGGAACAGGGCTTCCCTGGTGACTCAGATGTTAAAGAATCTTCCTGTAAGGAGAGAAACCTGGCTCTCATCCTCAGGTCAGGAAGATTCCCTGGAGAAGGGTATAGCTACCCACTCTAGTATTCTTGCCTGGAGAATTCCATGGACAGAGAAACCTGGTGGGCTACAGTCTGTGGGGTTGCAAAGAGCCAGACATGACTGAGCAACTAACACACACACACAAACGCACACATACGCAGATGAGTTGCAATAATGGTTGGAGCAGCAGTTTTCAAACTGGTGCAAAAACTCTCTTGAATAGCTAGGTTTGAGATTTTCACCTCTACAACAACTCAAAACCAAAACCAAAATTGTACTAACATATTTGCCTTTAGGTAAGATTTCACTTGAATAATGAATCTAGTCCAGTGAGTTTGAAAATCACCATGCTAGGAAAAGTTTCCTTAACTAGTGGGTGTGAATGTTCTCTAGTTCTCTAATCAGGCAAAATCATAGTTATGTACAAGGCAACATTTTGATATACAAGTTGGAAAATAGTGAACTAACTGAGTAAAACTGAGGCTAAGGAACCTGGAAACTAGCAAATTCTTGACATCATTTGTTATCTCTGTTACTTTGTTAACCTAGTGGGCTTATGAAGTGAATTTTTAGAAAATGTAAATCAAATTTCTCTTTAAAATCTTTCAGAAACTACTTTGGTTATTTTGGTTACCCTTTAGTAAAATTTATACTCCATGGCAAAGCCAAAAGACATGTCATGACCTGGGTCCTGCCTTTCTAACCTTCATACCCATCAAGCCTCACAAAGGACCCACTCTCCAACCTGTTCAAGCTACTGTACTTATAATTCCTGGAACTCACCAAGCTTTTTATTCATCTCCATACCTTTATATATGCTCATACATGCTGATGCTTCTTCTTAAACAGCTCACTTCACTAATTCTTCATCCTTTGATTAATAAAGAAATTTTTATTCTGCCTCAGTTAAGGTTGTTTTACTTTCAGAAGACATCCTCTGACTCTCTTCTCCACAGCCTGGATTAGATGCTGCTCAAAGTGGTGATCATAAAAAATCTGAATTTTCCCGAAAGTGCTTATTCTTTGAGTTGTGATTTTGTTAATATTGTCTTTCTCCACCACACTATGATGGAACTCTTCAAGAAGAGAGACTTTGACTTTTATTATCTCTTTCGTAACATAGAAATATAGCAGGTGATCATTAAATGGTTCTTGATTAGATGAAACAGTTAATGATGACATATCCTGAACTTATTATATTATATCCAGTTGGCCAAAAAATAAATGCTTTGTGAGGTTTTACCTTCACATCCCACTAACTACAGTCATTTTCAACTGGAACATACCCATATACCCATTAATTCTAAGCTACATCTCTTTTTAACATTTTAATATTTCTAACATCTGGACATAACGTACCATTGGTATTATTGACTGTCATTGTCCTTCAGTAAAAATAAAAATAGCCACTTCAAAATTTGAAGAATAAGTGTCAGTGGCTTAAAAGAAAATCTCAGAGACAATATGAAGCACTGTTTTATCCCCTAGAAATAAGACAGTTGGGAGAGAGGGTTGGGAATGGGTGAATCAGAGGTATTTGTCATTAATGATGAAGGTGGACTTGAAAGTTATCCAGATTTTGATTACTACAAAGTTGGCTTAAGCCATGCCATGATGGCACTTAGCTCTTTCCGAAATATTTCCGAAAAAGACCTTAATGGGACAGAAGACTACATTCTATGGATAAATGTGGACAGCAGAATTCTCAACAGAAAAGGGATTCTAAATGTGAAGGTAAATTCCTTAACCAATTTATTTTGCTCACCTCTTTTATATACACCCAAAATAAATACCTAAGTCAAATTTAATATAAAATGATCCCTTCACTTAGTATACAGTAAAAAATCTGCGTTATAAGAAAGTACTATGTGAAATCTAATTAGTGGTGTTTTCCTTTGTTAGTGGTATATGAAATAATGGTGGGATTTCCAATTAGTGGTGTTTTAGATTTAGTTTTGTAGAATCAAATATGGGACCAGGCAATGAATGAGACATAATCTAAAATTTGGCCACTTTTGCCACTTAAGTAATTCAATTCACAGCTTGAGTTTATTTAAAGTTATCCTATACTTTTAAATTACTTTATTCTAGTTCCTTGTATTTAAACCAAGTGATCAGTGAAGCTGGAGGATAGCTCATGTGTTTATTACACTCAAAAGAGATTGTAGAGATAATATGTTATATATTTTTTTTTATCAGTGTTTGAAGCTGTAGGGAAGGAATAAATATGCCAAAGTGGAGAGCTTTAGGAGGCACTAGCATTAAACAGAACGTTTGTATTTTAGTTATTAGTATTTCAAATCAATGTATCTATCCACATGACAAATTCACTATACTTACCAAATCACTTTCATTTCCCGACCACCACTTGACTTGGACTTGTAATGCTTTTGTTTGTTTGTCTCTCAGTTCAGGGATAATTCTCTGGCAGTAAATAACTGGGATAGAAATCACGGTGTGTTTCTCTTCAGCAAATGCTGCATGTGGTCCAACACTTCATGTTGGACCAGGGACAGACTAAATGGATGGTTCTTGCCACTTTTTTTAATAAAAGGGAAAGAGCTTTTCTTTTAGGTATAAAGGATTTAGAATGAAATTTTAAAGAAAAATAACATAAATATATATAAAATTCACTTGATAAATATGCTTTAACATGCCTGTCACTGCTGTCTTGGTCTTTTCACTCTTAGACCTATGTGTTTGATAACTCAAAGTCTGCATTAGGATTAATTTGGTTTAAAATATTTCTCAATAAGAATATTGTAAAAAAAAAAAAAAAAAAAAAAAAATTCAAGTCCCCCAGTGTTGGTACCTTTGGTTATCAGAAGGTCTAGCAAATAAAGTAATTGATAAAATAGCTAAATCACAACCAAGTTTGCAAAAATTCTCAAGGATTTTGTGTATGTGAGAGAGAGATTTTACAGCAGGAAAGATAGTTTATCTTCAATGGGAATTTAATTACCGAGAACAAGTTCTTTAGAGAGGTCACCAGTGGACCAACTCGGCAGCCAGGAAATGGCCTTTCTTTCATGGAGGCTGACTTTCTTCCCTCCTACCACTCCTTCCTTGTATCAATGTCAGCTTTCAGCTTGTATCCACACACTGACCTCAAACATCTTACTTAACTTCACACAGAGAAAGGATTTAATTAAATTTAAGAAATGTATTTTCCTCATTTTTACTGTATTTCACATCCTGTATTTTAAAGCCACTGCTTGCTTTTATTGCTAATTTTTTTTGATATTTATTATGTTTTGGACACATACTATTATTATGAACAGAAAACATTAACTTGATTATTTTTATTATTACAGGCAAGAAAAAAGGCCTCCAAAGTTTCCTTTGAAAATTTTAAATATATACATACATACATACCATGTGAAATGCCTCAAAATATATTACAGATCTCTTTTGAATGATAAAGAAAATTGTAAATCAATACTGTGTAAATCCTATCTGACTTTTATCTTGAAAAATCAGTTATCCAAGGATAATCTTCATTTAATATGTGTAATCTGAGTGATCACTTACTGGTATTTACTATGTAAATACCACATACCATTCTAGAATGGTTTCTTGTATGTATGTTAAATTATTTGATGCTGACAGCATATATATTTTATATTCAGGGAACTGAGATGCTGGGAAGCACATAGTTAATAAGTAGAAACCCTGGGATTTGAACATAGTTAGTCTGATGTGGAAAGTGAAAGGAAAGTGAAGTTGCTCAGTTGTATCCGACTTTTTGCGACCCCATGGACTGTAGCCCACCAGGCTTCTCTGTCCATGGAATTTTCCAGGCAAGAATACTGGAGTGGATTGCCATTTCCTTCTCCAGGAGATCTTCCTGACACAGGGATTGAACCCGGGTCTTCCACATTGTAGGCAGATGCTTTACCATCTGAGCTACCAGGGAAGTCCAGTCTGATGTGGAGACCTTGCTATTATCCACTATATTATATGGAACCTTAGCCATTCTATACTGTGTCTCAATTTGTTTAGCTTTCATTCAATTACTAAACAGCTCCTGTTCCACGTTTTCATATCTGTAAAAATGAAAGTTAGTCCAGATACTAAAGACCTCTTCACCTTCCAGCTTTATAACCAAAGCCTTGAGAAGTTGAGCAGAAGAAACAGCAAAAGTTTGAGTGCTCAAGAGCTCAGGAAAGGAAACACATTTGTTTGAGGAAAGATATCCCTGCACCACCATAGAATTTTCAAATGGACATTAACCAACTGAATAATTACATATTGATGACTTCCATGGGCTTGACCAGTTACAGATGAAAAGGAATATTGCAGATTTCTAACCATTAAAATGTATTATTCTAATATACAATAGACAATTAAAATATAGTATTAGAAGTTACTTCCCAGGCATAAACACTAAGCACAATGAAAATACCCAGACTTGGGGGGAGGATAAATGCATTTGATTTATTTTCCTTGTTCTGATTTCAGGGGATATACTTGTCCTGTATGACCTTGCTCTTGCCTCCATTTTTAATGTGCAAACTATAGTGACTCAAAACAATAACTTTTGAATAAATTAAGGTATATCCAAACCTAATAATCTACAATTTTATTTCACAGTCAAAGAAGAGCTGAACACTAAATGCATATGGGAAACAAATGTAATCATTTTTTGTCTTACACTGTCACATTTTTATTGGAAAAACCAATAGTTGTTATGTTTCAGATGCGATCCTTAATTTATTATAGCTATTCCTGTGAGAACCAGAAAATGCTTGGGTCTAATGAATACATGTAAAAGTAGTATAATCACAGGCTTTACAAAATATAGGATTTAAAATCCTATTGTACTTAGTACTTCTGTTGTTAATGTAAATTCTCAAAGGTAGGTAATTTCCAGATTTCAGAGGTCAAATTAACAGTGCTTCCGCTTTGGCCTTTGTTTTTTTTTTTTTTTTTTAAATTTTAATTTTTATTGTTTAGTTTGTTTTGCTTTACAATACTGTATTCATTTTGCTATACATTGACATGCATCAACCACAAGTGTATATGAGCTCCCAATCCCGAACACCCCCCCCCACACACACACCATCTCTTTGGATCATCCCCGTGCATCAGTCCCAAGCAGGATGCTTGGGACTGATGGCCTTTGTTTTGTACCAGCTGAGAAACAGAATAGGGATGAAGAAGACAGAGAGAAAAATGCAAGTATTACCATTAATGGAGATTTGGAACTGCATTGCTTATATAGATGAAAATGATGAGCTGCATGGCTATTCAGAGATGTTATTCAAGAATTCAAGAATTCGATAAGAATATAGACAAGACAACTTTAATATTTCTTCCAGCTATATTAATGAGTGATTCTAAGCATAATATGTTCAGTGGACTCTTTGATAGTCTTCATATTCATAAATAAATTCAGTTCAGTCGCTCAGTCGTGTCTGACTCTTTGCAACGCCATGAATTGCAGCACGCCAGGCCTCCCTGTCCATCACCAAATCCTGGAGTTTACTCAAATTCTCTTGTCCATTGAGTCAGTGATGCCATAAATTATTGGTGATGAATAAATTATCATGACTTTATTGAGCACCTGGGCACTTAGTAAAGTGAAAAGTAATAACAGATACATAAACATGAACAAAATATCTCAAAATTATCAGCCTATATATAACACTTACCATTTCGTAGTTTTCATTTAAGTTTTAGAGAATAATATATTAAACAAGCAGTTAAAAATATTTGCTTCAGCCAAATGTACTGACTTGAGAGACAAAAGAATATTAGTGAAGAAAGAAATTATGATGGTCTGCAGTAAATGGAGATGCCTCATATTGGGTAAGAGTTTTGATCTAAGCGATATAGAAGATCTGAAAGGGAAACAGAAAATACTTAACAGTGTAAGTAAACAACTGCATAGATATACATGTAGTGTGTGCTCAGTGTGTACTTGCTAAATGAGTCCAGGGACACGTTCAGAGGAGAGGGAGGGAATAATTTAAGGCTGGAACACAGAACCCATGATGAGGACAAATAGATGTGACCTAGATTATGAGAGGTGAAAATGAACTTTCAGATGTATAAGTGGCAGAAAGAGAAAACCTCCTGTGTTCCTAAATTAGATCTTACATTAAAAATTATTTAGCAATATTACCCCAGAGGGGAGAAACTAGATATGGAATAAACAACAGAAAGGCTACAACAGGAATGCAGGTATAAAGCAAGGAAGACCTAGATTAGAAGGGCAGTGGTAGATATAGAAAAGAAAGGGTAAATCTAAGAGACACTTAACAGGATCAAGGGACTATCTACAAAGGGCATAGAGCTTATGCTTGTAGAATAAGCTTTATCTTAACTAGAAAGTCTTTTTTATGACCCTAGTCTAAGACTCTGGGGAAAATGATAATGTATTAATTCATAAGAAAATCAGAGAAATAGTTCTGGGTGTTTTTCTTAGCTGTGAAATGTGAAATCCTGTTTAGAGGGGGAAAGAAAAGGAGTTCTCTGGACCAGGAATAGAACTAGCTTATTTTCTCACTCCTCTTTGCTTCCAGCTAGTTTTAATATTCTGAGTGCAATTATAACCCAACAGGGAAAGAAAGACACGTAGTGTGCCTGAATCCAGACTGAAAAGGGATCACAGGCTCTAGGATTAGCAGAAGGCTCTAATTGGCTTTTCCAAGCAGATGAAAAACTGAGGTACATGCCCTTTGTAAACTGGGTTGCCTATAATTAGTCAAAGGATGGTGAGACTGTTTCATTGGAAGAAAAAGTGTGAGAAGCAATAAACTGCCTTTTCACTGCGACTTAAGCAAGTGTAAATGGTACCTGATCATTTATAATTCTTTTTCAGTGTCTCCTCACCATTCCACATTGTTCCCTACCATGTAGTTACAGTATGATACCAATCCATGTTATCATCGCATTTACCTGACCCAAAATATTCACATTAGATCTGATTTTTTGTCTGTCAAAAATACATTGTAAGGTACTATCTCCTTTCCTAAATGCAATCTGGTTGTATTTATAAAGGAAGGATTCAATCTTATTCTTGGGTAATTTTCACAAGTACCATACAATTCATTTCCGGTAGGCTCAGACAATAAAGAATCTGCCTGCAATGCAGGAGACCCAAGTTTGATACCTGGGTCTGGAAGATTCCCTGGAAAAGTGTATGGCTACTCACTCCAGTATTCTTGCCTGGAGAATTCTGTGGACAGAGGAGTCCATGTGTCGCAAAGAGTCAGACAAAGCTGAGCAACCAACACACAACTTGTTAAGATATGATGTAATGGCTGATTGTGCCAATGATTTTAATATTTTTAGCTTTCATTAACAAAGTTGAAAACTGGAGAAAAGGATCTGTAGTACATATTTCTTTTCCTTGTTACATACGACAATGGATTAAATTATACTAATAAGACAGTAGTCCCTGTAAAATCAGCACTGGGCATCATTTTGCAATAAACAGAAACAAAAGCCTATCAATTTGGTACTTGTCAGTTTGTGTTCTCATGAACAACAATAACAACGACAAGGAGTAAGAAGAGTAAAGGTGAAAAAATTGCGATTTCAAAATTGCCTTAGTTGGAGTGTTATTTTGGAGCTCATTGGTAAGGTCAGCTGATGTAGGATTTCAAAGGCAATTAGAGTAAATCAAACTGCAGAACATCCCCTTGGGCTGATTTGAAGATACCTTGGAAAGACGCTCTTTTTTTCCCCTTAACCCTGGTTGCTGCCACATCTAGCAGCTGCTTTCTTTTTGACAATTCGTCACTCCTGAAAAATGTTTGCAAGCAGTTTGGATAATTTCCAATTCATTCTTGCAGGAAATGAGGATTTGCTTCCTCACTTGGGATACCTGCTGCTAGGTTTATTCACTAATAAGCATGATAAATGTTTTAGCCTTTGATCAGTGCTAATTTAACAAGTAAGCTCCCCAGAAAAAAAAAGTCTTTGAGGCTCAGGGGCTCAAGACAGCACATGAGTTGGAAATATGATTGATTGTGTTGCTGTGAGAAATTTCCATAAAAAACTTTTATCACACTTCTATGTTCTGAACAATTAAATAAAAAATGAAAGATAGTTACCCTCCAAAGAAGGACAGAGGCAGCCCAGCAAACTTCACAAGACTTTTTACGAAACTGGCTCAGACCAATTTTCCAAAGAAATATCAGTCCTCTTTTTTATTAAATTTTGTCCACATTACCTTATCCATTTCCTCTTTTTCTCTTCCTGACTTATCTTCTTTACACATGATTCTTTTCTCTACCTGCCTTGCCAGACCTATAATTAATATTTTAAATAAATTTTAACATGAGGTATATTATGAAAACTGAACAAATCAAATGGGAGAGAAATGGATATCTGCCACAAATGTCAGATATGACATTTGCGTCAACTATCCATTGTCAAAGGGGTTCACATGCAATCTAATGTCTAAATGTGGAAGCTGCTGATGTTTGCTAAAGAGTAGTCCACACATCCAGTTACCAAAGTAGACACCACTATGGAACAAACACAGAAAAGACCAAATTCCTTTTATTCCATATCAAATTTTTGAATTATCTTTAGCATTAGACTGTAGTCTTTCTCCACTGTACAAAGAAATTATGTTTGCAGTTTACTATGACAAATAGTACTGGGCCTTATAAATTACGCTTCCAATCAACATTTCAAAATACCTAATCTGTGTTAAATAAGATACAGAAATAAATGAGTCACTCCCTGCCATTCAATACACTCGGCAAAATGCTCTCCATGGAGAAACAGGCATATAGATACTTAGGCATGGATAGAACCTAGTCACTGGTAATCATCATTTTCTGTTACTAAGGTTTATATTGCATGTGACAAAATTGAGAAGAAATCCCATTTTTTAAATTGGAATATAATTGATTTACAGTGTTGTGCTAGTTTCTGCTGTACAATCAAGTGAATCAGTCATATGCATACATATAACCCCTGCCTTTTGGACCTCCCTCTCACCTCACCCTCATCCCACCCCTCTAGGTCATCATAGAGCACTGAACTGAGCTTACTGTGCTTTATAGTAGCTTTCCTCCCACTAGCTATCGATTTTACACACGATAGTGTATATGAATCACATATATATGTATGTATATGTATATATATATGTGTGTATATATATACACACACACATATATATCCCAATCTCCCAATTCCTCACATGTTTCCCTTTCTCCCTGTGTCAACATGTCCATTTTAAAAGAAGAATCTGAAAAAGAAAGATGAGAAAGAAAACTTTGCCAACAATCCAATGATACGAGGGGAACTAAAAATATTAGCTAACATGACATAGGTATCGTTTACTATATATAGATCTAAATGTGTGTGATGAAAGTATAACAACACAGAAGAATAGTGATTGCCTCATGTAATAAAGGAGAGAAGAAAGACAATAGGATTAGAAAAGGTTAAAAGGGGGGCTTCGCTTATATTTGTGTTGTTTCATTTTCAGAAGAACATAAGACCATTTCAGTTCAGTTCAGTACCGTTCAGTCGCTCAGGCATGTCTGACTCTTTGTGACCCCATGAATCGCAGCACGCCAGGCCTCCCTCTCCATCACCAACTCCCGGAGTTCACTCAGACTCACATCCATTGAGTCAGTGATGCTGTCCAGCCATCTCATCCTCTGTCGTACCCTTCTTCTCCTTCCCCCAATCCCTCCCAGCATCAGAGTCTTTTCCAATGAGTCAACTCTTCACAGGAGGTGGCCAAAGTACTGGAGTTTCACGTTTAGCGTCATTCCTTCCAAAGAAATCCCAGGGCCGATCTCCTTCAGAATGGACTGGTTGGATCTCCTTGCAGTCCAAGGGACTCTCAAGAGTCTTCTCCCACACCACAGTTCAAAAGCATCAATTCTTTGGTGCTCAGCCTTCTTCACAGCCCAACTCTCACATCCATACATGACCACAGGAAAAACCATGGCCTTGAGTAGACAGACCTTTGTTGGCAAAGTAATGTTTCTGCTTTTCAATATGCTATCTAGGTTGGACATAACTTTTCCTCCAAGGAGTAAGCATCTTTTAATTGCATGGCTGCAATCACCATCTGCAGTAATTTTGGNAAAGTTGGCTTAAAGCTCAACATTCAGGAAATGAAGATTGTGGCATCTGGTCCCATCACTTCATGGGAAATAGATGGGGAAACAGCGTAAACAGTGTCAGAGTTTATTTCTGGGGGCTCCAAAGTCACTGCAGATGGTGACTGCAGCCATGCAATTAAAAGATGCTTACTCCTTGGAGGAAAAGTTATGTCCAATCTAGACAGCATATTGAAAAGCAGAGACATTACTGTGCCAACAAAGATCTGTCTACTCAAGGCCATGGTTTTTCCAGTGGTCATGTATGGATGTGAGAGTTGGACTGTGAAGAAAGCTGAGTGCTGAATAATTGATGCCTTTGAACTGTGGTGTGGGAGAAGACTCTTGAGAGTCCCTTGGACTGCAAGGAGATCCAACCAGTCCATTCTGAAGATTAGCCCTGGGATTTCTTTGAAAGGAATGATGCTAAAGCTTAACCTCCAATACTTTGGCCACCTCATGCAAAGAATTGACTCATTGGAAAAGACTCTGATGCTGGGAGGGATTAGGGGCAGGAGAAGAAGGGTACGACAGAGGATGAGATGGCTGGATTGCATCACTGATTCGATGGATGTGAGTCTGAGAGAACTCTGGGACTTGTTGATGGACAGGGAAGCCTGGCATGCTGAGATTCATGTTGTCGCAAAGAGTCAGACACGACTGAGCAACTGAACTGAACTGAACTGAAAAGTTGTTATGAAATATGTAAGACTTTGACATGTGGATGATTGAGTAGAATAACTTTAAGTAAATCTTACGTATAAAATTAAAACCAATCGAGGAAGTTACAATCAGAGATATTTTGATTGTTAGGTAAAGCTACAAGATGATTTAGTTATACAATAAGAACATATTTTGCCTTCTGAATCAGTGAGTTGTTAGAAATGTACAAAAGTACACTTTACGTTCTAACCACTTTGCATTCTGAGTCTATGAGTCAATTGTATTCATTCATATAGAAACACATAAATTATGTAGTATTAATGATTTGATTATCATAAACTGCAGTTAATTTGTTTTATAAGATTATACACTAAATGTTCTCACACTTTACCTCACTCATCCATTTTTAAGTAAACTGGGTTGCTCACAGCTAATGTGTAAGGGAGAACCTGTGGGAGACAATTGAAAACATATATTCTAACTATTATTAATAAGAGAGTGAGATGAACAAATAAAAAAGAAAACCATTTTACCTGATAATGCCATTCCTTGTTATTTTTCTGTTTTCAAAATTTACATGGGACGTGTCCATATATACTCATAGTAAATTGATATCTTCTTTATCTTGCTTTTGGAAAATACACTGGATCTATTAATGTAAATTATTTTAGAATGTGAAAATAAATGCATATAGTCAGATCCCACAGCATATCTACTGGAGTAAAAAACCTGACTTAACAAGAAGTTCCATATATCACTTGCACTTCCTACTGAGAATTTGATCACATTTAATAGAGCAATTGAACTCCTTGAATCTAGAGTCACAATACAGTTGCCTTACTCTAGAGTAGCTGCATATTATTGCCTTCAATTACCTTAGAGAACTCATGAATTGCAATTTTTGCAGCAGCGGTAATAGATGGCATCATATCCTATATTATGTTAACTTGTCAATCAAATTTATGTGCAATAAACAATAACAAGTTTTAAAAGAACTGATAAACAGACATAACACAATTAATAGGAAAAAATGACTTCATTAAAATACTCTAACTGTTATTAATTGCCAAATTGGTCACATGTATGTCCCTTACTATAATGGATGTCAATTTGTAAATTCCAGAACATATTAAAAACTGTCTTCATTGTAAAAATTATAATGACATTGTTTACTTAAGAGTATATGTTATTCAAGAGATTTTTCAGGAACAAATGACTTTTTGAGGAAGAATGAATCATTTAGCAGTACTGCCTGAAATAAGAAGTGTTTTAAAGATGCAAGAGATCACTTCTATTATCACTTCAGCTTTGAGTCTTGAATTTCAACCACACAATTTGGTTTCTTTTGTATGTTTTATTATTTCATTTGAAAATAATTTCAATTTGCAGCAAAAGTGCAAAAATAAAAAAAGTACAAAGAAGACTTTTACTAATGACCTATTATAAATATTTTACTCCATTTACCCTACTTTGTTGTTCAGTCACTCAGCCACTTCCAACTCTTTGCAACCCCATGAATTGCAGCACACCAGGCTTCCCTGTCCTTCACCATCTCCTGTTTGCTCAAACTCATGTCCATTGAATCAGTGATGCCATCCAATCACCTCATCCTCTGTCATCCCCTTCTCCTCCTGCCTTCAATCTTTTCCAGCATCAAGGTCTTTTCCAGAGAGTTGGCTCTTCGAATCATGTGGCCAAAATATTGGAGCTCCAGCTTCAGCATTAGTCCTTCCAATGGATATTCAGGGTTGATTTCCTTTAGGATTGACTGATTCATTTTCCTTGCTGTCCAAGGGACTCTCAAGAGTCTTCTCCAGCACCACAGTTTGAAAGAATCAATTCTTCAGTGCTCAGCCTTCTTTATGGTCCAACTCTCAATATATGTACATGACTACTGGAAAAACCCATAGCTTTGACTAGATGGATGTTTTGTTGGCAAAGTGATGTCTCTGCTTTTTAATACTTGTCTAGGTTTGTCATAGCTTCCTTCCAAGGAGCAAACATCTTTGCTTACTCAATCTCCTTCTCTTTCTCTCTCAAATGAAATAAATACATGGAATAAATATGCAAAATATAAAAAATATAAATATTTTTTTCAGAGACATGTTGAAGTAAAATTCTATACATCTTGGCCCTTTTGTTGTTGTCATTGTTTAGTCACTAAGTTGTGTTCAACTCTTTTGGCACCCCATGGACTGTAGCCTGCCAGGCTTCCTCTGTCCATGGCATTTTCCAGGCAAAAATACCAGAGTAGGTTGCTATTTCTTTCTCCAGCTGGTCTTCCTAACCCAGGGGTTGAACCCAAGTCTCTTGCATGGCTGGCTAATTCTTTACCACTGAGCCACCCTTACTTACTCCTACATTACAACAATATACTTATCAGTTTCAATAATAGTTAAAATTGACATAATATTTACCTAATTTTACCATTTTATTACAATTTTGTCAACTGACCCAAATAACATCCTTTAAAATATTTTTATTTTTTTCTAACCCACAATACATTTAATATCAGCTACTTCATTCTGCTGTGGTTTCCGATCTTTGTGAAATATATATTATTATATATTAAATGTATATTATTATTATAAATGTATATATAAATATCTCTTGAATGACACAGCATTAAAATAATTTTTACAATCATTATTGATAAAATGAAAAAAACAACAAATTTTAAAAGCTCACAAAATCTCATTCATATAATTATTTCATTTATTCTTTTTCATTTTCAAGAAATCTTCTCCCAACAAATTTCTTAAAATTATATTTTACACTCCTTTTTTTTTTTTAACCTATAAATAGGTCAATTTTCTGTCAACTGCCTTTTGGCTTCACAGATCCAGGCAAAACATTAGTGCAGTCTGTCAAAGACTTCTGCAATCCAATGATCTCTTTGTACTGTAACTCTTCCTGATCATAACTTCAGAACTCTTTCTTGTTTACTATCACCTTGACATTAGAATCTGTCTCTTACTTTTTCCCATTGATCCTGGTTCCACTCTTTTTCTTCCCTACTTTTTTGGTTAGCTTTATCCATCTCATTTGCTGCCTCATATTCGTTCAGTCTTAAAAACTGAGCTTTCAAACCTGCCTTTCGCATTGTGGCAAACCCAAGGACTCAACAATTACCATCACGTAAACAAAGTCACCAATGCAATGGACATAGGCTTGGGCAAACTTGGGAAGATGATAAGAGACAGGGAGGCCTGGCATATCGCAGTCCAGGGGGTCAACACGAGTCAGACATGACTGGGCGACTGAACAACAACAACAAAACAAAATCAAAACAGATAACAAAAATCAAATCCACCCTGAATTCCAGCATTCCACTTTCAGCTTGTCCCATCAGTACTTTAAACTCATTACATGCATGTTGCTGATGGTATGCCCTTGCAAGCTCACCCTTGCTCTGCTTCTTTTATTGTTCCATTTAGCTTTCAGAATAACTGAGACTTACTCATCACTCTTGCCCCTAACAACACCCAGGAATCCCATTTCAAGCCATTCCATCTTATTAAAAATCTATCACTACTCAAAACTGTTACTCAAGTCCAAGTCCTTTAAACCTTTCAACTCCTTTAACTGATCTCTATGAACCCCTTTCTTATCATATTAATAACATTAATCTAATTACAAGATCCTTTCACAACAGTATTCTTGCAGAGTACTTCTGATCATAATAATTCCTTATTAAAAAAAAAAAATCTTCTCTGCATAGAGAATAAAGTACAAGGTTTTTGACCTGGTCATTAAATGCTTCAGTGATATTGGCATCAATACATTGCTGAAGGATTTTTGTTTTTGTTTTTTTAACTATTCTGTAATGTACTATATATGGTATTCTCTCCATGTATCTCTCATATCATTTTTGCTCTCTCTCCACATTATCACGTTTCAAAAGCCAAAGCAAATGTCTCCTTAGTCAAGCAGTTCCCTTTAAAGTTGCTGGATGGAATTAATCTCTGTAACCTAAGAGATTCCACTTAAATTGCATAGATATGCTACAGTTTAGGAGATATATATATATATATGTATGTACATATATAACATATATACATATAGTATGTACATATAGTATGTATACCATATCTACATATATATTAATATATACATACACATATATAAGCACAAACATATATATATGTGCATATAATAAACATATATGTAAGCATATATATAGTATATGTGCTTGATAGGTATTTGTTTCTTATGTTAATGTGTTAATAAAGTAGATAAAATACCAGATTATGAACTTTTAGTTTGGAAAGTATTTGTTACATAGAAATTTTAGTTTTAAAATTATTTATTGTAATGATATTTGAGTTTTCCAAGTAGGAAAATTATCTCTACTCATTTTCCAAATTATGACAATATTATATCTGAATTCTACTAGCTTTCCAATTGCGAGAGGGTTGAAACTTATTTAACCTCACAGACCCTCTGAACTCCCAGTGAGCAGATGCTGAAACACACTAGAGATCCATTACATGGACACTTTCATACATGTCCTGAGTTCCCCCTGAGAAGCATGGTGGTTAATTCTGTTGTAAGAACTCACTAACATCAGATGCTGCAATTGAGATGAATTTCCAAAGATTAATGTACTATACACATGACTATAAACAGCAGCATGTTCTCCTTCAGCAATCAGTTTTTCTATAGTAGAGAGACTTCAGATCAGTGAAAGAACCTTCTTCAAGATTTCATCTCTAAGGAGGCTTTCAAGTCAATGAGCATTTCATGAGAAGTGAGTGCCTTTAATGACTCTCAATTACTGGTGGTGACAATGGTACAGATTTCGTACAGATATATTTATTTACCCTGAAAATATTTAGGAGTTTACAAAGTTCAAGGTCTTTAGTTATACCTTCACCATTTCATAGTTTATTCCATACTGAGCATAAGGTGTGAAGTGAAGTGAAAGTTGCTCAGTCATCTCTGACTCTTTGCGAATCCATGGACTGTATAGCCCATCAGGCTCCCCCGTCCATGGAATTCTCCAGGCAAGAATACTAGAGTGGATTACCATTCATTTCTCCAATAAGGTGTGAGATACTATAATTTAGTAATTATTAAACTGGAGAGTGCATCAAAATACTTAGAGGGCTTATTAAAACACTGCAGAGGAAGTAGTTCAGTTCAGTCGCTCAGTCGTATCTGACTGCTTGCAACCCCATGGACTGCAGCACACCAGGCTTCCCTGTCCATCACCAACTCCTGTAGTCTGTTCAAACTCATGTTCATTGAGTTGGTGATGCCATCCAACCATCTCATCCTCTGTCATCCCCTTCTCCTGCCTCCAATCTTTCCCAGCATAAGGGTCTTTTCAAATTAGTCAGTTCTTCACAGCAGTTGGCCAAAGTATTGGAGTTTAAGCTTCAGCATCACTCTTTCGAATGAATATTCAGGACTGATTTCCTTTAGGATGGACTGGTTGCATCTCCAAAGGACTCTCAAGAGTTTTTTCCAACACTGCAGTTCAAAAGCATCAATTCTTCAGCATTCAGCTTTCTTTATGGTCCAACTCTGACATCCATACGTGACTACTAGAAAAACCATATCTTTGGCTAGATGGACCTTTGTTGGCAAAGTAATGTCTCTGCTTTTTAATATGTGGTCTAGGTTGATCATAGCTTTCCTTCCAAGGAGTAAGCTTCTTTTAATTTCATGGCTGCAGTCACCACCTGCAGTGATTTTGGAGCCCCCCAAAATAAAGTCTCTCACTGTTTCCATTGTTTCCTCCATCTATTTGCCATGAAGTGATGGGACCAGGTCCCATGATCTTAGTTTTCTGAATGTTGAGTTTTAAGTCAAGTTTTTCACTCTCCTCTTTCACTTTCATCAAGAGGCTCTTTAGTACTTCTTTGCTTTCTGCCATAAGGGTGGTGTCATCTGCATATCTGAGGTTATTGATATTAGTGAGATGGGTTATTACTAGAGTTATTGATTTAGTAAATCTTTAGGCTGTGAGAACTTAAATTTTAGTGGGATGCTATAATCTGCATTTCTAACATGCTTTATGTGATATTGATGCTGCTGGTCTGAGTACAACACTTTGAGAATCACTGCTCTGGTTCTTTGGTTTCAATTTGGTCTTGTATTAAAACCTAGAGAGCTTTAACATACCATACTTTCACCTCTCCCTTCCCAGTCTGATCCAAGTCCCTGAAATTCTGAATGGTATAGGGTGTGGCCTGGTCATAGGAATTTTTAATGAAGGTGATTCATAGTTGGAGATATGAAAATTAGCCTCTAAAGGGTTATTTTATATATTCATTAGGAAATCAGTCCTCAAGACTTATATAAAGACAGGACATATCTTGAACAAATTAAGAGAACTTTGCAATGGTATTTTATTTCTATTCCACATAGGCAAAGCCTTTTGTGGGGCAATAAACACTCCTAAAGAATACACACTATGTATATGAAATGGCTACTGCTAAAATTTAAAAAAAAAAATCTTTACAGCCTTGCTCCTTGGAAAAAAAGTTATAAGAAACCTAAACAATATATTTAAAAAAGGCAGAGACATTACTTTGCCTACAAAGGTCCCTATGGTCAAAGCTATGGCTTACCCAGTAGTCATGTACAGATGTGAGAGTTGGACCATAAAATAAAGCTAAGCACCAAAGAACTGATGCTTTCAAAATACAGCATTAGAGAAAACTCTTGAGAGTCTCTTAGACAGCAAGGTGATCCAACCAGCCCATCCTAAAGGAAATCAGTCCTGAATATTCATTGGAAGGACTGATGCTGAAGCTGAAACTCCAATACTTTGGCTATCTGATGCGAAGAGCCAACTCATTGAAAAAGACCTTGATGCTGGGAAAGATTGAAGACCCAGGTAGAAGGGATGCCAAGGGATGAGATAATTGGATGGCATCACTGACTTAACAAACATGAGTTTCAGCAAACTTTCGGAGATGGTGCTAAAGGAAAGCTTGGCATGCTGCAGTCCAGGGGGTTACAAAGAGTTGGACACTACTGAGCAACTAAACAACAACAGTACTCATTATCTGATCAGGAATTCATAGAATCAAGTTTCTTTATATTAGTACTTTTTTAACCAAGTGGTCTTATTAAAATAGAATCTTATCCCCAGAGTTCCTAGACGTGGGACTCTTGAGTTTCACTTCTATTTTTAAAAAGCTTCCAGGGGATGATGGTCAGGTACCATGCCCTGAGGAGAATTACTTTGAAAATGAGAAGTTCAGGAAGACTCACAGTAAAAAGACAGTTCTTGATATGCAATCAATGAGACAAGTTATCTTGAACTTCTCACCCAATTGCCTTCAGGTGAATCAGGAATCATTAGCGAAGGCCACATGGATATGTATGTAAGATACATTATATACTAATTCTGTATTAGTATATATATAATATATATATATAAGTATTAGCTTATTAAAGGTTTACAGTTATATATTACATACTGAAGTTCTTCTTTTGAATTCCTGGCACAAAAGTATGCCAAATACATCATACATATTGAATAATTTGGTGGATTTGATTTAACCCAGATCCCTTTTTTAACTCTTTAGAAATGATCTAGATTTCTAGTCAGAGGAAAATAAGATGTCAATGACTATCTGTCTTTATCACTGTCATGCTACCAAACCAACAAGTAGATTTTTNGAATTACTGGCACAAAAGTATGCCAAATACATCATACATATTGAATAATTTGGTGGATTTGATTTAACCCAGATCCCTTTTTTAACTCTTTAGAAATGATCTAGATTTCTAGTCAGAGGAAAATAAGATGTCAATGACTATCTGTCTTTATCACTGTCATGCTACCAAACCAACAAGTAGATTTTTGGGGGTATCTATTACTGAAATATCTAAGTTTTTCAATAAATGAATGCTGAAATCTTTGAGTAGCCCCAAATTTGAGAACTGCTATTTAGCTTATAATTTACCCATTCATAATCCATGAACCAAACATTCTGCTAGTTGTTAATGGTCAAATTGCTGCCAATTAAAAATAAAAGACATTATGCCTGTGTTCATGGAAGTTAATGGGAAGTAAGCATTAGTCAACTAATTTACTAGGTACATCATTACAAACTGTGATATTGTAATGAGAAAGTTTGTAAATAATTTATATATTGTGGACAATGTTTGAATACACACAAAACTACCTTGTGGTATCAAAGCTGGATAGCCTGAAGGAGATAACAAACATATCAATAGGTGTTTGAGTGACTGGTACATCAGGCCAAGAAGGTTTAAATCTCTGCCTCGACAAAATTATGAGTCACTATGTGTCACTGATCTTCAGGGAATATTTCTAATGATAGTAACTATGGGTATCAGAGCCAGAGAGGCCAAAGATCTACTATGCTTGGCCAACGTGATATTTAAAGGGATATTTGCAATCTTAGGTAAAATTGCGCTTCATCAATTAGAAATTACAGAAATTACCAATCTTTGATCTCAATCAAAATCAATACATGTGACATTTTATAAACCATCATGACTAATTTAGGTTAAATAGCTTTAATCCAACAAATTATACTAATATTTGTACTCTAAATATGGTTGAGGATCCCAAGAAATATGTTTTCAAGTAATTCACTATTGAATATGCAATGATTTTAAATTACTGGTAATATAGGAGAAGGTAGGCTTATCTACGTTTACACACTTCACATTTTGCAATGCTTTCATTGAAATATAATACAGACTGAAAATGGCATGAAATAAAAGTGCACAGGTCAATGAATTTTTACAAAATAAACACAGTGCTTTAAAAAGATTTAGAAGATAATGCCAATCTTTCCACCACATTGTACCAATTTAAACTCCATATGGCAATAGATGAGTATCCCAGTACTTCATATTCTTGCTAACTCTCAATATTTTCCTCCATTTTAGTCATTCTGGTGAAGTATAGTAGCACTGGAAAAAATTGCGGTTTTATTTTACGTGTCTTTGGGTGTTCTTTCCTTGTGAGTTTTATTTTATTTT
>SJYA01001192.1:354573-396227 GCA_006410615.1 Neotragus moschatus
AGCAGAAAAAGTGGGAAAAAATGGGCAAGAAGGAGAAATAGCCAATAAAGGGTTTGTTGTCAAGCCAGTTACCACTGCCAGTAACTGAAATTCAGTCCCACCAGGAGACTCTGGGATCCAGTGTATCAAACACCAGGGTGCCGTTGAAAACGAAGCAAAAGAAATTGGGATACTAACCCACCACTTCCTTTATTGATACTGGTTGAGAGCTGTTTCTTGAGGCTCTGACACTTCCTCCCTTCCCTCAAAGTGAGATAAAGATGTTTTTCTCATATTCAGACAAAAAAGTACAGAGCTGCTGGTATCCCAGAAGGCAACTTTAGAGTGAAGAGGTGAACGCCGAAAGGATCTAGGTGGGTCTCTAATAGCAATAATATGGCACCTATGGCACAGACTAACCTAAAAACCTTGGGGTTATTCCTGGCTTTCCTTCTCTCAGTTTCTATAGCCAGACAATCATGAAATCCCATTAATGCCCTATTGAAGTCCCTTGAACTCAGACAGTAAAGAATCTGCCTGCAATGGGATAAACTCAGGTTGGATCCCTGGGTTGGAAAGATCCCCCGGAGAAGAGAATGGCAATCCGCTGCAGTATTCTTGCCTGGAGAATTCCATGGACAGAGGAGCCTGGAGGGCCATAGTTCACGGGCCGCAGAGTGCAGCATGACTGAGCGACTGTGCTTTCACTTTCATTAATGCTCTAAAATGTTTCCGCTCTCCCTCACCCACTGTTCCACTTCTATATGTAGATTCTGCTACATTTTCCTATGCAGCCATGGAGTTCTCCAGGCCAGAATACCGGTGTGGGTATCTTTCCCTTCTCCAGGGGATATTCCCAATCCAGGGATCAAACCCCAGTCTCCTGCATTGCAGGTGGATTCTTTACCAGCTGAGTCACAAGGGAAGCCTTTTCACTTTTCATTAATGCTCTAACATATTTCCAATCTCCCTCACTCCTATATTTAATCTCTTCATTAGCTCATCAGAAAAGATTATCAGATCTTTGAATTATTGCAGAAGCTTGCTCAGTGATTTCTTTAATATATCGTTATCATTTCCATGATGTAAT
This sequence comes from Neotragus moschatus, assembly GCA_006410615.1. Taxonomy (NCBI): domain Eukaryota; kingdom Metazoa; phylum Chordata; class Mammalia; order Artiodactyla; family Bovidae; genus Neotragus; species Neotragus moschatus. Next base: position 355,643 of record SJYA01001192.1, read on the forward strand.
TCACTCTTTTTTCCCCTACAACTTTCCATCTTCTACAAGATCCATGAGAACCAGAATATCCTGAAAATAAGGACTCTGGAATCAAACCGAACTAGAATTGAATCTTGATTTTGATCCACACAAGCTTTAGAATATTTGGCATGGACTGATTCTTATTTTCTTCATTTGTATATTGGGCAAATGAAAACTGATTTTTATTACTATAGTCAGGCTTAGATCTCACACAAGGCATTCCATAAGACTGCTCCACTTCTATGTCTAAATTCTGCTCCATTTTTCTATATACTACCCTAATCTTTTCTCTGTAATTTGGCCATATTCTTTCTACCAGCTCTTGCCTATATCCCTGAATACCCTAGAAATCTCTTNAAACTGATTTTTATTACTATAGTCAGGCTTAGATCTCACACAAGGCATTCCATAAGACTGCTCCACTTCTATGTCTAAATTCTGCTCCATTTTTCTATATACTACCCTAATCTTTTCTCTGTAATTTGGCCATATTCTTTCTACCAGCTCTTGCCTATATCCCTGAATACCCTGGAAATCTCTTACTCACACTTAAAAGTGAAAGTGAAGTCACTCAGTCATGTCTTTGCAACCTCTGGACTGTAGCCTACCTGGCAAACCCCAGCCTACCTGAGGTTTGCCAGGCAAGAATACTGGAGTGGGTTGCCATTTCCTTCTCCAGGAGATCTTCCCAACCCAGAGATTGAACCCGGGTCTCCTGCGTTGTAGACAGATGCTTTACCATCTGAAGACAACTCAAATGTCATGTCTTTTGTGAAATTCTTCCTTATTCTTCCAGATAGTTGATCACTCCTTCTTATGCTAGCCCATAACTAGGATATGAATTTTATCTTTGAATGTTGAAAAACATTTTAACACAAGTCTCCTTGACCAGAATATAAGATTTTCCAGGACAAGAAGAAAATGATGTTCAATTTTACATCCTTAGCACCAGACATAGTGCCTCCACAATAAATGCCTGCTAAATAAAGAGATAAAAAAAATAGATGATAAATATATGATTACTAGATGACTGATAGATGCATCGCGCTCTTTCCATGTGCCTCACACATTAAGATACACTAAGAGCAGAAATTAATATTGATTTTCAAAGGCAGGGTTTTAATATAAAATGCAGATTTTTAATGTAACAGGTTATATGTGAAGTATTTTTAAAATATGATTGAGTTGGCTTGGTTTCATATGTGCAATTAACTTCTTCTTCCAAATATGTCAAATTATTCAGTGATTGCCAAGATCACACTTAGTAGCATGCCCTATAGTAAGGATTAAGAACTCATAACATTCATTCTACTGGAGCCAATGAGAATGGCAGTGCAAAGTTAAATTCCATGTGTGCATCAAGGAAGAGAATGGCATAAGGGCAATGCTAATTACTTCACATTCCTATCAAGAATGTATAAATACATTCTAGCTAAGATCTCACATATGTGAAAAATTTGAAAGTATTGACCTTTACTGTATGAGAGTGTAGAGCTAAAAGAAACTGAGACTTGAAAAAGCAAACAACCTATTAAAAGTGATCAGCATATTTATATCTGGTCACTTATACCCCTTTCAATTAACAAAGTACAGAAAAATTTAGAAGTGTCTACAGGAAATCTCTGAGGAACCAGAGATCAAATTGCCAAGATTCATTGGATCACAGAAAAAGCAAAGACATTCCAAAAAAAATCTGCTTCATTGACTATGCTAAAGCCTTTGACTTTATGGATCACAACACACTGAGAAAAATTCTTATAGAGATGGGAATATCAGACCATCTTACCTGTCTCTTGAGAAAACCTATATGCAGGTCAAGAAGCAACAGTTATAACTTGACATGGAACAAAAGATTGGCTCAAAATTGGAACAGGAGAACATCAAGGCTGTATATTGTCAACCTGCTTATTTAACTTCTATGCAGAGTGCATCATGCAAAATGCCAGGCTGGATGAATCACAGGCTGGAATCAAGATTGCAGATTTCCAAGAAAAATATTCTCAGATATGCAGATGATACCACTCTAATGGCAAAAACTGAAGAGAAACTAAAGATGAAGATGAAAGAGAAGAGTGATAAAGCTGGCTTAACACTCAACATCAAAGAAACTAAGATCATGGCAACTGGGCCCATCACTTCATGGCAAATAGATGGAGAAAAAGTGGAAAAGTGTCAGATTTCATTTTCTTGGGTTCCAAAATCATTGTGGACAGTGACCAGAAGCCACAAAATTAAAATATGCTTGCTCCTTGGAAGAAAAGCTGTGACAAACCTGACAGTATACTAAAAAGCAGAGACATAACTTTGCCAACAAAATTCCATATAGTCAAAGCTATGGTTTTTCCAGTAGTCATGTATGGGTGTGAGAGTTGGACCATAAAGAAGGCTGAGCACTGAAGAATAGATGTTTTCGAAATGCAGTGCTGGAGGACTCTTGAGAGCCCCTTGGACAAAAACAGGAATGAATCAGTCAATCCTAAAGGAAATCAACACTGCATATTCATTGGAAGGACTGATGCTGAAGCTCCAATAATTTAGTCACCTGGTGTGAAAAGCAGATTGATTGGAAAAGATCCTGATGCTTGGAAAGATTGCTGGCAAGAGAAGAAGGGAACAACAGAGAATGAGTTGGTTGCATGGCATCAGTGACTCAATGAACATGAGTTTGAGCAAACTCTGGGAGATACTGAAGGAGAGGGAAGCCTGGTGTGCTGCAGTTCATGGGGTCACAAAGAGTTGGACATGACTTAGCAATTGAATAACAACAGGAAATCACAGAGAGATGGTAGTAAAAACACTACATTTGTGAAAAAAATATCTCTACTAGTCCCATAGAGCAGTCTTGCTTTGACACAGCCTTAGATTGTTAGATAATCTAGTATATCCATATTCCTGATGATCAAGAACTTACTGGTGGATTTAGAGGCTGAGGGCCAATTTGGTTACTTGAAAGAAGGATATATTTTTGTTTGTGTTTTGAGTGTTTTATAATGGAAAAAATAAAATATAAACATTTTCTCTGTTTTCAGAGTCACTTACATTAAGTAACAAGACGGAATTTTAAAAACCATTCATTCATAATATAAAAGTATCATCAACACAGGAATTGCTGTTCAGAGTGATAATTAAGACTATTTTCACACAGTGGAAGCTATTTTAGTACTCTTTCTATGCCGCTTGCTGTTTCCAGTAGTTCACATTGTCAGCAAAGTTAATGCTAGATGTGGAACCTTACTCCTGTTTTTTAAACTAAGTTTATAAAGAGACAAATGACTTACAAGAAACAAATCAGCTCTTACTCAGAAAGTACGGACCTATGACTTCTCCAAAGAGAAAAGAAAAAGAAAAAATTCTTAAAGGCAATTTGATCATTTAATGTGTTCATAATCCAACCCAACTTTTCTCTGATCTAATATAAACACTTCAGTTCAGTTCCAGTTCAGTTCAATCGCTCAGTAGTCTCCAACTCTTTGCGACTCCATGAATTGCAGCATACCAGGCCTCCCTGTCCATCACCAACTCCCGGAGTTCACTCAGACTCATGACCATTGAGTCAGTGATGCCATCGAGTCAGTGATGCCGTCCAGCCATCTCATCCTCTATCGTCCCCTTCTCCTCCTGCCCCCAATCCCTTCCAGCATCAGAGTCTTTTCCAATGCAAAATATAGCAAATTGACCACTAACAATTTAAGTCCTAAGATCACTACACACTAAATCCAAAATAAATTGCACTTTTCATACCTAAGGATTAGTCAAGGTGCTGGGAAAAAAATAATTTTCTTTTTGTGATACTGGTTGATTTAAACAGTTCTTTTTTTCTCTATGTAAAGTAAGTATAATAACAATTGTATGCTCTCTCACTGAATCTTACACACCTACCTAGTAATCCAATTTTTAAAGAAGTTACTGGCATAGAAGTTGTGACTTTTGATATAATAACATCAAATTTTGCTTTACCCAGTGTACCACAGATTTCACAGTGAATGTTCTCACCTTCAAAGCAAGAAAATAGTCTTTTTTTTTTTTTTTTTTTAAACAGGGGCCATTTTCTTTTGAAATTTGTTTTTGAGCCAGTTTCCAAAACCACACATTTAGCCTCATTACATTAAAGAACTTTCTTTGGAGTCAGTCACACTGCTTGAGTTTTTACTCATTTTATTCAGTAAACTTGGCCCTCAATGGCTAATGTCTGCTTCCAAAGCCAAATCCAACTTCAAAGCCAATCAACTTCATTGATTGATTCTACCATCAATCTGAGATATTAAAAAAAATTTACCATGGAATCTTGAAGGCATTAACATAAGAGATACTCTCCAAAATGTCTTAAACAGTCAGAACACCGTTATTGAAATATTTCCCTTCATTCCAAACAAACGGCTCTAATGAGGGCAATGTTTATTAGAAAATCTTAAATCTGTTACATTTGAAAAATAGTCACGTTATACAATAGTCACAAACTCATGAGAATATAATGTCCATCCCTCTTTCCATTTACTCTGAGCATTTTAAAATCTAAATTGATTACTGTAGTCTAAAAGAACTGGACTCAGTTTCCTTCTCTGATCTCTGAGTTCTTCTATTCCAGATACTCTGTCCATTTTCAAAACTACACCAAACACACTTTTTTCTCTGGCCTCTGCTTGTTGTTTTCTCAAAATGGAATGTTCTATTAACAAATGATGTAAAAGCTTGACTTCTAACTATACTCAGATCACTAATCGACTGTCACCAATTAGAAAGGCCTCCACGATCACTCTACCTAAATGCTTTCACCCTTTTATCTACCTCTATCGTCTTTTTATTTTCACATGATATCACACTCTCTGTTTATTATGTGACTCCTACACAGGAATGCAAGGTACATGAGGTCAAGTGGCTTGTTTCATTCATCACTGAATTCACAATGCCTAAAACAGTACATCAAATACTGTAAATGGTCAAGAAACATTTATCAAATACTGAGTGATGAACTGAATAACGTGTTTGATCAGCACCGACTCACCTTGTCTTAGGTGAGGAAAAGAGAAAAAAGAAAAACACTTTCTTCAAGGAGCTCATGGTCTATTAGAATACACAGGCATGTAAACAGTCACAAATAGTTTTAAGGGTGATAAGAGTAATATACTGTATATGGTAAAAAATAAGAAAGACATAACTGAATATTCAATCAACTAAGTTTCCACGGAGAAAGGTAATTTTGAGATGAATCAAGAAACAACTGAATTTTAACAGACCAGAAAAAACAAACATATCAATTCACTTTAACAAATTTAGAGTGTTTACCAGACAGCAAGTTCTGTACTCTGCTAAATACTAACAAGATATAATAAGTACTGCTAATGATCCTATGATACATTTAGTTATAAGTAATTTCATATATGTAAGAAGTATTTTGAGAGTAATACACATGAGTGAATTCAAAGAAAAGGAACTTCCCAGCCATTTAGATGTTCCCAAGATTCCATATTCCCTACCCTTCAACAGGTATTATTTTCCAAAATCTTTTTATTTGATCTGCCTCAACTGGACTTCTGCCCCTTTCAAGCAAATAAGCTTAAATAAAACAGTTCTGAAATGAGAAGGAGGGGCAGGAACTGACTGCATATGGCATGAGGGAACATTGTGAAATGAAGAAATCTATATCTTGATAAGGGTGCATGTTAACCATGAATATATATTTGTCAAAATTCATAAAACAGTACATGTAAAATATATGCATTCTGTTGAATTTAAGTTGTATCTCAATAATGCAAGAGCATATTGTAACAAGAAATCCATGTGAATAAGTTTTACTGTTTTATTCAGTTTTTAAAACAATATGTCTAGCCTGTTTGCCAAAATAGGAAAGTGTCAATCATTCCTACTTGCAACAAAATAGCTTAGAGATGTATGTTGGGACATACATCTTTTTATATCACTTTTTTGCAATAATACATACCTTATGGTATATATGTAACAAAAGCCTCCATTCCTAACTTTGTATTACTTCTATTCATTATCAAACCATCAATTCTGTACCTGAAAACTTAGCAGTGGCCATAGAAATTAAACAATAGTTTATCCAGTCAATAAGCATAACATATCTCACTTGCTATTTCATTGGAAACTTTTTTAAAAGAGAAAGAGTAATTCCATCTAATAAATTTTCATACTGAGAGATTTATTGAGGCAGATCAGACTACAAAATAATGTTTTAATTTAGAACACTGAGTCTTTTTAAACTAGTCACTTCAAAGTAGACCCTTTTCTTGCTTCAAAGCAGTGTTAATAAGGGATGTATCAAAGCAGGTTGGGAGCAGTAATAGGCATGTTTTCAAATGGCATCTTTAATTTCTGCATATGACTTACTTTAGCCATTGGAGAATTATCACAGTATTAAGCTATAACTCAATAGGCACTTGCATTGGAAGTCTTAATCGAGGACTTAAAGAAATGAATAATTATTGTTTCCTTTTGCCTTTCCATATATAGTAAATCACTAACTATATGGGGATGACTAGTCATGGTAGGAAATAGTAACATGATAATAATTTTTAAAATGTATATTATTTCAAGGAAAAACTAGCTTTTAAAACTGCTTTCTGTTCTATAACAGTAGAAAATGAGATGATACATTGCTCTCCAGGGCATTCATGCGTGACATCAGTCTTTAGGTTATTAGCAGCATGTATCATTTGCCATTAAGATGGTGAAACTAGGATTGTGCAGATGTCAGAATGAGATAAACAATATGAATTTATCATTCTAACAGACTGAGTCCAGTATGACCTTGGGGCTTTTATAAGTTTAAGTAGCGAATGGTTTGACTACATTTATCCATTGGTTAATCAATGGTTTCCTTCTGGGCATTTTTACATTTAGGTGGAAATTTTTCTAATTTGAGTTGACTTATAGAGAGGAGGCAAGTGAAAGTGAGAGTTTGGGTCATTGCAGCTACATGCTCACTACTGCCAGTGCTAAATGACCTTGGTATACAAAAAAAAAAAAAAAAACAGTCTCTCTGGTCTTCTTTATTCTAAAATAGCCAGAGAGAGGTATTTACCACAATTTTAGTACTCACCATACTGTGTTTATAATGACCTACTTTTTGGATTTTCACAGACTTTTAAAATTTTATACTTTCTGAGGTCAATGTCAACCTCTCATTTTCATCTAATACCTCAAAGTTCCTCTTCTTTTCTTGGCCTCACTTAAGGATTATGCAAGAAATTACAAAATATTGCAAAATTTCAAATATTTTATTTTCCATTTGAATCAGCATTTATAAAAATGTATTCTTTGAGTTCCAGTGTGTCTTAGGTTCTCTTGAGGTCTGTGTTGGGGGGTTGCCACAAAAGCCTCCTCAGATCTTAACAGTCACCATTCAAATTTTTGTCTCTATAACTTTTGGCTATTCTAATTATCTTTTACAAGCAGAATCAAACAGCATTTGTCTTTGTGTGACTGGCTCATTTCACTTAGCGTAATGTCCTCAAGTATTATCCATTTTGCAGCATAGGTCATAATTCCCTTCCTTTTTAAGGCTGAATAATATTCCATTGGTTATGTATACCAATATTGCTTCCAACATGCATCCATCTGCCAGTGGACACTTAGTTTGCTTCCATGTTTTAGTTTCTGTGGATAATCCTGTAATCAACATGAGAGTACAAAGATCTATCTCTTCAAGAGCCTGATTTTAATTATTTTGTACATACACCCAGAAGTGGGATTGTTGGGTTGTACACTTAAGCACTTGTTAAGAAAGTAGTTCTCAAGTTAAATACTGTTGCTGAAATAATACCAATACAGGGCTCTGAGCATTTTCATTTATTTCTCCTTTTAAAATATTGTAAAAATTACTAAAAAAAATTAAAAATAAAACCCAAATCCTGGCAAACAAGAGAGTGACTTTATATTTTAGAGTTATGTCAAGAAATGGGAGCCATATGAGATATTTTAATAGAAAAAATAACATTTGTTATATAGGTGTTGGAAAGCAAAAAGAGCTAAATCATTTCTGAGCTAAAATAGATATCAGTAACTCCAAGAAGGAGTTAAAATTCCTAGGGAAGAAATATAAAGGAGAAGAAATGATAAAGTTATTAAAACCTAGGAGATTGGAGAAGAAATATCCCCTAGTCCCTCCATGATTGTTACATGGAGATGAGTACCATTCTGCTAAAACTCCATTTCACTAAGGGGTATATGACTTGCTGCTCACTACTGACACTCCTGAGAGAACAGGGAATGACTGTGGCTGGGAGTGGCAAAGAAATAACAAAGTTAGAGCCTACAGCTGTCCATTGTCCCTGGTGGAGGAAAAATGCCCAAAGCTGAAAACAAAAGGCAAGCTTTTCTTCCTTTCCTCTGCCTTCCAGTCTCTCCTTCCTTTGCTCCCCATTTGCACAACCTCTGGAAGCCAGCTGACTATAACATGCATAAAACATCTAGTTGCAGAATCTCACCTCCAACATAAGAAAAAAAATTTAAAGAGAGGGCTTGCAGGTGAAGGGAAATAGGTAAAGAATTAGCACAGTGACAGGAGTAGGAAGAGAAATTTGAGGAACTTCGGGAAGATGCTGTGGTAGATTGATTTAAATGGCCCAAGTTTTCATTCTTCCTTTTATTCATATCCCTTGTAATATGACCTCATTCCCTGGTGGCTTAGACAGTAAAGAATCTGCCTGTAATGCAGGAGACCTGGCTTCAATCCCTGGGTTGGGAAGATGCCCTCAAGAAGGGAAAAGCTACCCACTGCAGTATTCTTGCATAGAGAATCCCATGAATCCGTAGCCTGGTGGGCTCCAGTCCACAGGGTCACAAAGCCAGATGAGACTGAGCAATTAACATTTTCACACGTTTCACTGCTCTTATCAAGATATGAAGTTTAAATCTTTACTCTTTAATAGTGTCTGGTCTTGAGATTTACTTTGACAAAAAGAATATGCTGTAAAAGGCAGAGTGCTCATCTCAAGCCTAGGTCACAAAGAGTCTTATATATGCCTCTGCTTTCAGTCTGAGAATACTGCTTCCCCCATGAGCATAATCTCAGAAAGTCCTTCTGAAGGATGGGAGATCCCAGAGAGAGGAGAGGAGTCCTCCTCACTGGGGCCATGCTAGACCATCCAACTTCCAGCTTAGTTTAGAACTTTGTTTAAAAACTTAAGAAAAAAGGGAGTTATACCCAGGAGTCAATTTATATTTCTCTTTACTTTGATTCTGTTGCCTGTCAGCTCCATGTTCATGAAATTCAAAAGGAGACCTGTCTGTGAACGCCCTGCTCATAGAATCACACTACTACACAGGAATCCCATTTCAGCTGAGCGTAATTGTCAACCTATGAATCAAGAACTTCAGAGGACCAAATATTTCAGGAATCTCATAGCAAGGATGCAAAAGATGAACAAACAAAAAAAATTTAGCCTAGAGGGAAAATATATAATTTACTGAGTAGAAATTTAGAATATATTTCTAATAAGACACTTTATCTTCATCAAGTACATAAAAGTTGTTATGAAAACAAGAAGAAATAACAGTTGATCTCAAAAATATAGATGTTGAATAATAGAGTCATCTGAAAGTTAGAGAAAGAAATTGTTAGTCTAAAGATTAACCTATAGTCAGAAAGAAAAACTGAAAAATTTACTCCTAAATTGTATTTAAAAAAACAAATATAAAGAAAAGATCAGGAAAAAATAGACACACGTACGTTAGATTTTGAACTTCAGCTTTTATCTAATAGGATTTCATAGAAGAGTCACAATGGGATGGAAGAAACAAACAAAATTGATAGAAAAATATTCTCCTGAGTTTTAAGTTTTAAATGGAAAGTTTTAAAGTGGAAAAAGCCTATTGAAGGCCAAGAAAGATAAATAAAGATGACTCATAGTAAGACACAACCTTGTATAATTTTAAAATTACAAGTATAAAGTGAATATTCTGAAAGCTTCTAAAGAGAAACAATTATGTATGTGTACACACACACACATGGATGTGTATATATACACAAACTCACATATACACAACACTTTCAGAAAAGTGATGAGACTCATCCTAATTTTATATCCTTGTTGAAGATTAGAAGATGGTGCTTTAAAAATTCTGATCAAAAATTATTTTGAACAATCATATATAGATCCACTTGGCAACACAGATGTCCATTAGCAGATGAATGGATAGGAAAGCTGTGGTACATATACACAGTGGAATATTACTCAGCTATTAAAAAGAATGCATTTGAATCAGTTCTAATGAGGTGGATGAAACTGGAGCCTATTATACAGAGTGAAGTAAGTCAGAAAGGAAAACACCAATACAGTATATTAATGCATATATATGGAATTTAGAAAGATGGTAACGATGACCCTATATGTGAGACAGCAAAAGAGACACAGATGTAAAGAACAGACTTTTGGACTCTGTGGAAGAAAGCGAGGGTGGGATGACTTGAGAGAATAGCACTGAAACATGTATATTATCATAGGTGAAACAGAGCACCAGTCCAGGTTCTATGCATGAAACAGGGTGCTCAGGGCTGGTGCAATGTGATGACTCTGAGGGATGGGAAGGGGAGGGAGGTAGGAGGTGGGTTCAGGATGGGGAACACATGTACACCCATGGCTGATTCATGTCAATGTATGACAAAAATTACTACTATATTGTAAAGTAATTAGCTTCCAATTAAAATAAATAAATTAATTTAAAATTAAAAAACAAAACAAAAAAGATCCACCTGTGTTGAGAAAAGGTAAAAAACTTTCTGACAAACCTTGAAGCATCATCACCCATGCACTAGCACTATTTTCAGAAAATAAAATCACATAACAGTATACTTCAACAAAAATTTTAAAGAGTAAAAGATGAACCATAACAAGTTTTGGTGAAGAAGTAAAGAAATTGAAATCCTCATATATTGCTAGTGGGAATGTAAAATTATGTAGTTCTTTTGGAAAAAAGTTTGAGCTGTTAAACAATGATTTAAAATTTGCCTAACATATTTTAGGCATTTAAACCTAAAAATGTTAAACAATTACCATATAACCCAACACTTCCATTCTTAGATATATACCCAAGAAAACTGAAAACATTAAGCCTTATACTAAATGACTCTAGCATCATTATTCATAACAGCCAAAATGAGTAAACAACTCAAATGTCCAATAACTGACGAGTAGATAAATGAAATGTAATAAGTCCTACAATGGCATGTTATTCAGTCATAAAAAGAAATGAAGTACGGGAACACTATAATACAATTACCCTTGAAAGCATAACACTAAGTTTATAAAGTCAGACAAAAGAGGCCACATACATGTGTTATTCCAACAAGTTGAAATTTCCAGAGTAGAAAATCTATAGAACCATAATGTAGATTACAGGGTTCTATGTGGAGATGAATGGAAAGGAAAGCTGTGGTACATATACACAGCTAGTACATATACACAAATAGTGAGTAAATGCTAAAGAGCACGGAGTTTCTTTAGTATTCTAGAGTTAGATATGGTAAGCTCCCCGCATACAAATGAGTTCTGTTCTGAGAGAATGTTCCTAAGTCCAATTTGTTCATAAGTCCCACAAGGTTAGTCTAGATACCCAATTAACACAACCAGGTATCTAGTACGTACTGTAATAAGCTTAAAATACTTCTCATACAAATGATGCATTTAAAAACATGAAAAAAATCAAGAAAACATTTAAAAACTTTCAGTACCTTGCAAAGTACCGTAGTACAGTACAACAGCTGGCACACAGGGGCTGGCATCGAGTAAACAGGCAGGAAGAGTCACTGACTGTAGGAGGGCAAGGAGGTGGGAGGTGGTAGGGATGAAGGACCGTCAGCAAAGGAAATGACAGGTGACCTGCAATTTCGCTCACGTCTGCCACTGATGGCACAAATTCTGATTCGTTGATGGATTCAACTCCATCCACCCTCTTGAAAAAACGATCCACTGACATATGACTCTCTTCTTAGCAGTTATAGCTGTATCACCGCTACTTTCACACTTGCTTCTGGACATCCTGGACTTGAAATAAAGATTCTGTACCACTATACAGTACACAGTATTGTACAGTAAAGTACACTAGGGCATAACCACTTATACAGGATGTGCATGCTTGACAATGTACTGAGACATATGAACTAACTTAAGTAACTGGACATGTGAAATCACGTTTGCATCTATGAAACTTCACAACTTGAAGACTTGCATGCAGGAGACTTACTATAGTTGTGATTGTCACACAAACTTGGAAATACACTAAGAACCACTAAGTGTACACTTTTAAAAGATGGCATTGTGATATGTGAAGCATATATCAATAAAAATTGGAAAAAAAAAACAAAGGTAGTTGAATATCTTCGACAGAATAAATCATGAAAGGTATTTAAAAAAAAAAAAAAAGCTTTAGTAAGCACTTCAGAGTTGAAAGATACATATTTAAGGTGAAAACTTAGGCATAATACATTTTAATTACAGAATAGTCAAATCTATAAAAAAAATTTTAAAGATAGTTTAAAAAGGAAAGCCACATACTCTTCACTATAATTCAAAAATTAATCTATTTTATTTAGGCTGAACTATTTGGAAATGAGATCCAGATAGAAAATCTCACTGGCAAAGATTAAAGTATCAGCTTTTGAGTGTATTCTCTTACATAATGTATTATTTTTCATACCTAGAAAATCATCAATAACTCCATAATATCTGCCATCAATTCCACATTCTATTTTGCTAAATAGTCTCTAAAATGCCTTTTTAAAATGTTTTGTTTGGGACTTTGTTTGTCTTTTTTGGCTCATAAACAATGGAACTGTATTTCTCATACTTCTACAGCCTAGAATTCTGAGATCAGGGTGGCAACGTGGTTCAGTTCTGATGAGAAGCTTCTTCTGGGTTGCAAATACCAACTTCTCCTTGTATCCCCCCTATGACAAAGGGCAGGGAGAGCTAAATATTTTGGTTTTTAAATCTAGAATACAAATCAAGATTCACATAATGAATGCCTTAAATCACTATGCTCATTTAGTTTCTTTAAATCTAGAATATTTTTAGTGATATTGACTTTAAAGAATCCAAGCTAGTTATCTTGTGGAATGTTCTGCACTTTGAATTTGGCTTATTGTTTCCTCTCAATACATTCCTCTCTCCTAAATTTTCTGTAAACTGAAAATTAGATCTAAAATTACTTGGTTCACATTAAACATTTTTGGCTAGAATAATTTCTAATCATGTCATATATTTCATAAGTGCTACATACAAGTGATGACAAGACTTTTTATTTGGTTAAGCTGTTAAGCACCAGATCTCTGTTGCAAGAGTCAGGTACGCATTTGTAATCTGTTAGATGTGGGCTGATACTTTGGCATAGGGTAAATATATCATTTCTCAATGGAAAATGATATATACAAAGAAATGGAAAGATATTCTGGCATTGGAAGAAATAATATTGGTAAAATGTCCTTACCACTCAAATAAATCTACAAATTTAATGGAATCCTTACCAAATACCCATGACATTTTTCACAGAACTAGGAAACATAATTCAAATATTTATATGGAACCACAAAAGACCTCAAATTGCTAAAGCATTCTTGAAAAAAAAGAGCAAAGCTGGAGGTATCCCTGACTTCACACTATATTACAAAGTTACAGTAACCAAAACAACTTGGTACTAACACAAAGACAGACACAAAAATAGATCAACAGAACAGAATAATAGGGAGCTCACTCATAAGTAAACTCATGCACCTATTGTCATTTAGTCTACAACAAAGAGGGCAAGAATATATCGTGAAAAAAGACAAATCTCTCAGTAAGAGGTGTTGGGAAAGCTGGACAGCCACAGTTAAAGAATAAGACTAGGATATTAACACACAATAAATACAAAAACAACCTCAAAATGGATTAAATATCTAAATGTGAGGCCTGAAACCATAACTTCTAGAAGAGAACATAGACATAACACACTTTGATATAAATTAGAGCAAAATTTTTGGGGTTTTTCTCCAAAACAAAAGAAATCAAAGTAAACATAAACAAATAAGCCCTAATTAGACTTGAAATATTTTGCACAGAAAAGAAAATCATTGACAAAATGAAAATACAGGCTACTGAATAAGGGGTAAATACCCAAAATATATAAATAGCTCATACTGCTTAATATAAAAAATAAAATAAAAAACTGATTTTAAAAAATGAGTCAAAGATCTGAATAGACATTTTTCCAAAGAAGACATACAGATGGCTAAGGAGAACATGGAAAAATACCTATCACTAATATTAGAGAAATGAAAATCAAAACAATCATGCAATATCACCTCACATCTGCCAGAATGATAAACATCGAAAAGTCTACAAATAGGGACTCCCCTGGTGGTTCAGAGGTTGACTGCATGTTTCCATTATAAGAGGTGTGGGGTTGATCCCTGGTCAGGGAACTAAGACCCCACATGCTGCACTGCATGGTCAAGAAAAGAAGTTTAAAAATAGCAAATGTTGGAGAAGATATGGAAAAAAGGAAATCCTTGTACACTGTGGGTGTGAATGTAAATCAGTGCAGCCACAGTGGAAAACAATATATAGGTTCTTCTAAAAAAAAAAAGAAAGAAAGAAATAAAGCTATCATTGATCTGGCAATTCCAGTCCTGGATATATATCAAAAAAACCCCAAAATGCCTTTTAAAATGTTTGACTGGAAAAGATGTCTGCAAACCAGTGTCCGTAGCAGCATTATTTACAATACCATGATATGAGAGCAACCAAAATGCCCATTGACAGATGAATGGATAAAGGAAATGTGGTGTATAAAATGGAATTTCTCAGCCAAAAAAAGAAAAAAAAGAATGAAAATCTGCCATTTGCAGCAATGTGTGTGGACCTAAAAGGTATTTTGCTTAGTGAAATGTTAGACAAAGAAAGACAAACACTCTATGTTAGCATTTATATGTGGAATATAGAAACAATACAAATGAATGTATATAATAAAACAAAAACAGACTCACAGACATAGAAAACGAAGTACACACTACCATGGAACAAAATGGATAGCTAATAAAAACCTATCATATAGCACAGGAAACTCTATTCAATGCTCTGTGGTGAGCTAAATGGGAAGGAAATCCAAAACAGAGAGGATATATATGTTTACATATAGCTGATTCACTCTGCTGTACAGCAGAAACACACACAACATTTTAAAGCAACTATATGCCAAAATAATTTAAATTAAAAAAAAGAAAAGTAATAACTAGTAAGAAGAGGGAAAGGGCAGGATAGTAGTTTGGGATTAGGAGATATAAACTACTATGTATAAAACAAATAAGCAACAATAACATAATATATTATACAGCACAGGGGAATATAGCCATTATTTTGCAGTTACTGTAGATAGTATATAATCTATACCAATATCAAATCACTATACTATACATTTGAAACTAATGATCACTGGTTAATGGGCTGTATCTGATCCAGTTTTTTACACTGGGTATTGAAAAATGACATGTGCTCTTTATATTTCCTTCTACATTTATTAGCTATAATTCATCTTATAGAAGTTTTTCTCTTCACCCAGACCCCATATGTACTCTACCTCTCTTTAAATGCTGTTATGGATTGTAAAGATTTAAATATGTAGTATATTATAATTAATTATTGCATTTCTGATGCTAAAACTTTTGCAAATCAGCCTGTGGAACCCCTTCATATCAGTTCCATTCAACATAGTTGCATTTGCTTTGGAGCACTTCCTTGTTTCCTGGCATAAATACTTCTATACTCAATCTGTATTATGTGGGTCCCAGATATTAAAGGTCTCACTTTGAAAACACCAATAAAACAAACAAAAATATATGCAGCTCTTAAAATGCATGCAACAAATTCATGGTACCAAACGCTCCACTGCATGATATTATAATTTCTTAGTGTTGATTCTTTTACTTCCATCAATGTATTGTTAACTAGACTCATTTTCACTCTGCTGAAAAAATTTTCTCAAATACTTACTTCTTCCCTGGCTCTAGGACTAGAGCCTTCAGTTCAGTTCAGTTCAGTCATTCAGTGGTGTCAGACTCTTTGCGACCCCATGAATCACAGCACGCCAGGCCTCCCTGTCCATCACCAACTCCCAAAGTTCACTCAGACTCACATCCATCGAGTCAGTGATGCCATCCAGCCATCTCATCCTCTGTCGTCCCCTTCTTCTCCTGCCCCCAATACCTCCCAGCATCAGAATCTTTTCCAATGAGTCAACTCTTCCCATGAGGTGGCCAAAGTACTGGAGTTTCAGCTTTAGCATCATTCCTTCCAAAGAAATCCTAGGGCTGATGTCCTTCAGAATGGACTGGTTGGATTTCCTTGCAGTCCAAGGGACTCTCAAGAGTCTTCTCCAATACCACAGTTCAAAGGCGTCAATTCTTCGGCACTCAGCCTTCTTCACAGTCCAGCTCTCACATCCATACATGACTACTGGAAAAACTATAGTCTTGACTAGACGGACCTTAGTCAGCAAAGTAATGTCTCTGCTTTTGAATATGCTATCTAGGTTGACTAGAGCATTAGGTGGACCCTAAATTATAGGTGTAGTATGTTTAAATTCTGATGAAATACAGACATATCACTAGTATGTTCCAGGGATTTTATGTATATAATTGTATAGAAACCATTTTCCATGTGATCAAGCACTAATACACATGTGCATATACATACTTATGTATAGGTATCAAATGGTAAGTTTCATGAAACAATATGTATTTTCTACATGTGAAATATTTTGATACTTTCTATTATGTTCTATTTCATTATAAAAATTGATTTTACCACCAACTAATGATCATTGGTCTAGAATTTTAAATAAAAAAGAGGATTAGAGGATGCAAGAGAAGTGTATTTTTCCAACAGGTCACTATGATTAAGTCAAGAAGAATACTGAAGAAGATGAAGTCTGTGAATCAGGAGATATGGGACTAAGAAAGTACTGACATCAAGAGTTAAGCTGCAGTTGTGTATCAAATACATATGTGTGTGCATCAGCATAGTTTTTCTTTTTTCTATCATTTTTTCTTTTGTGCTTGTAACATTTTAATTGATCTACACTAAAGCATTCAAGGTATTCTTGAACAAGTGTTTGTAATTTTTATACTGTCATAGAATATTGTGCTTATTTGACCATTGTATCATCGCTGACATAAACATCTCCCTCTGGAAAGACACAAACCATACCAATATAGTATTGTAAAGTAAAATAAAATAAATTTTTTTAAAAAAAATATATATATATAAAGATGTGAACCATGACCCCCTTCCAATGACCTCCAATATGTGTTTATCCCATTTCATTTCTCAGCAGGGCTTTGAAAATTACCTTCTAATGAGTCTCTCCACTGCTGTTCTTTGCCTCTAATTCCAAGTCAAGCTATCACTCATATTTCCACTGACCAATGTGATGTCACTTAAAACCTCTATTAGACTGCTGCATACTACATAGAGGAGTATTTTATCACATTGGTAAATTATCACAAGTTTAGTTACTTTAAAAAAAAACCCACAAATTTATTGTTATATATTGGGTTTTAAGGGAGAATGTGTTCCTTGTCACCTGGTTAAACCAGGATATTTCCATCTCAAGTTTCTTAAATTAATCACATCTAAATAGTCTTGTTTCCCATGCTAGGTGATATATTCACAGGTTTATGCAATTAAGACATGGACATCATTGAAAGTGTACATTGTCTTTCTACTACAAGAAGTAACTACAATTGCTTTCGCATGCCAGACAAACCACGGCACTATTTCCTGTTTCCTAGCCTATCTCCTGCTTCTTCTCAAGACCCATGAAGTGATGCCAGGATCCTTTCAGTAAATGAACTTTGTCAAATAACATTATTTTTCAGGTCTTTATATCTTTTAACATTCTGTTTCTTTTGGCTCTGAAAACCTCCCCCACTTCTCCATCTGTTGAACTCCAACTCAGTTTTTCAAGACAGCACAAATGGCATCTCTTTGTAAAATGATATACTCCCACATGGAATTCTCCGTCACAAGCAAGTTGTTCCTTATCATAATGCTTTGTTTAAACTCTCCTGGGAAGTTTATAACATTAGATTGTAATGTTTGTCTCCTTGTCTTTCTTTCCAAATAGAATGTAAGTTTCTCAGGAGACTGAGCTACTCATCCCTGTGTTCCAGGGTATTTCTATCTGATAAAAAAAAAAAAAAATAGACATTAAGTAAACAAAGAAAAAAAAAGTTCAACAAAAGCCAAGTTAATAAAGCAATTGTCTGTGGGTCTTCAAAGTGTCTGAGAGGAAAACCACTTGCTCTCAGAAACACATGTGGCCACATCAATCACTAATCTTCACAATTAGGACAACTACTCTGCCTAATATTTATAATCAGAGGATGTTCCGATAACACAATGGTATGGGGGTGTAATCTGCCAAACAGGGAGCATGACTGAGAGGTATCAAAGGCAAGGAATGCAAGGCCAAGATATATGGTGAGTGAGAGGAAACCATGTAAAGGTAAATGATGCCAAAAAATGTGGCATGAGGCAGAAAGAACAAGAAAGACAGAATGAATGACATTGGGAAACATAGCAGGCAGAGAGATTAAAAAAGTCATGAGCCACTTGGTAATTTTTTTTTCAAAATATAAGTAAAAAGTAACAATAAAAATAACATGAAATTACTACATCTAATCTTATCATATTAAGAAGAGGTGGCAAGAATACACAGAAGAACTATACAAAAAAGATTTCCATGACCAAGAAGATTTCCATGGTGTGATCACTCATCTAGAGTCAGACATCCTGGAATGTGAAGTCAAGTGGCCTTAGAAAGCATCGCTACGAACAAAGCTAGAGGAGTTGATTGAATTCCAATTGAGCTCTTTCAAATCCTAAAAGATGATGCTGTGAAAGCGCTGAACTCAATATGTCAGCAAATTTGGACAACTCAGAAGTGGCCACAGGACTGGAAAAGGTCAGTTTTCATTGCAATCCCAAAGAAAGGCANACACTGGCAAGGACGTTAAAGAACTGGGACTCTCACATCTACTGTTGGGATTGTAAAATGATACATACTTGTTGGCAAGAGTCTGCCAGTTTTAAAAAATCTTGAGCGTGTATCTATCATATGATTCAATCATCTCACTCTTTGATACTTACTTAATATGAATGAAATTATGTGCCAAAAAACTTGTAAACAAATGTTCATAGCAGCTTTATTTATAATCAATTAAAACAGGAAAAGAACAGAAAGTGTTTCACCAAAAGGTAGTATTAACACAAATGTGATACATCCTTACAATGAAACGCTTATGGACAATAAAAGGAATGAACCATTGACATAGGCTAGATGTATGGATTCTCAAATAATTATGCTGAGTGAAAACAGCTGGGTACACAGTTTATTATTCCATATATAGGTGTGCGTGTCTGTGTTATTTGCTCAGCTGCATCTGACTCTGGGACCCTATGGAGTATAGTCCACCAGGCTTCTCTGTCCAAGATATTCTCCAGGCAAGAACACTGGAGTGGGTAGCCATTATCTTCTTCAAGGTGTCTTCCTGACCTGGGGATTGAACACAGATCCTGCATTGCAGATGGATTGTTACCATGTGAGCCACTAAGGAAGCCCCCATTTATGCTTAGTTATATAGAAAATGGAAATTAATTTATGATCAGAAAGCAGAGGGATTTCAAGGAAAAGCATAAGGGAGGGATTACTAAGAGACACATGGAAACTCCAGGAGATTAGGGCTGTATTCATCTTAATCGTGCTAATGTGTCAGCTCACTTCAGTTCAGTCGCTCAGTATTGTCCGACTCTTGGCAACCCCATGAACCACAGCACACCAGGCCTCCCTGTCCATCACCAGCTCCCAGAGTCCATCCAAACCCACATCCATCGAGTCCACGATGTCATTCAACCATCTCATCCTCTGTTGTCCCCTTCTCCTCCTCCCCTCAATCTTTCCCAGCGTCAGGGTCTTTTACAGTGAGTCAGCTCTCTCCATCAGGTGGCCAAAGTATTGGAGTTTCTGCTTCAACATCATTCCCTCCAATGAACACTAGGTCTAATCTCCTTTTATGCTCAAAATTCTACAAGCCAGCCTTCAGCAATATGTGAACTGTGAACTTCCAAATGTTCAAGCTGGTTTTAGAAGAGGCAGAGGAACCAGAGATCATATTGCCAACATCTGCTGGATCATGGAAAAAGCAAGAGAGTTCCAGAAAAACATCTATTTCTGCTTTATTGACTATGCCAAAGCCTTTGACTATGTGGATCACAATAAACTGTGGAAAATTCTGAAAGAGATGGGAATACCAGACCACCTGACCTGCCTCTTGAGAAACCTGTATGCAGGTCAGGAAGCAGCAGTTAGAACTGGACATGGAACAACAGACTGATTCCAAATAGAAAAAGGGTTACGTCAAGGCTGTATATCATCAACCCTGCTTATTTAACTTATATGCAGAGTACATCATGAGAAATGCTGGGCTGAAGGAAGCACAAGCTGAAATCAAGATTGCTGGGAGAAATATCAATAACCTCAGATATGCAGATGACACCACCCTTAAGGCAGAAAGCGAAGAGGAACACAAAAGCCTCTTGATGAAAGTGAAAGAGGAAAGTGAGAAAGTTGGCTTAAAGCTCAACATTCAGAAAACGAAGATCATGGCATCCAATCCGAAGATCATGGCATCCAGTCCCATCACATCATGGGAAATAGATGGGGAAACAGTGGAAACAGTGGCTGACTTTATTTTTCTGGGTTTCAAAATCACCACGGATGGTGATTGCAGCCATGAAATTAAAAGAAGCTTATTCCTTGGAAGGAAAGTTATGACTAACCTAGATAGCACATTGAAAAGCAGAGACATATTACTTTGCCAACAAAGTTCCATCTAGTCACGACTATGATTTTTCCAGTAGTCATGTATGAATGTGAGAGTTGGACTATAAAGAAAGCTGAGTGCTAAAGAATCGATGGTTTTGAACTGTGGTGTTAGAGAAGACTCTTGAGAGTCCCTTAGACTGCAAGGAGATCCAATCAGTCCATCCTTAAGGAAATGTGTCAGGGATGTATAGAAATCCAAAAACTTATCTAAATTTTACATTTTATATTTGTGCACTTTATTGTCTATCAGCTATACTTCAAGGAAAGCATTAAAATAACATATGCTTTGATCTCATTACAAGTTTTTCTCACGGCAATTATGGTAGACCTTGGAGTTGACCAAAATCAACCAATTGCAGTGGCATGGTAAAGGATTTTTTTTCTGAGAAAATGTGAGCTTGAATGATGGGAAGTTTTATGGGAAAGTACAGTTCTGTGAGGCAAGTAATTACCTAAACATAAAGTTTTGAAGGAATGAAATTTTGTTTTTTTTCCTAATAGGTTAGATATGATTCATCATGTAATTAATTATGGTAACTCAGTGGTAGAAGAATTTGCTTGCCTATGCACGAGCTGCAGGAGACGTGGTTTTGATCCCTGGGTTGAGAAGATCCCCAGGAAAGGGAAATGGTAACCCACTCTAGTATTCTTGTCAGGATAATCCCACGGACATAGGAGCCTGGCAGGCTACAGTTCATGGGGTCACAGAGAATCAGACATGACTGAGCATGCAGGCAACCAACATCCTATATTTACAAAAGTGAGTAAAAGTTGTGATTTATACATACTATATTTGTAAAAATTAAAGTACTTTTTAAAAAGTTTTAGTTTTGTCCTCTGAGGTTTCAGAATCTATTAGTTACTGTTTTTTTTTTTTTTTTTTTTGGTTTGAGTCACAGTATTGGAGGTGTTTGTATGTATGGCTATACATATGAAAAGTATGAATATATTTATTTGACTCTTGAATACTGTTACCTTTATGTTTTGAATTCCCTTCCCCTGGAAGATCAGAAGATGCTGCCTGTTCCAAGCCAGGGGAAAAAAACCATAAAAGATTGATTTTATCAGTTTTCTCAGTTGAAGAAAGAACACCTAAAGTTGCGCTACTCATTGTAATGGAAGTACATTCAACATAAACTCTGACAAGAGTTAAAACAGCAAGATTGCACTTACATTGGATAATCACTATACAAAGGCCAATAATCACTTTGTTCAAAAGAGATAATGCAGTATAATATAAGTAGTAGTTTAAGCAATTATCCAGTAGAACAGTTAATCATCGCCCTCAGTTCACAGCCCTTTGTTTCTTACTAATACACATGTCAGATTGTAATTAAATGCACTCACACTGTTCAGGGCAGAGTGAGAGTCCTGGGTTGAAATGTTGGAATCAAGCCGGAAAACACAATGCAGACAAGTTTAGACACCGCTTTTGGACTCTATCTGCTTAGTATGGGGTCTTGCTTGACAAATTGGCTATAGAAGGGTGAAACCACTCTGGAGTAAATTATTTATAGAAGAGAATAATTTAAGCCTGTAAAAAGCTCATGCTTATAAAGTTCACAAATTTTCCAAACATTAACTTTCTGTGTGACATATCTACCAGATATAAATTTGTTCTAAATCAGATTTATAGGCAATGAAAGTTTTTAAGTACTCTGGCTTCTAAAAATTGACAAAGATTTCATAAATCTAGAAAGTTTCTCTGTCTGTACAAATTCTTTTTCATTTCTAATAAAAACAACAATAACAAAAACATAATAGAGCTGCAATTTTGCAGTTACAATAGCAAGACATGCTTAGACACAGCACATCACGTATTATGGTAACAGAAATACAATAATCAAAAATAGGATTATATTTTTCTGATGACATTGGCTTTTTAAAACTATAATTTTTAGTAGGCAACTAGGAGTTATATATATTGAAAATAAAATATTCTGTATAAAATACAATCTATCATAATGTCATAATGAAATGGTCAACTTTTCATTCTTTGAAGATATATACAATTTCATCATTATTTATAGTTTTATTTATGATAATATCCTTAACTCCAACTCAAAAACTTCCCTACTCAACTCTAGACATATACATTCAATTGTCTACTAAAGCAGTATCTCTCAAATTTTAATGTGGATAAAACAGTTGCGCTCTTTCTAAAAATGCAGAATCTGACTCTGTTGTTCTGGAATGTACTCTGAGATCATACATTTCTGAAACACCCCCAAGTGATCCTGAGGCTATGATCCTCACACTTTGTTCTGAGGTCCTAGGTAACCCACATATAAATTTCCTACAGGTATTGAAAGTCAAGAGTAAAAATCTGAATGAATCTTTTAGCTTTAACCTTAATTTGTTCCTCTTTAGTGCTCTTTGTCAAGTTTATTTGACCCACTATTCATTTGGCGACTTGGTTGAAACCTATGAGTCATGTGAGATTTCTTCCTATTTCTCATCTGTTATATACAACTTATCACCAAGATTTCTGATTCATCCTCACTGACATTTCTTAACCATTTATTATCCTTTCCAGTTCCACTTCAATATCCTAATATAGGTCACCATAATTTCTCATGTGTTATTTTAGCGTTCTTCTAATTGCTCTACCTTCAGTTTCATGACCTAATCCATCCTTTACTTGAAGCCAAAAAAATCTCCTTAAATACAATTCTGTTCTCATCAGCCTGTTCTTAGACTTTCAGTACCTTTAATAGATCTCCAAAACACCATATTGGGCTTCCTTTGTGGCTCAGCTGGTAAAGAATCCATTTGCAATGTGGGAGACCTGGGTTCAATCCCTGGGTTGGGACGATCCCTTTGAGAAGAGAAAGGCTACCCACTCCAGTATTCTGACCTGGAGAATTCCAAGGTCACAAAGAGTCAGACACAACTGAGTGACTTTCACTTTCACTTTCAGAACACCATATTACCATCTTATTTTCATGTTAAACTATTTCCCACCATCTAATATCCATACTTGATTGCATCAGAACTCTTTAAATTAATGGATCACTCTTGTTTCTTTCTTCAGGCAATTTTGCATGCTTTCCCTCTCCTCCCCATCACTCTTATGCTCCCTCCAACTCAATATGTCCAAATTGAATCTTCCAATTTGTACTTATGAATTTTCTATTCTATTTTATAACAGTGTCTCTATACTGGGAGATACACTGCTGCTGCTGCTGCTGCTAAGTCACTTCAGTCGTGTCCGACTCTGTGTGACCCCATAGACGGCAGCCCATCAGGCTCCCCATCCCTGGGATCCTCCAGGCAAGAACATTGGAGTGGGTTGCCATTTCCTTCTCCAATGCATGAAAGTGAAAAGTGAAAGTGAAGTCGCTCAGTCATGTCTGACTCCTAGCAAACACATGAACTGCAGCCTACCAGGCTCCTCCATCCATGGGATTTTCCAGGCAAGAGTACTGGCGTGGGGTGCCATTGCCTTCTCTGGGGAGATATACTAAATTCTTCTAAAATCTCATTCTTCAGTTTACCTGAGAATGTGTTCCTTTAAGTTCTGCACTCAAAATATTTATGAAAACTACATTTGTTTTCATTATTTTATACAGAGTTTTCTTCACATATGAATCACATAACCTGCAAACTAGGCATTTAAAGTCTATAATTCAATGATTTTTAAAAAAATATTCAGAGTTGTACAACCATCACCACAATCAGTTGTAGAACATTTTCTTTATACTAAAATGAAATCTATCACTTCATCACACATCAGTCACACACCAATCACTTCTCGTTTCCTCCTAATAGTCTTTAATATGCATATTTATATATATTTATAAAGAATATTATTTATAAATATGTGTACGTATATGTACATATATATAATATATATATGTATGTATGTATATATTCCATGAAGAGGAATAAAATGTATTTTTTACAATATACTTTATACATCTGATGTCCAAGGTTACCATGTGTCAAAGACATAGATAGAAACTGAACTTACACCCTGACATCCTTGCCAATTAAAAAGAAGAACTAATTAGAATTTCAGCACTCTATTAGAGAATAGTTTGAAAATGGAAAGTAATTTTAATCTGAAAAATTAATTTAGATCCTTTGTATATTTTAATGAATATAAAACGCAATATAGTTGAGTCCCTTTTTTCTTAATTATTGTATTAGTCAGGGTTCTCTAGAGAAGCAGAAGTGATAGAAGATATATATATATATATATAAAATACAATGTGTTATAAGAAACTGGCTCATGTGATTATGGAGGTTGGGAAGTCCAAAATCTTCAGGGTGGGACAATACTGTGGGTAGACCCAGAGGAGTTGATGATGTACTTCTAGTCCAAAGGCTGGCTGGTGAAGATCTAGGAGATCTTGATAGTTCTAGCGAAGGCCCAAGGCAGTCTGCTGGAGCAATTCCTGCTCATGGAGGCTGGTCACTTTGTTCTATTCAGACTTTCAGCTGAGTAGATAAGTACCATTTCTATCACAGAAGGTATTTGTTTTATTCAAAGCTCACATATTTAAATGTTTATCTCATTCAAAAACACATTCCAAGTTGACACATAAAATTAACCATCACAGTTACGTAAGTTACAGGGTCAAGATTTTCTTCCATGCCAATCGAATGAAGAAACAAATTAATCCTTATTAGTGTAGATCTTAAAGGAAAACAACAAATACACAACAGTCATGCACAGAAAACAGGATATAATATTGAAGTTTTCCTTTGTCCTAAAAATGCAAATGTAGTCAAGGTCCTAAGTTTAGGAAAATAGGCAGCAAAGAAGGCAGTCATCAGATAGGACAACCACTTCCCCCTAAGACATCTTTTCTACTTCCAGCACAGCAGAGTATCTCAGGAGTTCTCTGGAGATTGTTCTGGGAACCTAAATCATTAGCATGAGTTTATTTTATGTCAAGGTTATACACTGTCACCCTGTTTATTTAACTTATATGCAGAGTACCTCATGCAAAATGCTATGCCAGATGGCTCACAAGTTAGAGTCAATGTTGCCGGGAGAAATATCAACAACCTCAAAAATGCAGATGACAACACCATAATGGCAGAAAGCGAAGAGGAAATAAAAAGTTTCATGATGAAGGTGAAAGATGATAGTGAAAATTCTTAAAACTCAATATTCAAAAATATAAGATCATGGCATTTGGACCCATCAGTTCAGTTCAGTCTCTCAGACATGTCCAACTCTTTGAAACCCCATGGACTATAGCACGTCAGGCCTCCCTGTCCATCACCAACTCCAAGAGTTTACTCAAACTCATGTCCATTGGGTCTGTGATGCCATCCAACCATCTCATCCTCTGTCATTCCCTTCTCCTCCTGCCTTCAATCTTCCTGAGCATCAAGGTCTTTGCAAATGAGTCAGTTCTTTGCATCAGATGGCAAAAGTATTGGAGTTTCAGCTTCAGCATCAGTCCTTCCAATGAATATTCAGGACTGATTTTCTTTAGAATGGACTGGCTGGATCTCCTTGCAGTCCAAGGGACTCTAGAGTCTTCTCCAACACCACAGTTCAAAAGCATCAATTCGTTGGCGCTCAGATTTCTTTATAGTACAGTTCTCGCATTCATATTTGACTACTGGAAAAACCATAGCTTTGACTAGACTAGATGAACCCACCACTTCATGGTAAATAAATGTGGAAAAAGTGGAAACAGTGACAGATTTTACTTTCTTGGGCTCCAAAATCACTGCCAATGCTGACTGCAGCCATGAAATTAAAAGATGCTTTCTTCTTGGAAGGAAAGCTGACAAACTTAGCATATTAAATAGCAGAGATATCACTTTGCCAACAAAGGTCTGTCTTGTCAAACCTACCATTTTTCCAGTAGTCATGCATGGATGTGAGAGTTGGACCATAAAGAAGGCTCAGTGCTGAAGAATTAATGCTTTCAAACTGTGATGCTGAAGAATATTCTTGAGTCCCTTGGACTGCAAGGAGATCAAACCAATGAATCTTAACAGAAATCAGTCTTGAATATTTACTGCAAAGACTGATGCTGAAGCTGAAACTCCAATACTTTGGCCACTTTAAGGGAAGGGCTGACTCATTGGAAAAGACCCTGATGCTGGGAAAGATTATGGTCAAGAGGAGAAGGGTACAACAGAGAATGAGATGGTTGGATGGCATCACTGACACAATGGACATGAGTTTGAGCAAACTCCAGGAGATAGTGAAGGAGGGGGAAGCCTGGGGCGCTGCAGTTCATGGGGTCTCAGAGAGTTGGACATGATTTGGTGACTGAACAACAACAATTTTTAGTCCTACTTCCCAAAGATGGGGAAGATGAAAAGATATTTAACATTTTTCTCTGAGATTTGAGAAAATTTCTAAATAAGTAATGGAGCTTACTTCTGGTGGCTGAATATAAGAAATTTACAAAGTAGTGAATCGCAGTAAAGTCAAAGAGAATGTATTGCAGTGTACCTGGGAACATGATCTGGGTTATTTCTATTTCAGTCTAAAACTTTGCAGTCACACAAGCAAGCAGCAGAGTAGTCCATTGGTTCTAGTGGTTATACAAGGTCAATAGTGTAGGCTAGAAAAGAGGCAGGATCAATATTGTTTTACAAATGGCTGCTGAGTCAAGTGGGGGTCATGAGTCAAGTGAGGGGTCATCTACTCCTAACCAGGGGCAGGGGGAGAACTGTCTCTTAGAAAGGTTTCTTTTGTGCAATTTGGAGAGTCCTGCATACAATCTAGTAAAAAGACACATGGAAGAACAAATATGACTCCATATTAGGTTTGTTTGTTTTACTTTAACCTTTGCATTCTACTACATTTGCTACCTATTATCCTGAAATATGCAGTAGAGTCCGGTCTCAAGGTTCTGATCTGTAAATGCATAACACTTTTCCATTCATACAAAGATTAAAATTTGCAGAGCAGAGAATAACATTTGTCTTATTGGATGTTGACAGGAGCATCATGACCTGATCCACGTGGACAGCTGCTAGAACAATGGATTCTAACACCAAAAAGTTTGCAACAACTAATTACATCCCTTCCCCTTTTAATATAAAAGAAGCCTGAATTCTAATCTGGGTAAGATGGCTCCTGGGGACACTAGTCTACCATTTTCTCAGTCTGTGGGCTTTCTGAATAAAGTCACTATTCCTTGCCTCAACAACTCATTTCTAAATCTATCGACCTATTGTGCACTGAGCAGTAGGAGCTTGGATTGGTAGTGAATATGAATGTGTTAGTTCTTCACTCATATCTGATTCTGCAACCCCACAGACTCTAGCCAACCAGGCTCCTCTGTCCATGAAATTCTCCAGGCAAGAATACTGGAGTGTGTTGCCAATCCCTTCTCCAGGGGATCTTCCCAACCCAGGAATCAAATCTGGGTCTCCTGCATTGCAGATAGATTCTCTACAGTCTGAGCCACCATAACACACACACACACACAAAATTTATTTGGAATCACCAAATTAACAGAGGCCCACAGCATCAAAAAAAGGGGGGAAAAAAAAGGAAAATGGACTGAATTTTTTCAGAACAGGTCAATAATCCATCCTACATGGAAAAAATAGATGGTTCAGGGAGAAGTCTTAGAGCCAGAACACACAACACTACTTCAAATTCAAGCAATAGGAGTTCACAGGAGGAAAATTTTGAATTGAGTTTGATGCTGAAACTTTACAACAAATTAGAATTAATTTTAACTAATGAAATGAGATTGTACTGTTCACTTAGCAAGTGTGAAAACTTTGCAATCACACTCAGATCCAGAGGAAAACAGATCCAATATAGTTGAAAGTGGAGATTGGAATAAAGAAAAATGATACTGCCATGTTATAATACTCACAATTTGGTTGACAAGACAGATGACAAAAATTATGTATAAGTTAGAAGATATTTCTGAAAATTAGTGGGCAGAATGATAAGGAATGTGAATAGGATGTACCACAAGACTGTCCATGGTTTTAATACACAAAGCCCGATGAAAAACTCCAGAAACCTATCAAATTCAAATGACAGAATCATCTTAGGTTTTCCTTTTGACCTCAAACAGCAACATGAGTTGTTCCACCTGCTTTGTAAGGAGAGAGCACTGGTTCTCAGTAGCCAGATGTGTGGTGTGGAGGAAAGTTGTGTTCTCTGGGTGATATTTAGTAAAGTTTAGAGCCATTAATGGTCCTCATGGATGCAGCTAAATATCCTCCAAGGCACAGGACAGCACCTCACACACACACACACACACACACACACACACACACAGAGATCTGACTCAAATTGTGGTAGTGCCAAGGTGGACAAATTCTGAATTAAAGCAACAATTTACGAACTTACTCAGATCCATAACAGTGATGCATTATCAATACAAGTTCAGGGGAGCAGTATGGGTTAGGGTATGCTTAAGGAATGTTCTGTGCTTCCTAGGTGGTGCTGGTGGTAAAGAACTCTCCTGTAAATGCAGGAGACATAAGAGACATTAGTTTGATCCCTGGGTCAGGAAGATACCACGGAGGTTCCAATATTCTTGCCTGGGACAGCCCACAGGCAGAGGAACCTAGTGAGCTATAGTCCATAGGGTCTCAAGAACGAGCCAAGACTGAAACAACTTAGCATGCAGCATGCACACAGGAATGATCTGGTTGCCATCTCAAATTAGACATTCTAATCAGCATAAAATTATTGATATGCTGTATCTGAACTCTAATAACCAAAAGAAACCATTGTATCTCTTTCCTAAAGATGTTGACAGCATACTTGATAAACCAATTTAATTCAGTTAGATTTATAATAGCACGAGAGTAGGATTTCCCTGTTAACTCAGCTGGTAAAGAATCAGTCTGCAATACAGGAGACCCTGCTTTGATTCCTGGGTCAGGAAATCTCCTGAAGAAGGGATAGGCTACCCTCTCCAGTATTCTTGGGCTTCCCTGCTGACTCAGACAGTAAAGAATCCACCTGCAATGCAGGAGACCTGGGTTCTCTCCCTGGATTGGGAAGGTCCCCTGGAGGAGGGCTTGGCAATTCATTCTGGTATTCTTGCCTGGAGAAATCCATGAGGTCACAAAGACTCAGATACAACTAGGCAACTAAGCACAGTATGTACAGCACATGACTAACAAGACAAAGATTGATCTGACCATTCTAATCTAAATTTATTTACCTATTTTTTTGTGAGACTAGTATTTTTTTAAGTTTTTTACTTATAGAAATATTTATTTAAATATTTTTGAAAACATTATGTACAGGCACTAAGCAAGATTACAGGTAAACAAAAACAGACAAAACATACTCCTTAATTTCAAAAGGTTTATAAACAAATGGAATTGAAAGATTAAGATTACTTGAAAGAGACACAAACAATAAAAAATAAGATAAATCTAATTTTCACTTTTGATTACTTGTTTTCTTGAAAAAAATTTTTTTGATTGGAAATATTAAAAATAACTGTAGGAAAGTAGAAACACATTTAAAGTTCATATTTTTATATTAAAAATTCTATAACTTCCATGAAAATATAGTTAATATAATAAGGTTTAGAAATAAGAAAAATTAAGCTTAAAGTATCTTGACTACACTTATTGTCACATTTTATTCTGAAATATATTATTGTATAATGAAAACAGATGAAAAATAATATTAAACTTTCTCTGCAAACCATTTTCCTATAATATACTTTGTAATTTGAAAGAGTTGCCTTCATAGGTCTAAATTAAAAATCTGTGCCTCTATTTTTATTTTGTAAATAAGATCATCTATACCATTTTTCTAGATTCTACATATATGAGTTAATATACAACATTTATTTTTCTCTTGCTTCACTCAGAGTAACAGTTTCTAGTTATGACACAGTTTCATCTCTTTTTAATGGCCGAGTAATATTCCATTGTATATAAGTACCACAACTTTGTTATTCATTCTTCTGTTAATGGACATTTAGGTTGCTTTCATATCCTGGCAGGGCTTCCTGGGTGGCACTAGTGATAAAGCATCACCATGCCAATCCAGGAGACATAAAAGACTCAGCTTCTATCCTTGGTTTGGGAAGATCTCCTGGAGGAGAGCATGGTAACCCACTACAGTATTCTTGCCTAGAGACTTTCATGGACAGAGGAGACTGGTGCGTATTTTGGAGATTAAATCCAACACTATCATCCATAGTGTTGGACAGAGCTGGGCATGACTGAAGAGACTTAGCGTGCGTGCCCACACATGTTCTGGCAATTGTAAATAGTGCTGCAATGAACACTGGAGTGCATGTATCTTTTTGAATTATGGTTTTCTCTGGGCTTTTGCCCCGGAGTGGGATTTCTGGGTCATATGATAGTTCTATTTTTAATTTTTTAAGGAACCTCCATGCTGTTCTCCTTAGTGACTGTATCAACCTACATTCCCACCAACAGTATAAGAGAGTTCTCTTTTCTTCACACCTTCTTTAGGATTTATTGTTTGTAGAATTTTTTATGATGACCCTTACGGTCAATGTGAGGTGATATTTCATTGTAGTTTTGATTTTCACTTCTTTAATGAATAGTGAAGTTGTTTCCTCCCTGTTTACTCACATGCTAGCAAAATATCACTCAAAATTCTCCAAGCCAGGCTTCAGCAGTACATGAACCATNTTTACTCACTGGAAAAGACTCTGATGCTAGGAGGGATTGGGGGCAGGAGGAGAAGGGGACGACAGAGGATGAGATGGCTGGATGGCATCACTGACTCGATGGATGTGAGTCTGAGTGAACTTTGGGAGTTGGTGATGGACAGGGAGGCCTGGCATGCTGTAATTCATGGGGTTGCAAAGAGTCGGATACAACTGAGCAACTGAACTGGACTGAATCATACCATAGTCATAGTTTTGAGAAACAAAGATAGGACATCATGAAATCTTAAGAAAAGTAATATACTATATGCAAGACAATATATGAACAATGGATAATCTGTCATCAGACACAATGGATGTCAGAAATCAGAAGTTTAGCAAGCAAGGAGACCCAATCAGTCCATCGTAAAGGAAATCAGTCCCGGGTGTTCACTGGAAGGACTGAGGCTGAAGCTGAGACACCAGTCCTTTGGCCACCCCATGGGAAGAGTTGACTCTTTGGAAAAGACTCAACACCTCCTTGGAAAAGATTCAATACCTCCCTGCTTTATTGACTANCAAGCAAGGAGACCCAATCAGTCCATCGTAAAGGAAATCAGTCCCGGGTGTTCACTGGAAGGACTGAGGCTGAAGCTGAGACACCAGTCCTTTGGCCACCCCATGGGAAGAGTTGACTCTTTGGAAAAGACTCAACACCTCCTTGGAAAAGATTCAATACCTCCCTGCTTTATTGACTATGCCAAAGCCTTTGACTGTGTGGATCACAACAAACTGTGGAAAATTCTGAAAGAGACAGGAATAAATACCAGACCACCTATCCTGCTAGGAGGTATTGGGGCAGGAGGAGAAGGGAACAACAGAGGATGAGATGGCTGGATGGCATCACTGACTCGATGGATGTGAGTCTGAGTGATCTCCGGGAGTTGGTGATGGACAGGGAGACCTGGCGTGCTGCGATTCATGGGGTTGCAAGGAGTTGGGCACAACTAAGTGACTGAACTGAGCTGAACTGAAAGTCCCAAAAGACAAATATATCCACTTGAAATTCCGCAACCAGAAATTTCTTTTATCAGAGATAAAGGCAAAATGATGATATTCAGCTGAGTAAAATTTAAGAGATTTGGTTTTTAATTGGCATAAGCCACACAAAAACAAAGGGATTCCATGGTGGCTCAGACGGTAAAGAGTATCTGCAATACAGGAGACCTGGTTTTGACCCCTTGATCGGGAAGATCTCCTGGAAAAGGAAATGGAAACCCACTCCAATATTATTGCCTGGAAAATCCCATGGATGGAGGAGCCTGGCAGTCTACATACCATGGGGTTGCAAAGAGTTGGATACAACCGAGTAACTTCACAAAAACAAATACTAACAAAAATCTCTCTATACTAAAGGAAAGTGATAAAAACAATAGACTCTAGACTGTTCAGGAAGACTCAGAGTCCTGAGCATTATATATATAACTATCACATATGCTAGTTATATTACATAAATATATTAAACTTGTATTCATAGTTTATATTAATTTACAGTGTGTGACCATTTTTCTTGATTTTCTTTTAAAAGCTATTTGCTGAAAGAGGATAATATTTTGTGGTGCTTCCAAAATATGGAGACGTAAAATGTATAGTAACAGTGGCAAAAAAGGACAGGAAGGAGGCAAATGGAATATATAACACAGAAATGGGAAAATGAAAAATGTATGCTTTCCTGGATATAGCAGCAGAACCAATCTATTGGAAAGAAATGAGAAAATCACACTTATTAAAATGCTAGGACCCAGTTAACGGTGGTTGTCAGTGTTTTTGCTACTGGGAACACCAAACACTTCTTTGGCTGAGAGTTGGTAGACAGAACCATGCTGTCGTAGCAATACGGCTCTACATGAATAGTCAGAAGTAGCATGGGCTAATGCAGTTAAACAGTTTTGTGGGTCAGACCCAACTCTGTTCATTGTCTCCTTGAATAAGAACTCAACTACTGCCATTTCTGCATGCCTAACTTGAATGTTTTCTACGAGGATCAGGCACTGTGCGTGGACTATAGTAGAATGGTTTGGAAGATACATAATAAATAGTAACAGGGAAGATGACAGCTGAAGAAGGATGACTTCTGTGTCTTTTAGTGAAGTAATATCTAAAACAGCTGGGACTGATTTAAAGTTAAATTTAAGCATCAGTTATATTTCTTTTCCTTTGATGACTTAGCATTAGTCCAATCTGATAACTTTATAACAGCTCTGGTTATAGAATAGCCAGTATCATCAGAGCCAGCAGGAGCCAGACCCAGTCACAGATGTTTCCTGCCAAAGAACAGTCCAAAAGGGCTACAGAGAGGGCAAGGGCTGCCAAGTCCTCTGGTCACTCAAATAGGGGAAGGGAAAAAGAGAGCTCGGCAACTGAAGGACCCAGGTGCCACTTGTGTGTGGGCTGTCTGGGGTGCCTAGATGCCACCTGGGTCCTCAGACTTCCATGCACTCACCCTGGAGCTTGAGTAGCCATGTTTCCAGAGCACAAGCTGGTGAAAGAGGAAGGCTGAGGGAGACCATGTGCCTTGGAAAAATCAATAACAAAATTCAATGCCAACTGAGAGATGTGCAGCTGTTCAAGAACTGTTTGATTCCTCAAAAATAAAACTTGGGTTTAATGTAACTTAAACGTGTATTTACCTGCACGTCACTCATCTTTTTGTAATACAAAGATTGGTTGTAAAACTAAGATCTAGATTGCTCGGAGGTATAAATATTAAAGTGGTTTAATCTTTAAGCTATAATTAAAAGCATAAAAATTAATACATATTAAATATAAATATAAAAAATGAGCAAAGACCTTACCATGAGGGTGCAAACCAAGGAATACATGTTATTTTTTTTCTAACCTGCCAGTTCTGTGAAAGCCACTTATGATGACAATTTGAATTAAAATCTTATTTTAAAAAATGTTCATTTTATCAATTTCTTCTTCCAAAATCAGTATCATCCATGCTGCCAACTGTGATGTTATAAACTCCAAATGGCTGAAGTTTCTCTATGTGTAGATATCTTTCTTTTTTCCATTTACTTCAACAGAACTTTCAGGCGGACCATATCCTCTTCAATGAATAAAATTCAAAAATTTTAAAATCTGGGCAATGATTATTTTATGTTTCTCTGTTTGTTTGGTCTCCAAACAGTTGTTTTTAAGATGCATCAAGTTATTAACAAAACTACTGTTTGAGACTCTATGAATTAGTGAAAAATGCTTTTAGTTCTTCCTTTACAAACCTTTCACTGTGCAACTCCGAGCTTTCCGAGAATATCCTACAATGTCAGAACTTTATTCAAACAACATCATATTGCACAATTTAATAAATTTACAGTTTTATCTTTTGGCAATTGCAATCTTAGTTAAATAATGTATCTTGTGAAATGTTTCTACTTGGTCTTACCTGGGCAGGGTCAAAATGAATTTTCAGCTAAAATATTCTAAGATGAAGTGTCCTACCAACCAAGCAATTTTCTCGAAGTTGGTTAAACATGTGAAGAAGTTGCTTTGACTCTTTCAGGTTCAGTTCAGTTCAGTTCAGTCACTCAGTCATGTCTGACTCTTTGCAACCCCATGGACTGCAGCACACCAAGTTTCCCTGTCCATCACCATCACCTGGAGCTTGCTCAAACTCATGTCCATCAAGTCAGTGATGTCATACAACCATCTCATCCTCTGTCATCGCCTTCTCCTCCTGCCTTCAGTCTTTAACAGCATCAGGGTTTTTTCCAAGGAGTCAGTTCTTCACATCAGGTGGCCAAAGTATTGGAGTTTCAGCTTCAATATCAGTCCTTCCAATGAATATTCAGGACTGATTTCCTCTAGGATGGACTGGTTGGATCTCAGTGCTGTCCAAGGGGCTCTCAAGAGTCCTCTCCATACCATAGTTCAAAAGCATCAATTCTTTGTCGCTCAGCTGTTTTTATAGTCCAACTCTCATGTCCATACATGACTATTGGAAAAAACATAGCTTTAATTTCATGGCTACAATCACCATCAGCATTGATTTTGGAGCCCAAAAAATAAAGTTTCTTACTCTTTCCATTGTTCCCCCATCTATCTACCGTGAAGTGATGGGACCAGAAGCCATGATCTTAGTTTTCTGAATGTTGAGTTTTAAGTCAACATTTTAACTCTCTTTTACTTTCAAGAGGCTCTTTAGTTCTTCATTTTCTGTCAGAAGGGTGGTATAATCTGCATATCTGAGGTTATTGATATTTTCCCCAGAAATCTTGATTCCAGCTTATGCTTCATCCAGCCTGGCATTTCACATGATGTACTCTGCATATAAGTTAATTAAGCAGGGTGACAATATACAGCCTTGATGTACTCCTTTTCCTATTTGGAACCAGGCTGTCGTTCCATGTCTAGTTCTAACTGTTGCTTCCTGGCCTGCATACAGATTTCTTAGGAGGCAGGTCAGGTGGTCTGGTATTCCCATCTCTTTCAGAATATTCCACAGTTTGTTGTGATGTACACAGTCAAAGGCTTTGGAGTAGCCAATAAAGCAGAAGTAGATGTTCTTCTGGAACTCTCATGATTTTTCAATGATCCAGCCAATGTTGACAATTTGATCTCTGGTTTCTCTGCCTTTTCTAAATCTAGCTTGAACACCTGGAATTTCACAGTTCCTGTACTTTTGAATTCTGTCTGGAGAATTTTGAGCATTACTTTGCCAGTGTGTGAGATAAGTGCAATCGTGTGGTAATTTGAACATTCTTTGGCACTGCCTTTCTTTAGGATTGGAATGGAAAATGAATTTTTCCAGTCCTGTGGACACTGCTGAGTTTTCCAAATTTGCTGGCATATTGAGTGCAGCACTTTCACAGCATCATCTTCTAGTATTTGAAATAGCTCAACTGGAATTCCATCAACTTCACTAGCTTTGTTTGTAATGAAGCTTCCTAAGGCCCACTTGATTTCGCA
Source organism: Neotragus moschatus (assembly GCA_006410615.1). NCBI lineage: Eukaryota > Metazoa > Chordata > Mammalia > Artiodactyla > Bovidae > Neotragus > Neotragus moschatus. Next base: position 392,047 of record SJYA01001192.1, read on the forward strand.
TTCCAGGGTGTCTGGCTCTAGGTGAGTGATCGTGGTTACTTGGATCATATAGGTCTTTTTTGTATAGTTCTGTGTATTCTTGCCACCTCTTAATATCTTCTGCTGCTGTTAAATCCATATCACTTCTGTCCTTTATTGAGCCCATCTTTGCATGAAATTTCCCCTTGATATCTCTAATTTCCTTGAAGAGATCTCCAGTCTTTCGCATTCTATTGTTTTCCTCTATTTCTTTGCCTTGATCACTGAGAAAGGCTTTCTTATCTGTCCTTGCTATTCTTTGGAACTCTACATTCAAATGGAAATGGGTATATTTTCCTTTTCTCCTTTGCCTTTAGCTTCTCTTCTTTTCTCAGCTATTTGTAAGGCCTCCTCAGACAACCATTTTCCCTTTTTGCATTTCTTTTTCTTGAGGATGGTCTTGATCCCTGCCTCCTGTACAATGTTATGAACCTCCGTCCATAGCTCTTCAGGCACTCTGTCAATTCTAATCCTTTGAATATACTTATCACTTCTGTATAATCATAAGGGATTTGATTTAGGTCATACCTGAATGGTCTAATGGTTTTCCTTACTTTTTTCAGTTTCAGTCTGAATTTGTCAATAAGGAGTTCATAATCAGAGCCACAGTCAGCTCCCTGTCCTGTGTTTACTGACTGTATAGACTTTTCCATCTTTGGCTGCAAAGAATGTAATCAATCTAATTTCAGTATTGACCATATGGTGATGTCCATGTGTAGAGTCTTCTTTTGTGTTGTTGGAAGTAATCTGTTCTTTCAGGTTATATGATCAAAATCTCTAAGTACAGACATATTTGCAAAGATAGTTTACATATGCTGTTGGGAAACTTATTATTTAATTTTAACAGTTTTTCAAGGCACAGATGCCTAAGGAATAGAACAAGAAGAGTTTTTTAGCTCTTAATGCTTTAATTTTGAACTATTAGAATGAGGGATCAATTCATTCACATTAAAATCAAAGGGATCCTATTGCTTAGTTTTTCCTTCCTGCTGCTTTACCTTTCCTAACTCTTCCCCTTGCTATGCATCAGTTCAGTGAGCATCTTAATTTGCTTAACCCAATATTTCTTTCCTAAAAGTGATGTCAAGCTTGCAGATATTTACTTTGAGGGGTAAAGAGGAAATTTCATTTTGTTATTGTATGTTTCAAAAATAGGAAATAAAAATTCAGTCAATTCAAGGCACTGAGTAAGAGAATAACTTCTGAAAGTAACATTTTAAAATATACTGGCCTTGTAGAGAAAAAGCACCAGGTATGTTTTTTACTTAAGATCAGAAATTAAAACATTGTTTCACCCCAGTTTCCTGGTAAATACCAACTTTTTGACTCCTTTCATCAATCCACTTGCTATCCTCCCCCCACCCAACTTTGCATTTTCTTTCTTAAATATTAAAGTTGAATGATACTTCACTTCCACTAAAGTAGAGAGAGGCTGCATGGGGGTTGTTACTGCAACTCTTCTCAATGCAATTGCCATCATTTTCTCTCTTCTCACAGTTTAGTCCAAGATTCTGTTGGGATGTACTATTAACATGCAAGAAACTTCAAGAAGATCCTTTCTCAGAAAATCAGTTACAGAGTTCCATTCTAATCCCACAAAGCTTGTATAGGGTCTAATTTTGCTACAAGAATTATATACAATTTCAAAAAATAATATTTCTCAAAGCTATTTCTACACATATAAACTAGGATGGGGAACCAAGTAATTACCAAAATGCTTGATGTCAAAATAAGTTTAGATGGACCATTCAAACAGTGAGTCAAAAATTATTCTGAATATTTTTGTTTTGAATATATGAATACCTGCTTCCACTACACTTTACACAGGTATCTGAGGGCTTAGGCTGATTAAAATAATCTGAACACTGTTCCAGACATCTAATCCCAGAGCATTGGACTCACTCTACATACCAGATCCATCTTTCACTGGATTGAGCTGCTAGACATACCAGGTACAACAGGCTGAATGTATTTTGGTAAAAAATGTGAATTTGCATGGATGAGTTTTAAGAACAATATCTCTGTACCCATCTTGTGCTGCCCAGGGATGTATATATAAAGCAATGACTAAAAATTAGCCTTTAAAAATTCTAAGCTTTTCCTCGTTGGTTTCCAGACCAACTCGTACATGAGAGCTTTTTTGTGGTGCCTGAAGCTAGTGCCTTACCCAGAATCAGTGATTAATAGTGGTATGGTAGCTAAAAGAGAAAAGAGGTTTTGTTTATATGCTTGAGATCATCACAGACCTACCTCACTGTGTCCAGATGGGGTGACTGTAAAAGGACACATTGGGTGCTGTGTGTCTGACCCAGGGTTCTTGCCTCCCCTAATTGCTGCACCCATCTAGTTGTTGTACTTGCTGGGGAGTGTAAGGACTCCACGAGTCACTGATTTGTTGATTGCCAAGTGACCTAGCTTGTATAAATATAATGTGTTGGTTTTTCTCCATGTTCTTTTGTGGATTTATTGCTTACAAACTTCTTTCTGTAACCAAGAGAAAAATAGCCAAAACATCTTTGACAAAAAGTTCTGCAACAGGAAAAAGAAATTGAAATATAATTTTGGGTACCGTTCATCTCAAAGTGAGGATCTTAAGCTATCCTATCTTTTGCCTTTCCCTCTATTTTCTATTTTGGACCAAATCTAGATTCTAAAAAACTGACTTATATCACACTCCTTTTTTCATACCTCCCCAAAAGCCCACTCACCTACGCAATACACATTTAACCTGCAGGGATGTCTCTGCAATATTTAAGCAATTTGAGTAACAACTTTGAAAAATCTAGAAACACTCCATCCCTTGTTCTCAGACTTCTGGATCATGTGTATTTCTGGATGACTCATGCCAAATACACCGGACAGATCACACCTCCTTAAATCTCAAATCCTACAGTAGAGAGAAGCAATGAGCAGGCCTTTCTTATAGAAACTGGGGTCAGAAGATCAAAGAAGGAAAAGAAGTATATATACATGTCACTCAGGAACTTTTATGCAGGTTAATAAACTTATGTCAAAATATCACAAGATAGTTTAATAGAAGACAGATGAATATAGTTTCATATTTACTGCTAGAAATCAAAACTTTGTGTGAAATCTTGAATTTATGAGGAACAAGGGTAGGAAAAATGTGTACCTCTCTGTTCTTTGTCTTATCCCCTCCCCGCTTTCCTGACTGCAAGAGACTGAGTCCTCATGTGCTTTGGTGAGCCTATCACTAGGGAGTTTATGTGATGGTTGATTTTGCTGTGATGGGGATTCCCTTTACCATTTGCCATCATTTTGTAACATACGTGTTGCTCCTTTTCCCGCCCCCTCACTGTCCCAGGAAAAATATAGTGAATTGTGGCACTGGGAAAAAAAAAAAAACAGTGACGGGAATGTGCTCAAGAAGACATTGTTGAAAACTGTAGAAAGAATGCCTACATTGACCTAGAAGATGCGGTAAATTTCCCAAAGCACCTGTCAACTAACCACAAAAATTATAAAATCCTCCTTGTATAGGTTAAGACTAGATAGAGTGGTAGAAAACAATGGAGGGTAGCCTTTCCACTGGGTGTTAAATTTCTCTGCTCTTCTGACAATAACATCTGGATAATTGCATCTCCTATAATTATTATGTGTTATTCTTGGCCATGCTCTATTGTGTTGTAAGATAAAAATGGGCAGAATACTGTTACTATAGATAGGGATCTTTACATATATTTTTTTCCTAAGCAGATTTCCTGTATGATTATGCATCTTAATTTCACAATGAATTATATGTGAGGAGCATGCATGTGCATGCTTGAATCTTTTCAAAGTGTAGAGAAGAAGATATGCAGATGGCAATTTGTGAACAATTTCTTCTCCTCCTCCTTTTCTTTTTTGCTGAAAAAGAACTGATTTCAATAAGTTGTGCTTTAGGCATGACGCCCTCAGCCTAGGACCCTAGTGGGTTATAGTCTGATGTAATTCATTATATTTGTTGTAAGGAAGGACACCCAACAAGGGCATCAATTATTATTTCATAGAGACTCTTTTTATTATGATGAAAGTAAAAGAGGAGAGTGAAAATGTTGGCTTAAAGCTCAACATTCAGAAAACAAAGATCATGGCATCTGGTCCCATCACTCCATGAGAAATAGATGGAGAAACAGTGAAAACAATGTCAGACTTTATTTTTT
>SJYA01001192.1:396728-421117 GCA_006410615.1 Neotragus moschatus
AAGAGTTGACTCATTGGAAAAGACTCTGATGCTGGGAGGGATTGGGAGCAGGAGGAGAAGATGATGACCGAGGATGAGACAGCTGAATGGCATCACTGACTCGATGGATGCAAGTCTGAACTCCAAGAGCTGGTGATGGACAGAGAGGCCTGGTGTACTGTGATTCATGGGGTCGCAAAGAGTCGGACACGACTGAGCGACTGAACTGAACTGAACTTTTTATTATGATCCATGGGATAAATTTTTCTCAGATCTCAATATTTACAACATGGTTACACTTCATCTTTGGTAATGCCCTGATTTTTTTTTAATGTATAGGTGATAAGAATGTTTGATTTATATTTCTGCTTTTTCATTGACTATCAAAAATCTCAGAGACAAATTAGTGACCCATTAGTCATAATGACCATTTTAGATATTACCTTAGTCTATCTTTTTTCTCTAATTCTTAGAACCTTTATTGTATCTTCCTCTATTTTTTCCTTTGTTTCAAAATTCACTTTGACTTCCTGGCCAGAATCCTACCCCAGCATGACACTACACAACAACTGTTGCCATAAATCCTGTTGTGTGACAGTGAGTAGAAAATTCTTTTGCACCCTCCAGGGTCAGTCAGTTTGTACTTTGAAGATAAAATTTGATAACATTTAATGTGTGTATGTGTGATAAGTTGTTCAGTTGTGTCCTACTCTTTGTGATCCACTAGGCTCCTCCATCCCTGGAATTTTCCAGGCAAGAATACTGGAGTGGTTTGCCATTTTCTATTCTTGGGGATCTTCCCAACCCAGGGGTCCAACCTGTGTCTCTTGCATCTCCTTCATTGGCAGGCACATTCTCTACCACTGAGCCATCTGGGAAACTCTAACATTTAATACTGGATCTCTCTTTTTTTTAATTAATTATTTTTTTTTTATTGGAGGATAGTTGCTTTACAATGTTGTGTTTGCTTCTGCCATACAACAATGTGAATCAACAATAAGTGTNTTGGCAGGCACATTCTCTACCACTGAGCCATCTGGGAAACTCTAACATTTAATACTGGATCTCTCTTTTTTTAAATTAATTATTATTTTTTTTATTGGAGGATAGTTGCTTTACAATGTTGTGTTTGCTTCTGCCATACAACAATGTGAATCAACAATAAGTGTACGTACATATCCATTCCCTCTTGAGCCTTCATCCTACCCCTCTAGGTCATCACAGAGGGTCAGGCTGCATTCCCTGTGTTAAACAGCAGCTTCACAGTAGCTACCTGTTTTACACATGGCAGTTTTTATGTGTCAATGCAACTCTCTCAATTTTTCTCACCCTCTCTTTCCTCCTTAGTGTCCACAAGTCCATTCTCTACAGCTGTGTCTCTATTCTTGCCCTCCAAATAAGTTCATGAGTACCACTTTTTCTAGATTTCATATATATGCACTAATATACAATGTTTGTTTTTCTTTTTCTGACTTCACTCTGTATGACAGGCTCTAGGTTCATCCACCTCAGTGCAACTAAGTCTCATTCATTCCTTTTTATGGCTGAGTAATATTCCAATGTATATATGTACCATATCTTTATCTGCTCATCTGTTGATGGACATCTAGGTTGCTTCCATGTCCTGGCTATTGTAAATAGTGCTGCAGTGAACACTGGGGGTATATGTGTCTTTTTGAATTATATTTGATCAGAGTACATGCCCAATAGTAATACTGCTGGGTCATATAGTTGTTTTAGTCCTAGTATTTTAAGGAATCTCCACATTGCTCCCCATTGTGGTTGTATCAATTTATATTCACACCAATTTAAGAGGGTTCCCTTTTCTCCACATCTTCTCCAGCATTAATTGTTTGTAGATTTTTTTGATAATGGCAATTCTGACCAGTATAAGGTGATACCTCATTGTAGTTTTGATTTGTATTTCTCTAATGATGAGTGATGTTGAACATTTTTATTCATGTGTTTATTGGACATCTTATGTCTTCTTTGGAGAAATGTCTGTTTAGGTCTTTTTTTTAGTTGGGTTGATTCTTTTGCTGACACTGAACTGCATGAGTTGCTAGAATCAACCTTCCTGACTTCAGACTATACTACAAAGCTATAGTCATTGAGACAGTATGGTACTGGCACAAAAACAGAAATCAATGGAACAAATAGATCAATGGAACAAAACAGAAAGCTCAGAGATAAACCAACACACCTACATGGGACCTTACCTTTGACAAAGTAGGCAAGAATATATAATGAATAAAAAGTAAACTCTTCAATAAGTGGTGCTGGGAAAACTGCACAGATACATGTAAAAGAATGAAATTATGACACTTCCTAACACCATACACAAAATTAAACTCAAAATAGATTAAAGATCTAACTGTAAGGTCAGACACTATAAACTCTTAGAGGAAAACATAGGCAGAACACTCTTGACATAAGTCACAGCAAGATCCTCTTTGACTCACTTCCCAGAGTAATGGAAATAAAAGCAAAAATAAACAAACAAGATATAATTAAAAGCTTTTGCACAGCAAAGGAAACTATAAAAAAGAAGAAAAGACAACTTTCAGAATGGGAGGAAAGAATTGCAAATAAGGCAACCAGTCTCGGTCTATTTTTATGTTAACTCATTGATCCTTACCTTCCCATTTATTAATCTTTTCAAAAGTGTTTAATTGAATTTAGTTTTCTTATCATAAATACTTTTTGAACAAGTTGGACATTAAAGAAATAAATGATTTGTCAAATGAATGGATGTGTCATTCTTAACTCTCCAATGCATACTATGGAAACTGCACAAGCCTGTCATAAAATCTATAAGAAAGTATAAAAACCAATATTTTTTTTTAGAAAAACCCAGATGAGTACCATGCACCTACTTTATATTCATCTGTCTCATTATAGTCACAGTGTACCATGACCCACATTTACCCTCCTTCAGTGATGGTGTATTTCAGACTGTTAAAACAAAGATGCTTCTGTCAGACTAAGACTATGTGGATCTGTTTTTCCTATGGTGTAGCTTATGTGTGTGTCTGCACATAATACTATGCAAACTGCATTTTCAAAGAAAGAAGAAAAAGACACTTTAAATTAATTCCCTACATGTTGAAAACACTAGACTCAGCAAATTCAGATACAGAATTCACATTGAACTTTATGACTACCATAATTCTATTATAGGTCATGTGTGTGTTAGTTGCTCAACCATGTCCAACTCTTTTGTGACCCCATGGACTATAGCCTGTCAGACTCCTCTGTCCGTGGAATTCTCCAGGCAAGAATACTGGAGTGGGTAGCCATTCCCTTCTCCAGGGGATCTGCCTGACTCAGGGACTGAACCTGGGTCTCCTGCATTATAGGCAGATTCTTTACCATCTGAGCCACCAAGGAAACCCATTATAGGCCATGCATATCCACAATTCAGAAAACAGGAAAATGGTGGGATTTGTGCTGATCTTGTCTTGACCCATCCTGACCAATTAAAGGAAGCCAAGGAAAATGTTTCAAGAGCTACAAACAGACAATAGTCAATTACTTTTTTAAGAAAGCTGAATTGTTTCTTATAACTTCTTTATGAAATATTTATTCAGCATGACTAATTGCTGATTGAAAATAATTCTATAGAAAAGCAATTGCTTATTCTGGAAGGCAGTGACTTAAATTTTATGTCCATTTCTTTTGCTTACAGGTAAGTGGTTATTTGCTTATTTAACAAAGCTAATGTAACTAAGATGAAAATTTGTTTCCCCTTTGAGGCATTATACTTTTCTATAAAGAAATATCAAAGAAATTTAAATGTGGTCTCAATTAAATGCACTGGCCCAGATTTCAGGCCTGAGCTGAATTTCTCAAATCATAGTTCTCATGCTTCAATATTCCTGTGATGCTTATTGTTATGCAGGATAACAGGCTAAGAGAAACTTCAACACTGGTGGACTTAAAGTAATAGCTCCCAAATGACTATCAAAATAGAAAATGATTTGAGGTGCAGGAGGAATTTAACTTAAATTCTTCCAATATGCACAGGTCAGAGGATTCTGCACAGGTTGTTTCAGGAGAAAAGTCCCAGAAAAAAATAATATTAGAACATTCACATGAGAATGATGACTGGCAAATTTCATCCAGTAAATACTATGAAGCTGAAATCCAAAGTGACTGGTAAAAATCTTCCTCTTTTTGATTCAAACAGCAGACTCTGACAAACATCACACAGAATCTTCAAGTCAGTGGTCACTATTCATAATTAATGTTGTTTATTTTAATTATTTTAATTCACTGTGATCATTATGTTTTGATTTTTCCTCTATCTATTATTGCCACTTTTCTGAGCTTCAAAAGCCAATGCCCCTTTCCCTCATTATTCCAGGTAGTGTTACTTAATGTCAGTTTCAAAAATGAAAGCACAGAAGGATAGAAAAGTTCCTGCTGTGCCTGTCTTGGTTCCAGAACCTTACAGGATTGATTTGTATGGAAATATAAACCACAAGAATAATGTTTCAGTAAGAGAAAGATGCAGAAAAATCTTTATTGATGAGTAGAGGGCTAGGTCATTGCATTCACATCTATCCCATTGCAAGTGAAATTTACAATTTAAAGAAAAAACAATCCTATAAATTCAGACATAAGGATGGAGAGGCAGATTCTGGCTGTCCCTCTGGGTAGGGCAGATATTTTAATTCCTGAGTTGTTTCCTACAGACACAGATAGCACCATAGTATTTTATTTAATTGTTTCTCATGATATCAACTGCCTGAAGGTAACATTTCTACATATTATGATAAATTATGGAGAATACCATATGTGGTTAAACTAGCAGTGTCTTAATGAGCAGATATAAGCAATTAAATATGTGGATACTTCTCTGTCATTCACAGGAAAAAATCACCAGTGATAGCAAAGTTTCCCTGTACCTTTTGTGCTTCCACATAACAGTTAATATAAAAATCTCAGGACCTTTATCTAAGGCACTTTTTTATGCGATGTGGTGGTATATAGTCAGTTTCTGCAATTTGGTTGAAAGTTCTCTTTAAAAATGACTAAAACTCAGCTATTACCATTAAAGGAGGGCTATTTAAGGCAGATATTTCTAGAATGCAAGCTACTGGGAAGATTAACAAGTAAAGGGAAAAGTTATTTACATAGACAAACCTTGTACTATAAGTGAGAACAGAGTAAGCACTTGATCTCTTCAAAACTTCACATCACTTTGTATAGTTACCTGTTTGAACTGTAAATATCTTTTCATTATGTTGAAAACCTCTTAGCCAAACATTAAATCATGCTAGAGGTGAACATGTCACTTTCTCACCTCAGTTTGTCATTTTGAGTATTTTTCATCCACAAGTTTTCCTTATAATACTCATACTTAGAAAATTCTGCTTTAATAGTGTTGCCCAAATTAAAATGAATTACTTTCCAAGAATGGATATTTACCAAAAAATCACGCTATTATACTCATTAGATACTCATTGTGTCTCACTGTAATATGAAATCTCCATTTTCCCCTTAACATGCCACCCAAACCAATTTTTTTTCTATCTTTTACAATGTCTTGGAAGTTGAGCATAAGATAGAAGAAGCAGTAGAATGAAAGTAGCTTTCAGACTATCAGTATCACTTGGGGTTTATTATTTCCCTTAAGGTCCACCTTATATTTTCATAGCAGAGTAGTATATATACAAAAGCAAGCTTCACTGTCTTACCTGGCATTTTATGAACTTTAGCATGTTACTGGAGAAGGCAATGGCACCCCACTCCAGTACTCTTGCCTGGAAAATCCCATGGACAGAGAAGCCTGGTAGGCAGCAGTCCATGGAGTCGCTAAGAGTCGGACACGACTGAGCGACTTCACTTTCACTTTTTACTTTTATGCTTTGGAGAAGGAAATGGCAACCCACTCCAGTGTTCTTGCTTGGAGAATCGCAGGGACGGGGAGCCTGGTGGGCTGCTGTCTATGGGGTCGCACAGAGTCAGATACGACTGAAGCGACTTAGCAGCAGCAGCAACAGCAGCATATTACCACTGTCTCCCTAAGTGCGTAAGACAATCCACCACGGTAACATTGTCCAGGAGCATTTAAGGAGGCAATAACTTTTCAAAATCAATAGGATATACCTAATCTTGTTGGAGCAAAAGAAGACCAACTTTATTCAATATTGCATTAATTAGACAAGAGTAAGATTACAATTTAATTAATTGAGCATATTTGTCTTCTATATGAAATGGAAATATTTCTTGACATATGGAAATTAGAGCTTCTTTAATTTTTTCTCCAAGAGGAGGAAAAAAACAAAAATATCTGAGTATTTACTGAGTAATTATAATCTGAAGGATAGATCCTATTTAATTGCAGTTGACAAAATATAATGAGGTTCCAAATATTGAGCACCTATGAGGGGATGAACACTGTTATGAAGTCCTAAGTATGTAAAAGGAAAAAAATACTAAGAACTGAAATAAAGTAGAAGAGAGATACTAAATTACACGTCATAGACTATCCTAAGAACTGTAACAAGCTAAAAGACAGCTACTAAATTACACAACATAGACTATAAGTGCTCTCCAATTGACGATTTTGTGACGATGGAAATGTTTGATATTTGTACTTCTGTCTAATGCTGCCGGTATTAAACATTCGTAGTTATTGTGCAAACAAAATTGTCAAACAACATTAAAATTGAAAGAAATGTTACCAAAATTCCATGCAGACTAAAAACTTATTGCAATAAAATTATTCATAATATTCAATATAAAAGGAAGCAGTGACTCAAAAACACTGGCCTCATTAAAATGTTTTCTGTGTTATGTTTCATATCAAAATACACAGTAAATTATTTCACTTTATTTTGTCCTTTTTATTCATAATGACAATGACTTAATTGTTCTAATTTGTTGTTTATAATGTTTCTTAAAAAGCATATAAATCAGGGTTCAGTTATTTCTTATAGCAAATAATTCAGCTGTGAGATCATTTTTGCTGTCCATTTTAATCCAAATGGACATTACATCTCATGAGCTTTGCTTGATAGTCTGCCAATGTTTAAATGTGTTCTGTACTTGAATAGGCTTAGAAAATGATTCCCCACAGTATGAAGCCTGGGGCATAATTATGCGATTTTGTCTACATGTTGGTCACCACACAGGAGCACTGGAATAACTCAGGTATAGAATTCTGTTAGTATTAAGTGTTTTATTTCCAAAGCATTAAAAAAATTTCAAACATATTGTTGAAAGACACTTGCATAATGCATACAGGTAGATGAACAGAGATATCAAATCAAAGAATTAATTAACATTAAATTATTTTCTAATATATTTGCATTCAGGGAGTATTGGCAACAGTACCTTCTTAATTGGAATGAAGAATAGATTTTGTAATTGTGATAAATCTAGAACTCAGTTCAGTTCAGTTCAGTCACTCAGTCGTTTCTGACTCTTTGCAACCCCATGAATTGCAGCATGCCAGGCCTCCATGTGCATCACCAACTCCCGGAGTTCACTCAGACTCACATCCATAGAGTAAGTGATGCCATCCAGCCATCTCATCCTCTGTCGTTCCCTTCTCCTTCTGCCGCCAATCCTTCCCAGCATCAAAGTCTTTTCCAAGGAGTCAACTCTTCGCATGAGGTGGCCAAAGTACTGGAATTTCAGCTTTAGCATCATTCCTTCCAAAGAACATCCAGGACTGATCTCCTTTAGAATGGACTGGTGGATCTCCTTGCAGCCCAAGGGACTCTCAAGAGTCTTCTCCAACACCACAGTGCAGAACCAATACGGTATTGTAATGTAAAATTAAAAAAAAAAAAAAAAAGCATCAATTCTTCTGTACTCAGCTTTCTTCGCAGTCCAACTCTCACATCCATACATGACTACCGGAAAAACCATAGCCTTGACTAGACAGACCTTTGTTGGCAAAGTAATGTCTCTGCTTTTTAATATGCTGGTCTAGGTTTTTCATAACTTTTCTTCCAAGGAGTAAGCGTCTTTTAATTTCATGGCTGCAGTCACCATCTGCAGTGATTTTTGGAACCCCAAAAAACAAAGTCCAACACTGTTTCCACTGTTTCCCCATCTATTTCCCATGAAGTGATGGGACCAGATGCCATGATCTTTGTTTTCTGAATGTTGAGCTTTAAGCCAACTTTTTCACTCTCCTCTTTCACTTTCATCAAGAGGCTCTTTAGTTCCTCTTCACTTTCTGCCATAAGGGTGGCTTCATCTGCATATCTGAGGTGATTGATATTTCTCCCAGCAATCTTGATTCCAGCTTGTGTTTCTTCCAGTCCAGTGTTTCTCATGTTGTACTCTGCATAGAAGTTAAATAAGCAGGGTGACAATATACAGCCTTGACGTACTCCTTTTCCTATTTGGAACCAGTCTGTTGTTCCATGTCCAGTTCTAACTGTTGCTTCCTGACCTGCATACAGANTGCCATGATCTTTGTTTTCTGAATGTTGAGCTTTAAGCCAACTTTTTTACTCTCCTCTTTCACTTTCATCAAGAGGCTTTTTAGTTCCTCTTCACTTTCTGCCATAAGGGTGGTGTCATCTGCATATCTGAGGTTATTGGTATTTCTCTCAGCAATCTTGATTCCAGCTTGTGCTACTTCCAGCCCAGCATTTCTCATGATGTACTCTGCATAGAAGTTAAATAAGCAGGGTGAAAATATACAGCCTTGACATACTCCTTTTCCTATTTGGAACCAGTCTGTTGTTCCATTGTCCAGTTCTAACTACTGATTCCTGGCCTGCATATAGGTTTCCAAGAGGCAGATCAGGTGATCTGGTATCCCCATCTCTTTCAGAATTTTCCACAGTTTATTGTGATTCACATAGTCAAAGGCTTTGGCATAGTCAATAAAGCAGAAATAGATGTTTTTCTGGAACTCTCTTGCTTTTTCCATGATCCAGCGGATGTTGGCAATTTGATCTCTAGTTCCTCTGTGTTTTCTAAAACCAGCTTGAACATCTGGAAATTCACAGTTCACATTGCTGAAGCCTGGCTTGGAGAATTTTGAGCATTGCTTTTTACTAGCATGTGAGATGAGTGCAATTGTGCAGTAGCTTGAGCCTTCTTTGGCATTGCCTTTCTTTGGGATCTAGACCTAGAGAAAAGCTAAGACTTATTAAATGTTAAAGGAAATTTATTTAAAACTTAAAACTTTTTACACTTAATTATTTTCAGTCACTTCTGTCAGGCAGTGTGTCAAGGGATACCAATATGAGTCTCCAGGAAGATCATCACCTAAAGTCAGTGGTTCTCAGGGGACAGTTCTCAGACCAGCAGCTTCAGAATCACTTGAGAAAGGGTTAAAAATGCAAATTTTTAAGCAACACCTAGATTTAGTGGATCAGAAAATCTGAAGGTCATACCTAGCAATCTGCATTATAATAGGCCTCTAAGGTGATTTTGATTCATTAGAACTAGCGACTGAGTTCATCATTCTAACCACTCAAGTGAGGAAATTCAGATGCAGATTAGGTGATTTGGGAGTATGAATTAAAACTAAGGTTTGCTTACCACCAGTCTCCACTGCCTCAGTAATTCTGCCTGGAGCCCTCATGTGGACATGGTTGTTTGCCTACCCAGCATCCATGTACGTGTCTTTATTCCAATTAGAAAAATGGTTCAGTGAAAGGATCCACTCTCTTTATATGGATCAAGAGGAAATTAATTTTTTTCTTAGCTCTTGTGACAGATAATAACTGCCAAATATATCATGGAAATATTATCTTTGTTATTGATTGGTATAGAGAAGATTATGTAACCAAATTCTGGTCAATGAGTTAAATCTGAGAAAGATTTCCCACTCCTGGAAAGGAATTATGAGACTAAGAATTGCCTCTTTTTCTTATATTACTGACATTTTGCATAGGACACCTAGAACTCCTATAGCCATTTTATAACTGTATTTTCCTGAGACCAAATCCAAACTGCTGATAATGTTACTAAAAAATGTTAAGTATAAAAGCATAACACCTAAGGTATCACTGATGCTAAAACAACCTGAAACAGCCAATCAAGTAAATAGGGTGCCTTTTCTGACAGCCATTCTCCCTATGGACTTTAAGTTATTAGTGACAGTGTTTTTTATGGTTTATGCCATTATGAACCAATGTTCCTATTACTGACATTTGAAAACATCCTTGATACACGACTTTTAACACTGACTTATTGGGACTCCTTCATATCTGTTTACGACCTATAATTATACATCATAGCAGATATAAATATGTTTTTATAAGAGTTAAATATTTACTTTCATTCCACCCTCTACTTCATTTACTATTCTTGAGAGGCAACTACTTTTTACTCTTTATGTTTTAATTATTTTGATGGTCATTATTAAAATTCTAAGCAAGGTTCTTAACATTTATTGATTGATAAATTTTAGATAATATCTTTTGATTTCTAGCTGTAACATGAAATTGTTATCCACCTTAAACACCTTCAATTTCCCTTTCACTCACCTAACTCCAGATTTTTATAGTTTTTCAGCTTTCACGTCTCTCACTCTATTTCTATGATCTCTTTTTCTATCTTGCCAAAGTTTGAAGCAAGTATATTAAATCTTCTGGAATTTTTCTAAGGTAAAAGGAGATCCAACCAGTCCATTCTAAAGGAGATCAGTCCTGGGTGTTCTTTGGAAGGAATGATGCTAAAGCTGAAACTCCAGTACTTTGGCCACTTCATGCAAAGAGCTGACTCATTGGAAAAGACCCTGATACTGGGAGGGACTGAGGCAGGAGGAGAAGGGGATGACAGAGGATGAGATGGCTGGATGGCATCACCGCCTGGATGGACATGAGTCTGAGTGAACTCCGGGAGTTGGTGATGGACAGGGAGGCCTGGCGTGCTGCGATTCATGGGGTCGCAAAGAGTCGGACACGACTGAGCCTCTGAACTGAACTGAACTGAACTTTAAAATGTTGAAAACTATGAATTATTTACATTTGGTGATACGAATTTTGGTCACTAAAGAGTCAAGTAGAATGAATGGGCTCAAGAACACACATAATTCTAGGTTTATAAACTGACGACAACATAGAATTATTCAAGCATCAGGCACAAATAAATCCCTTTTCCTTACATTTCCTTATACCACATTTTAGTTTGCTTTGTATTTGAACCATGATGTTCTTGTTTTTCCTTTCCTGGAAGATAGAATTATTCATTCATTTTCTCTGAACAGAAAAGAACCACAGCTTCATCTTATTGAGGGCTTCTAAATCTCTTGACTGCCACTCCATAACCCTGCCCCCTAACATGGGTCCAGAAATGCTTTCAACTTCCTTGTCTAAACAGGCAGATAGATGTGCAGATGTCAGATGCACGTCTGCCTTTCTGGATTTTTTTTTTCCCAAACAAAATTTTGGGTTGCTTCTACTGCTTTGGATCTGATACTGACCTTTTGTTAGGTTTCTCTTGTTTTGCTGGACCAAAATCTTAGATAATTTTAAGATTAATGCTAAAAATAGGACTAAATGCTCTGTCTTTGCCTAACTAATAACTAAATATATATTATATATTTGGCCTCATAAATGATTCATAGTTTTCAGATTCAAACTCAAGTACTTGTTTTGCTTCATTAAGTCCTAGCATTTAGCATCATTCTTCGAATCCCTCAGTGAGAAAAATTTTGTCTTTCTAAACACCTGTTTTTTTTCTCTAGAAGATTTTGAAATATCTGTTTACACTTGAAGCTCAGAAATTTAAGGATAATGTATCAAATTGTGTATTTTTCTTCATGTATTCACTGATTCTTTTCTTCGTTTATTCTAGAATAGACCTTGGTTTCTATTGTATCAACCAGACTTTGCATTTATTGCTTACTTGCTTTTGCAATCATATTTTTAATTATCAAGAATTGTTTCTTCTTGTTCTCTGCTTGCTCCTTATTCATGGTAGCATGGTTTTGCATTATAGATATAATAGTCTCTTAACTATGTCAAAGATATTCACTGTAATTTGTAATATATTATTTTTTGTTCATTTCCTGTATTTTTTCTAGTCAATTATTTTATTTTCTTAGATTTATCTCTTTCAACTCTTTACTCAAAATGCCTTTCTATCCAATAGAAGGTGTACAAGAAGACCATCATATAAGAGTCATTTCTACTGTGACTTGGATGTCCCTTTATGGAGGGAGCATGGGCTAAAGAGAAGAAGAGAAGGCAGGCTCTTGGCCTGGGGCTCCTGTAATTCCCAAAGTTAAGAAGGACTTCATTCCAATGGAATTAGCTTTGCTGTGCTTTACTCTCAGTGGAGCTATGAAGCTGCCTTTATTGATTTATCTTTCTATGTGAACACTGCTACACTTCTTTCTCCAGGCCCAACATCCATATCAACTTGTCCACCACTCTCTTTAGAAAGCAGTTTTCTGCTCTCTTATTCAAGTCAGAACAAGTGCTGCACCCAGGGCTCTGTAGCCTCAAATAATGGAGAGGGATTTACCTTCCGAGGTTCCCTTATACCTTGGGCAGTCCTCCTATTGCCTCTTCTAATCGCTGCCTTCCACCCAACCCCCTATGACTCTGGTAGCACTTGCTCACTCTGCACGTGGTGCATTTTCAGAACCAAGGGCTTACCTCTGCTTGCAGCCTTCTTACCTGGATGTTTAATCTTTGCTTTCCTATAGCCACCAATACAGCCTTATCTTTTCTGCCTTTCAAACATTTTTCAAAATATGTCATCCACAGCTAGTAACTGTTAGACAGTTTTCAGAGCTGACATGAATTGTTTCTTGGGGAAAAAAAATCCTTCTAATCACATCATTGGTGTAGTAAGAAAAACTGTAAACAGATAAGGGTTCTAAATAGGTTGATCTGTATATACATATATATACACATACATATACATATTGTATATAGATATACATATATGCACATACGCATATATATTATAGAACATTTGAAATAATTTGTGATACTAAGTGAATTTTCCTTGAATAATGATAGTATTGGATTGAAACAGATAATATTATTCAGATTGGATAACTGCATTAGGGAAAGAGTTTTCAATCTTATTAGTCATTATCTTACTTTACATATCACTTTAAACAAGGAAGTATGTAAATCAAGGTGATCAAATCAAAGCAAAGACAAAATAAAAACCAAGGGAGAAGATAGTATAAAAACATTTATTTTTAACAGTGATATCCTAGATAACCCTAGAATATTAAGCAAAATTTATAGGGAAAAGAAGAGAAATAAACAAAGCTCTGGAAGAATCATGTTATTCCATATGCATTGAATTCAATCCCAAAAAAGACCAACATTTTTTAGTTTGTTTTCCCTATTTAGAAAAAAAAAATTCAAAAATATAAATTATGGTAGAAATATGCCATATAAAATTTATAAAAATATAAACTATGATAGAAAAGAGGCCAATTAAGTTCTTCCTGTCTAGAAATTCAAGTACTACAGGTGGGTGTACAGAACTGTGTGCACATAAAGGTTTAGTTCATGGAAAAATAAGAAAACAACAGGAGTTGCTGTTGATCTAGGCGATGTTGCACAACAATTTTCATCCACTCTTTTGGTGTCACTGATTTCTGAGCATTTTGTAGAATAAATTAGTCACAAAAGCTATTTTACTACACTAATTGACAGCAAGTAAGAAAATGAAGTGAGACAATACAATTCCCTTCTCAACCAGGGGATTGCTCTCCTAAAAGATAGCATAATTCCATGGACCCTATGTCTTTGAAAATACAGAAAATACATTAGGTGTTCAAATTATAAGCCTTTTTTTTTTTTTTGTATAACTAATGTCTCTCACTAAGCCATAGAATAAGACTCAAAGATATCCCCAAGATTTTCTCACAGTTCTCCTCAGGTGACTTAAATAGATGAATGTACTTACACATAGTTAGATAAAGTTAGCTTTAACTTACAATAAGGTACCTATTCTGAGGTAATTTTCAAGCTTATGTATTGTTTCTGTATTGTATACCTTAAGCTAAGTTTTATTCATTTTTTCTTTTGTTCTTATTGAGTCATACCTAATAGTAAGAGGCTTGCCCTAAAATACACTTGTTAAGATATCTGGGGGAAAAAAAAGGTTGTTGTGACAATAAAGACAGGTAATATCCCATAATTTAAACTGTAGTGTAAACAAAGGCTGATTTTTCCTAAAGACATCTTTTTTAATTGCACTATATGAATCATATGTAATGGAAACTAGGAGCCAGGTTTCATACTAAGCCAAAGGCACAGTCCTCAGCTCTTCCTGATTTAAAATAGCCCATTCATTATAGGCATTCATTATTCATTCACTCATTACTTGATTTAGAAAAACTGGGAGAAATGTTTTTCCACATTCCTGACTTGTCCCACAAAATAGGAATCTTTCCCAGCCTTTCCATCCTGTCAGGGAAGCAATGGGGAGGAAATGTCCACTATTTTCTCTGCTCTTACTCTTTCCTCCCCATGAGAAGAGCAGTGACTTTACTAACTGGGATACTGGGGCCAAAGTTACCGCTCACAGATGGCCCACATTCTTGGTCTCAGCTTTCTTTCTTTTTTCTCACCCCTTCTGTCACTGGTGTTTCCACCAGAGATATGCATTCTCTCCCACCATTCCTGATCTAGTGCCTAAGGCCCACATTAACTTAAAGAATGTCGAGAGTCACATTCCATTGTATATGTGTACCGGATCTTCCTTGTCCATTCCTCTGTTGATAGATATGTAGGTTTCTTACTGTATAGCTCAGGGCTTCCCTGATGACTCAAGTGGTAAAGAATTTGCTCACCATTGCAGGAGATGTGGGCTTTGATCGTTGGGTCAGGACAATCTCTGGAGATGGAAATGGCAACCCAGTCCTGTATTCTTGCATGGGAAATCCCATGAACAGAGGGGCCTGGCAGGCTACAGTCCACGGGGTTGCAAAAGAGGCGAACACGACAGTGATTAAGCAAGAACTATATAGCTCAAGGAACTCTGCTCAGTGCTCTGTTGTGACCTAAATGGGAAGGAAACCTAAAAAGAGGGGGTATTGTATACATGAAGCTGACTCATTTCTGTACAGTATAAACTAACAGAACATTATAGAGCAAATATATTTCAATGAAATTAATTAAAAAGAAAAACCAATAAGGTCAAGTCTCTCTCAGCCCTAGTTTGCTGTGTGCTGGGGTATATTAAAGGTTATTATTTTCCATGCAGTTGAAAAGGTGGCTTACCTTTCAAAACATCCAACATTCCTAACAAACACAACCCAAAGACTAGTTGAGAAAGCAGGATGAATTAAGAAGTCTCACTTTGTTTTCAAAGTCCTTTTCTACTACTATATTAACAATATTAAGAGGGATCACTGTTGTTGCTGTTCAGTCACTAAGTCACGTCCAACTCTTTGAAACTCCATGGACTACAGCAGGCCAGGCTTCTCTGTCCTTCACTATCTCCTGGAGTTTGCTCAAATTCATGTCCATTAAGTCAGTGATCTTATCCACCATCTAATTCTCTAATACTAATTCTCCTTTTGACTTCAATCTTTTCCAGCATTAGAGTCTTTTCCAGTGAGTCAGCTCTCTGCATCAGATGGCCAAAGTATTGGAGGTTCAGCTTTAGCAACACTTTTTCCAATGAATATTCAGAGTTGATTTCTTTCAGAAGTGACTGGTTTGATCTCCTTGCTGTCCAAGGGACTCTCAAGAGTCTTCTCCAGTACCACAATTCAAGAGCATCAGTTCTTCAGCATTCAACCTTCTCTATGGTCCAACTCGCAGATCCATATAGGGCTACCAGAAAAACCACAGCTTAGACTGTATGGACCTTTGTCAGCAGTGATGTCTCTGCTTTGTAATATGCTGTTGCTGTCGAGGTTTGTCATAGCTTTTCTTCCAAGGAGCAAGAGTCTTTTAATTTCCTGGCTGCAGTCTTCATCTGCAGTCATTTTGGAGCCCAAGAATGTTTGAATGTTGAGTTTCAAGTCAGCTTTTTCACTCGTCTGTTTCACCCTCATTAAGAGGCTCTTTAGTTCCTCTACACTTTCTGCCTTTAGGATGGTATCATCTGCATATCTGAGGTTGTTGAAATTTCTCCTGGCAATCTTGATTCCAGCTTGTGATTCATCCAGCCAAGCATTTTGCATGAGGGGTATTATACTTTAATTCTCATCTCATTTTTGGCAATTGTTCTCAATTTGATTAGAGCTCAGAAAGAAGAAGTGAGGATAAATAATGTTAGCATCTCACCAATACCAAACAATCAGTAAGAAAAAAAAATAAATCAGTGTTGACAAAGATCCTTTGCAAACTCAGAAAGGAAAAGTTTCAGAACCCTTCTACTTTAAAAACGCATTTTAACTGCAAGCCCATATCATCAAAAATAGGCAAATACCTCTATTAAATTTTAATTTTCAGGAAATACTATTAAGATTACAGCTGCTTATGTTTAAAAGAATCATTGAGTGGCAGGATTGTCCCTTAATTGAATTAGTACAGGTAAACCAAAATCACCCCTTTACAGATTTGTGATAGGCAAATATTCCTTGGTATAAGAGTACAATTATTTTTTTTCCCCTTTGGGGTTAATTGAAGGTGCTGCACATAACACTTTGAGGGTTAAAACTACAGTGCTCACTTTGCTGTGCCAGTTGTAAGAGCCTTTTGTAGACCCTCTGCCCATAGGCCAGTATTAGAAACTTGTGCTTCAGGGAGTTTTAAATGTCTCCAGTAACTTTCTGCAATTATCCCTTGTTGAATTAACAGAATCAATAGGGCACCAAAAGAGGCCCCTGTGAATTTCTGTTTGTTACCTTGGGGTGTTCTTAGTTTCTTAAACCTCCCAGGGTTATTAACCCTGCAGTTTTAAAGTTAAAATGGCTGTTGTATGTAATGCAAATTTGTGCAAAGCTTTCGAGGTCTCTGATAACTAACTTTCTGCAGTGGCCTTTATTAACCAGACCATTGGGGCTATCCCACACTATTCCTATATTTGGTATGCTTTCCCTGTAGGCTCAAAG
This sequence comes from Neotragus moschatus, assembly GCA_006410615.1. NCBI lineage: Eukaryota > Metazoa > Chordata > Mammalia > Artiodactyla > Bovidae > Neotragus > Neotragus moschatus. The sequence goes on from SJYA01001192.1 coordinate 413,674, forward strand.
GCAGCCATTTAAGACATCCTTAAATGTTTCAATTACATACAAGACCCACTTTAGCTCTGAGATTGCAGACCATCAGCCTTTCCAAGAGTTGACATACCTAGAGACCAATCAGGAAGTCACAGGAGATGATAGTCGTGGGTCTGCTAATTCAGCAAGAAACAATTGTACAAAATTGGGAGATATTTTCTTTATATGATGGCCACTTCCTTTCACTGCCTTAAATTATACCTTTCTACTTACCTAAACATCCTTAGCTTAGTGTTCTATGTCAGTTTTCTAAGCATTAACTTATGAGTTAGTAAACTTTATGGATCAAAAACACTTTTATTTTTTACAACTAATGCACTTACTAAAGATCATGCTACTTTGTCAGAAATTTTCTTAAACTTAATTTTAAATGCTCATCTTATTGATTCTGTATTTCTTTATGGCTTTCCAAGAAATATGAAAAGCTCTGTTAACTGCAAAGCATTGTCAGTCCTGAAGCAGAGAATAATCAAAGAATGCATTACTAGCATACATTTCTTCCTAATGTACTTTATTTACTCTGATTCTAAGAAGCAGCACCTGTGAGTCAGAAGAGTTGGAGGGGGAAATTATTACTCTTAGATTTTGCTTTTATAAATAATTTTATACTGAGAAAACACTATCGAGAGAGCATTCTCCACGACACTGCAATGCTCATATCTTGTGTCAGAAAAATATATGTGAATGATTAGTTGCTAGTGAAAAAAAACTAAGAGGGGAAAAATTCTCCACTTATCTCTCTGCACCCATGGCAACCCGGTACTTTTTTCCAAAATTTATTTCCAAACCTCAAGAAAATAAAAGTAATATTAAGCCATTATTTACAAAATTTCAGCTTAACTTGTACATTGGAGATAAAAATCTGAACTAGAACAGTTGTGTTTTATGTTCTGCATACCCCTTGAGACCTAATCAACCTATAAAGTAAGTACATACCTTCAAGGTAAAACCTGCAGGATTTGCTATATGGTGTGCTTATGGATGTTTCTTGTTGATAAAACTTTGCATCTTTGGAATTTTTTTCTCTCAATATTACCTCTAACTGATTTTCTGTATATCAATGCTTGGTCAGAAATACAATTATTTTTTAATAATTTTAATTATGTTGAAATTTCCATAAATGAATTATGAGGGAAAAACCAAAAGATTTCTGAAACATATATGATTTTTAATATAATGGCAGGTCCTCTAATATTGTTTTCTGCTTTTGTTTTGGAAAATAAATGAGTCACCAGAACCAAATCACCACTTGCAGAATTTTATAATGTGCAAAATCCCAAGTACCACATTAGTTTCTACAGAATATCTCAAACATGTCCTGGGACCACTATAATAATAACATATATGCCAATTATAGCAAATTCACCTTACCATCACAGCAATCTTTGCTACACTTGTTAAAAAATTTTTATTACTTTGTGTTGCAATTATGTTTTTATATACTTGTCTAACTTAAGCTCAAAGATCAAATGTAAAAAGATGTAACACATAATAGGTATTCAGGTGTTTTTCTGGTTAATGAATAAATGGAATATCAAATGTAAGCATGAAATAAAATTTGCATTTATTGCATGTGATATTGATTTCCACATTGTATTTATTAATGCATCATATTGAAATACAATTTGTGTTTTCTCCACTAGTGACTTCTGGAAGTAAGGAAGCCATACATATACCTAGAGATAAGATTACTTGGCAAAAGGCTCTGCCACTGATGCTTCACCCAATACTTGACTCTTCATTCTTCCCCTACTTCATCTGCCTAATTCTTATTCTTTTCAGTCTGATCACATGTTTGCTTTTTGCCCAAGAACTTGCATCCACAATCTTAGAGTGGTCTTAGGGTGCCATTTTCTGCTTAATTTTCACAATTAACAACTCAATGATTACACTTAAAAATATATTCCATGAGCTGCTTCCAATATCTTTTCAAAAAATTCTTCTTTACTTCTCTTATTTGAATTTTAATATGTATCATACAATGGTTATTGTTTTAGCTCTCATACCTCACCATTTTTAGTTAATATATTAGTATTCTCAATGCATTAATTCCTTCCATTAATCTCTAAATATCTTTTGCCAAACTCATGGATAAATCACTATATTTTTATATAGAACAGTAAAATTTAGCTATCTAAGTGATATATCAGTGGTTATGAAAATCATTAAAGCCTTAAACACAGGAAAAATAGACTGATGCATTTCTAAGGACTAGTTTATACACTGATAGAATAATAGTTAATTGTGAACATTTTTCTGTCCTCTCATATTTCAAAAATTTGGTGAATTCTATTTCTTTCTTAGCATCCAGTAAGTATGGACACAACTTTAAGTAACTATTTTCTATTTTCTGATCATTATTAAGACTTTAAAAAATAAAATACAAAAAAATTATTTCAAATTCCATTATCTAGACCATCACATATATTAAGATATGCATAAAATTCTTTGTGTGATCACAAGGTAATCACACTCAGACATAAAATCTTACAATTCATTTGAGTAGCCTGGCTCTGTTTAATAGCAGCTATTCAACTGATTTTGGAAATACAGTATGCTTTAGCTTAACTGAACTAATTTTTTCTAGTCAATAGTTAACAAAAGTCTAAATATTTGTACTGGTAGTATATATCTGTACATCTGATTTATTTCAGTTTTTTTCTGATTAAACTGTATAAATGTATAATAATATGAAGTCTAAACTACAGGACTTTTGCTATAATTGGAATGAGGGCTGCTTTCTCAAAAGAATTCAGTTAAGATTCCATCTCTGGTGAAAAGAATCATGTGTATACAAGTGTGTGCATGCATACAGCTCCCCCACTTCCAACCATTTATTTATAGTATACTTTATAATTTCTTTAAAAAGAATTAGATCTAAAAATATGAAAACAAAAATGGTTTGGGATTTGAGATTTTTTTTTTAATTTAGCTTTGTCTATAAGCATTCTTTTCTCTGGTAAATCCATATTGTAAACAATATTTTTTTAAAAGATATGCCAAGAAGATGACAAGAATGTTAGAGTTCTCGCCTGCATGAGATTATTTAACCTAAGCCACCTCAACTGTGAAAACCGTGGATGCAACTTTGAGAAAACATTTTGAATGTGACAGCAAAATTACTTTGTGATGTTTATACATTTTTCATAATACTGTTCCCAATAGAACTGATTTCTACATTTCTTACAGCGATAGTACGAAGAATCAGCCTTTTAAAAAGATCAGAATTTGCTGATGCTGCTGTTGGAGTGCCTTGTTAGCTGAGAGACAATGCTGTGGTTAAATGCAACATAGTAATAACTTTAAGGAATTAGGAGGTATCAAGAAAGGGAGTTGTATGGCTCTATATGTTCACGTTTGTGTTTGAGAAAAAGAGAGAAAAGAGAAAGGGGAAAATACTGAGGTAGACAGAAATGAAACAAGACAGCCAGAGCAGAGAACTCAAACAACATGCCACTGAGTTCGATAAATCTATACTTATTTTTTCCATCCTGCAAGGTCATAGATGACGCTGACATTGGTCTCCTAGCAACCCACTCTACTAACCTACTTTTGTCCCAATCACTGGAGAATGGGTTTGGTGCTTTGAGCTGTGTTTCAATACAAAGAAGAAAGAATCAAAGTGACGCTGGGTAACTACTGATGGGTGAAATAAAAAATGTGTGCACACACAGACACATACACACATTTTGAGTCTCTTTTCTATCTAATTCTACAAAGTTCAGAGTGGTCTCTACAAATTTCCTATAATTGAAAATAAATGTCCAGTCGTCACAGAATCATTGCATTTTTAAAAATCCAAATGCCAATTTTGATGTAACATACATAATAACTGTAATACATTTATGTGTGAGACACATGAATTAAAATATATATCCACATAACTAGTATCAGGATTTAATTAGAAAAATGAACTAAGCAAAAATAAACTGAGTTCTAATATAGATGTTAGAAACATCTATATTATAGATGAAACAAACTTTTAAGTTCGATGTAAAATTTAAATTTTTATAAATTATAAATTTATCATATTTTTGTCATTCAAGTTCAGAGACAATGTTTTCAGAATTGATTTCTGTGACTAAATTTTATAGACTGTATTTTCTCTTGAGTTATATCTTTTCTTCCTTTTCTGAGTTATATCTTTACACAAGTGATTCCAAGTTTTCACATTACCTTCCTACCTCTACAGTTCTATTGTCAACTTTCTTAATTTTCTTGAGAACTTCTAAGTCTTTTCATGCCTCTATAAAATATATGGATATATTTTATTCTATTTTAAACTGTTATAGTATTTTAAATAAATCATTTAATCATATAATGGAAATATTTTATTTTATATTGTCCAATTTAACAAATTAAATGGACAATATTTGTTAAAAGGGCAAAAAATTGGTCAGAATTTCTTAGTGAGAGCTGATCTAGTTCAATATGAACTTCAGTTCAGAAGACTCTTCTTCAAAATCATTAAAGCACAGACTATTCACACACGGAGGGACAATTCATACATGTCTGTTTTGTTCATCATGACTTTTGTCTATTGTATTACGGTTGCAAGATACAGATGGTAGACTTCCCACTCTTTTCATCCCCTCTACCCTCAACTCTTTAAAATGTATTTGAGAACACTTCCCACAGTTTATCATGGCCCTTCTTAAAACACAAATCTCAGAACTGAATGAAATATTCTGAAAGTGGTCTTGCCAACATGTAGAACGGCATACCTATTTTATCCTTAATTAATATATGCCTTACTTTTAAAAAAGCACTCTCCATTGGCTTTATTTTCTTTGAGAAGGCATCACACCGATGAAAATGGAATGCTATTTTTTCCAGAACTGCTGTTCATCTGTCACCTCAGTTATACATATATGCAAAGACTGAGCATGTATTTTGAGTCTATAAGGGAAAAATCATAATCTTTTCTGTTAAATGGATCTTGTATGTCTTGACACAGTTTCAGTTGGTTGAGATATGGTTCTAAACTCTGATTCCTTCATGTAAATATCTCCTTTTATTTTTCTTTTCTCACATGAAAATGGTGGTGCTATTAAAAACTATTTCATAGGACTGATAAATTATATTAACACAAAAAATCAGTTCTAATTGCATACACTAACAATAAACAATCCAAAAAGGATATTAAGAAAATAATTCCATTTATATAATGCCCAAAAGAATAAAACATATCAAATAATCCTAACTAATGGGGTGAGAGACTTGTACCCTGAAAATTACAAAACATCACTGAAAGAAATTAAAGAAGACATAGATGGAAAGACATCCAGCGTTCATGGATTGAAAAATATAAAACTATTAGGATGTCCATACTACTCAGTAACCTACACATTCCCCACAACCTCTATCAAAATCCAAATAACATTTATATACAGAATTTAAAAGTCTATCATAAAATTAATATTGAATTTCAAGAGAACCAAAAATGTCATAATAATTTTGTTAAAGAAAAACAGAGTTGAAGAGATCACATTTCCTAACTTAAAAACATACTACAAAGTTATAGTAATCCTAACAGTATGATATTGGCATAAAGACAAATAAGGCAATGAAATAGAGACCCCAGAAATAAACCCATATATATGAACAAATAATCTTCAATAATTTGTTGCAGGACTTCCCTAGTGGTCCAGTGTTTAAGAATCTGCCTTCCAATGCAGAGGGCGTGGGTACAATCCCTGGGCATGGAACTAAGATCCCACATGCTATGGGGCAACCACTGAGCCCTTGTACCAAAGGGCTGCATGCCACAACCAGAGATGCATTACAAGGAAAGGGCCTGCATGCCCAATGAAGATACTGCAAGCTACCACTAAGACCTGCAGCAGCCAAATAAACAAATATTTTAAGTAAATAAATAAAAGCTCTAAAAAAGCTATGCTTTTGCTAACTAATAAATGCATCACTATTTAAAATATTTATATAACATTCTGTTATTTTTATTTATTATGGCTGCAACTAATGAGATAAAACATGAGAAATTGCTTTGTTAACTATAAAATCTGTAGTGCTACTTTTCTTTGTCTCATTAAGAGACTTCCCAACCTTGTCCTTGAATGGGAAGGAAAAATTAACTCCTTTGCAACTAAAGGCGACTGTATGATATAGTTCTGACCAATAAAATGTAAAGGAAGTCTACTTAGAGTTTCTGGAAAAGCTTTTGTCTTATCTTCCCAAATCCCCCTCCCAGAGTATGAAAATAAAGCCTTTTGGTTTCCCTCTTCCTTGCTCTCTGTCGTGTGACAAAATAATGCTTGAAACTGCTTCAAACAAATTGTTACCATGAGAAAAAGTTCAGGAGAATAAAAGAGGTTCTGGCCAAGGACCCAGACCTCACTGAAACACTCCTACTATAATGAGAAGACCTGAAAGAAGTATGAAGGTGTTAGTCACTCAGTCGTGTCCAACTCTTTGCGACCCCAGGGACTATAGTCCTCCAGGCTCCTCTGTCCAGGGGTTTTTCAGGCAAGAATACTGGAGGAGGTAGCCACCTATGTTTTCTCTTTACGGAAGAATCCCTATTGGACAAGACACTATAAGTAAGGTTTTCTATTAATCTAGTCAAAGCCTTTCCTAACAGGCACAGCATCTTAATAATGATGGAACTTAGCCTTCAAAACTTATAATTTATATACTAGTCCTTGGGAATTCATCCTTGGAAATGAGTAAGTCTCATAGCTCAGTCGGTAAAGAATCTGCCTGCAATGCAGGAGACCCAGGTTTGATTCCTGGGTTGGGAAGATTCCTTGGAGAAGGAAATGGCAACCCACTCCAGGGTTCTTGCCTGGATAATCCCATGGACAGAGAAGCCTGGCAGGCTACAGTCGATGGAGTCACAAGAGTCAGACACAACTTAGCTACTAAACCACTACCTTGGGAATTATTCACTGGTTGAAGTTTGTAATCATCACTAATATGAGTTATTTTCCACCAGCTCAGATGGCAAAATATCTCTTCTCTAAGAAAAAAAAAAATAGGAAGAGACCACACAGTGTTAGAAAGAACATTGCTTTGTGGTCAGACACATTTAGGATATAAACGCAGTCTTCTATTGATTGGTTCTGTGATATTTTGCCATATTTCTCAAGATTTATTTTTTCAATATGAAATGCAATTAGTATAATGTCCATTTCACAGGATAGTAGCTAGAGTTAAATAAGATAGCATTTACCAAAAAAAAATGCATTAAAAATAAATGAAACAAAGTAAATGCTCAAAAAGTTAAATGCTTTCTAGGTTAATAATGATCCTATAGGAAAACAGAATCACTATATTAATTCTACAAATACTATTGTCTTTTTTGGCACTGTTAGCAAGTTGTTGGGAGAAGGAAATGGCAACCCACTCCAGTACTCTTGCCTGGGAAATCCCATGGATGGAGGAGCCTGGTAGGCTGCAG
>SJYA01001192.1:422244-434892 GCA_006410615.1 Neotragus moschatus
CTTGTGAAACACAGGTAATTGGTGAATTACTTGTTTTTCTATATTATTTATATCTGTTTGCACAAGAAGTAAGATAAGTTTGACATTACTATCACTCATAGAACGTAGTTGAAACTCCAGTAGTTTTGCTATTAGTATAATATACGTTGTGAGTTAATTGATTTGACAATGATTACTTTCTATATGAGGTAGATTTCCTTATATTTCTATACAGTGATTACAATAGTACTTGAGTTGTTTGCAAACTAAATTAGGAGAGCTAAACAGAGTAATCCTCATGATGTCTAGAATCAGCTAGTTATTACTGTTAATTTAGCTGTAATTATTTATGTATCTATCAACATTCTTATCCTCCACCCACTAGATGTTGGTAGCAACTCCCACCCGAGTTGTAACAACCAAAAACTTCTCCAGATACTGCCAAACATATCCTTGAGAACAAAATTCCGTCTCTTATTCCATCCCTCTTAAGAACAATTGCTATAATGCATTGGCTTTCCTGGTGGCTCAATAGTAAAGAATCCCGCCTGCCAATGCAGAGATGCAGAAGACAAGAGTTTGATCCCTGGGTCAAGAAGATACCATGGAGGAAGAAATGGCAACCCACTTTGGTATTCTTACCTGGAAAATTCCATGGAGAGAGTAAGGTGTTGGACACAACTGAGTGACTGAAGCACGCACACACACATGCTGCGTTTTCTCACATCAAGTAAGAAAAACAATACTTTGGATCTATGAGGCTTACAAAAAGAAAATGTTGTTCAATATATTTGAATATGTGTACAAATAAGCATTTACATCTATGTTAGTGATTCTACTAATACTGTTTACTTTTTTGACACTGTTAACAAGTTCTCTCTGATTCATAGGTCTCAGAAATGAATAACAAAGTTTTGACTGTAAAACTTAATTAGATATTAAAATTTATAAGTACATACAGTAATGTTTAATCAAAACATTAATTGAAACTTAATAATAAATTTAATAATAAAGATTTAATTAAAAGCTGAAGACATAATATTTAAGTAGCATAACTAATATAGGAAAGAACTATTTTAGAAATGACTGTATACCATTCTATAATATTGAGAAAGCAGCCACAGAATGATTTTGTGTGAATTTTCTATCTAGTGACTGATTTTTAGATAGCCAAAAGTTTAAATATCTTTGTGAGAATATCCATTGTATAATCTGAAAAATTCTAATTATCTAACAGGCAATGACAAAAAAAATCTTTGATGAAATACATTATGCAGTTTTATTGAACTGATATGTATCCATGTCAAAGATTAAAAGTGCACATTCTAAAATGATAGTGATAGTGGCTACTGTACATATCTGCACTTTAGATAAATGTGCAACTGATATATGCATGTTTAAATTGGAATATAATTTTTAATATCTTCATCTGAAGAAGTGAAATACAAGAAGCTGTATAGCATTTAATACATATATTAGGAAAGAAGAGACCTAAAATCAATAATCTTAAGTGTTTACCTTAGGAATCTAGAGAAAAATATATTAAATTTAAGACTAAAGCAAACAGAAAATGAAATTAATATAAAAATCAATGAAATTGAAAACAGAAAATCAATAGAGAAAACCAATGAAACCAAAAACTTAATCTTTAAAAAGATCAATAAGTTGATAAAGTTCTAGACAGGGTTACTGAGAGAAAAAGAAGAAACAAATTACTAGTATCAGAAATGAAAAAAGGGGTTGTCACTACTGATCCCATGGATATTAAAAGAATAATAAGGAAATGTTACGAACAACTCTGCTCAGAAATAAAACTTAGAAAAATGGAACAATTCCATTACCTTCTAAAAATCAAATGTTGCTGTTGTTCAGTCACCCAGTTGTGTCTGACTCTTTGCAATCCCATGGAGTGCAGCACACCAAGCTTCCTTGTCCTTCACCATTTCACAAAGTTTGCCCAAGTTCATGTCCATGGCATCGGTGACTTTTCCAATGAGTCAGCTGTTCTCATCAGGTTACAAAAATATTGGAGCTTCAGCTTCAGCATCAGTCCTTCCAATGAGTGTTCAGGGTTGATTTCCATTAAGATTGACTAGTTTGATCTCTTTGCTGGCCAAGGGACTTTCAGGAGTCTTCTCCAGCATCACAGTTTGAAGGCATCAATTCTTTGATGCTCTGCTTTCTTTAAGGTCCAGCTCTCACAATCATATGTGACCACTGGTAAGACCATAACCTGGACTATATGGACCTTTGTTGGTAGAGTAAAGTCTCTGCTTTTCAACACATTGTCTAGATGTCAAAGCTTTCCTGCCAAGAAGTGATTGTCTTCTGATTTCATGGCTGTAGTCACTATCCACAGTGATTTTAGAGACAAAGAAAAGGAAATCTGTCACTACTTCCATATTTTTCTTTTCTATTTGCCACAGAGTAATGGGGCCAGATGCCATGATTTTAGGGTTTTTTTTTTTTTTTTTCCCAATATTTAGTTTTAAGCTGGCTCTTTCACTTGACCTTCTTCAGCCTCATTAAGGGACTTTTCAGTTTCTCCTTGCTTTCTGCCACTAGCATGGTATCATTCGCATATGTGAAGCTGTTAATGTTTCTCCCACCTACTTTGATTCCAGCTTGTAACCCATCCAGAAAAGCATTTCTTATGATGTGCTCAGTGTATAGTTTAAACAAACAGGGTGACAGCAGACAGCCTTGACGTACTCCTTTGTCATTCCTGAAGCAGTCAGTTGTTCCATACAGGGTTCTAACTGTTTCTCAGGAGACAGGTAAAATGTTGTGGTATTCCCATCTCTTTAAGAGCTTTCCACAGTTTGTTATGATCCACACAGTCAAAGGCTTTAGTGTAGTCAATGNACTTGGATGCAATCTCAAAAACGACAGAATGATCTCTGTTCATTTCCAAGGCAAATCATTCAGTATCACGGTAACCCATTTAGTAGTTTAATGTTTATTTGAAATAACTATCAATACATGAATACTTAAAGATTTCTCAAAATAATTGATTTTAATCTCCTTTCAAAACAATATAAAGATCAGCACAAGGTCTACCTACTCTCATAGAAATAATCAGCTGGAATAAGATAGTGCTTACTTGCGTATTAACACTCTACAGTTAGTTTCACTCTAAAGGGCCAACTTCAGTCATTTATACTGAAACACTATGTGCCATTCTGGTATTGTCCTTTCAGTAGTTTTCAAACTTGGTGCACATGCTAATCATCTGGTGGAACTTTTCAAAGTATGAATTCTCATCACCCATCATGAATAGTTCAATCAGAATCTCTGATGAAGTGGTCGGATGTTTTCTAAGCTCCCTGGGTGATTCTAATACATAACCAGTTTTGAGAAGCACACTTCTAGAGTTTTCTGCTTATGTTCTAACTCACTGGTACTCAGGGCATGGTCATTCACATCACCTACAATCACATCTACATCATCTCCATAGGTTGGGCCCAAGAACTGAGTCTAACACACCTTCCAGGAGAGTACTTCCTTAATTCATTGTTGTTGTTGTTCAGTCACTCAGTTGTGTCCAACTCTTTGAGACCCCATGGACTACAGCACTCCAGGCTTCCCCATCTTCCACTATCTCCTGAAGTCTGCCGAAACTCACGTCTATAGAGTTGGTGCTGCCATCCATCCATCTCATCCTCTTTTGTCCCCTTCTCCTCCTATCCTCAATCTTTCCCAGCATCAGGCTATTTTCCAATAGGTCAGCCCTTTGTATCAGGTGGCCAAAGAATTGGAGCCTCAGCCTTAGTATCAGTCCTTCTAATGAATATTCAAGGTTTAGTCTCTTTAGGATTGACTGGATGGATCTTCTTGCTGTCCAAGATACTCTCAAGAGTCTTCTCCAGCACACAGTTTGAAAGCATCAATTTTTCGGTGCTCAAACTTCATTGGAAGAATTTCATCTTTGAGTTTCTCTTTGCTACTCAGCATTTTTCCTCAAACCTAGACAAAGGCCCTAGTGTCACTGGCTGCTCTCTAATGTTTTAGAGCTTTTCAATGTAAGGATCCATTTAAAATTGTCTCCTACACTAGTTCTATGTACTTCAACTTTACCTTTACCACTTCTGACCTTATTCAATTGAAGATCCATTTCCTCCAGAGTGGTTGTAAGAGGAAAACAATCTGATATTAATTTTATGATTTCATTCACAACACTGAATGTTCCTACAGAGAATTTGAATTTTCAAAGAGAGGTAGTTCATATATATAAATCTCAAAGTTCAACAATTTCAGTTATTGTAGGGAAGACATTTAGTGGGTAAGGAGGAGAAACAACTTATTTACCATTCAAGTCTATTATTATAACTGATCCAACTCTATACCAAAAATTTGGATTAAAATACAACTGAAATTTCTTAGACATAAAGACACCTCAGACCTGATTACGTATGACCCTGGGCCACAGTTTCTACTTTTGGGTGCCATTTTCACTGGTCCTCATTTTATGTAACCATAAACAAAGAAGGTTTGACAAAGAGTATGTTTGTTGTTTGTGTCTTGGTTAAAAAGCTCCTTATTCAAACAAAATATCATGAAATTCCATTTAATAAAATAGCTAAAAGAAAAATTTATAAATTCAATATAAGAGACACAAAGCACAGTTAATTCACTGGTTCTCGCATCTTTTGATTTCAAAAACATAGGCTAGGGGTAATGAAAGTAAAAAGGAACTGTTCTTGAGAGTAAAAAAGGGCCCCCTGCATTGTTGTTCAGTCACTGAGTCAGGTCCAGCTCTTTGGACTTCAGCATGCCAGGCTTTCCTGTCCTTCACCATCTCCTGGAGCTTACTCAGACTCATACACATTGAGTCAGTGAGGCCCTCCAACCATCTCATCCTATGCCATCCCCTTCCTTCTGCCTTCATTGTTTCCCAGTATCAGGTTCTTTTCTAAAGAGTCAGTTCTTTGTTTCATGTGACCAAAGTATTGGAGCTTCAGCTTCAGCATCAGTTTTTCCAATGAATATTCGGGGTTGATTTCCTTTAGGATTGACCGGTTTGATCTTCTGTTGCCCAAGGGACTCTCAAGTCTTCTCCAACATCACAGTTCAAAAGCATCAATTCTTCGGTGCTCAGTCTTCTTTATGTTCCAACTCTCATATCCATGAATGACTCCTGGAAAAATAGTTTTGACTATATGGACCTTTGTTGGCAAAGTGAAGTCACTGCCTTTTAATACTCTGTCTAGATTTATCATAGCTGTCCTTCCAAAGAGCCAGTATCTTTTAACTTCATGGCTAGAGTCACCATCCACAGTGATTTTGGTGCCCAGGAAAATAAATTCTGTTACGGCTTACACTTTTTCCCCTTCTATTGGCCATGAAGTGATGGGACCAGATGCCATGATATTCATTTTTTGAAGGTAGAGTTTTAAGCCAGCTTTTTCATTCTCATCTTTCACCTTAATCAAAAGATTCTTTAGTTCCTCTTCACTTTATACCATAAGGATGGTGTCATCTGAATATCTGAGGTTGTTGATATTTCTCCTGGCAATACAGATTCATTTGTGCTTCATCCAGCCTGGCATTTTTTCATGATGTACTCTTGCATATAAGTTAAATAAACAGGGTGACAATATACAGCCTTGACGTACTACTTTCCAATTTGGAACCAGTCCATTGTTTCATGTCCAGTTTGAACTGTTGCTTCTTGGCCTGCATACATGTCTCTCAGGAGGCCGATAAGGTGGTCTGGTATTCCCATCTCTTTAAGAATTTTCTACAATTTGTTGTGATCCACACAGTCAGAGGCTTCATTACTAGAATAGTAATGAAGCAAGTGTTTTTCTGGAATTCTCTTGCTTTTTCTATGATCTAGTGGATGTTGGAAATGTGATCTCTGATTCCTCTGTCTTTTCTAAATCCACCTTGTACATCTGGAACTTCTCGATTCACATACTGTTGAAGCCTCACTTGAAGGATTTTGAACATTACTTTGTTAGCATGTGAAATGAGTGCAATTGTGTAGTAGTTTGAACATTCTTTGGCATTTACTTCTTCAATAAATATAGAATTAATAAAATCTAACTGCGTATTTTACAACGCCTTTGTGTTTTAATAGCCAGATGAATTAAATTAGTAGCACAGAACAAATATAAATTTGTACAGTTGAAACTGGCATAATTTCTTCTAATATATTAAAAGATAGTATTTAGTGAAATCATAGTGTGTCAATAAAAGTGTTACATGATTAAAGTAAATTGTCGACAACTTTCATAGGAACAGTGCATGGTACTTATTACTACCTGCATTTTGTAAAATAGGAAATTGAGGCACAAAGATATTATGCAATTTGCCTAAGGTCATACATACATCTTGTAAGAGGCAGATCCTGTATCTTAACAAGCGTTCACCTTGAATGAAAGGCCATGTTTTACCTATTGCTCAACACTACCACTGATCAGTGACCACAAAGTATTTTAGACACATATTTCAGGGCCATTCTGTCTGATGTTCCTAGTTAGTGAAAGGACTTGGAATGTGTTTTGCTGCTGTTGGAAATATTGTATATTGAAGTTGGCAAGACCACCCACTGAAGTCAGACAGTTATAGTTTTACCAAATACCTCAAACTTCTACTTTCTCACTTACAAAATAGTGTCCTATCCTTGCAGAATTGTTGGAAGAAGGATATACAGTATTTGCAAGCAAGAATAATTCCTGGCATATAAAAGGTATTTAGAAAGCTTACATTCATTCCTATCCATATAGGTTTGCAAGTTTTCCATCAGCTTGGTGCCATGAGATTAAGTAAGGGTTAACCATTTCAATGGAATTTTGACATTATTAAATGTGGAGAGGTTTAATACAATATTACATGCCTAACAGAATTATGGGAGTCTTGTTAGCCTTACAAAATTATTTGCAGAACTGGCACAGATAAAGCCTAAAATAAAAGGAGTTTTTTTTTTTTTTCCCAGTTGTTTTTGGGTGGTCCATATGTTTTGGATGAGAAATAAGTTATAAAAAATGATGAAGTACTTTTAAAATATAAAAAGATTAATTAATACTAATGTTTGGAAAAGCTAAATCTCTACAAATAAATTACCCTTAAAATGGAACTAAATGTTTGTGTCTCTACGTTCTTCAATTTTCAAATTAATTTCTCCCACAGACTGAGTATGAAGGATAAATAATTTATCTTTCTGAGTGTTTCAAGAAAATAGGATGAAATATGAATAAATACTGTTCTTCTTTGAATAATGGATATTTTTCTATAGCTTGCAAATACATTTTGAGAGTCTTTTATTTTTATCGAATTCATTATTTTTCAGCCCCTTTGGAAGTCAGTTTGACAGTTTGTTAGAAAGCTATACATACTCTTATTATCAATTTTGCACTTGCATTCCTTGGTGTTCAGTCACAGGAGTTAAGAGCTTATGTGCATATGAAAATCTGGATATAAATGTATATAGGAATTTTATTCAAAATTGGCAAAACTTAGAAGCAACCAAGATGTGAAAAAACTGTGTACATCCAGAAAACGGGATATTATTCACTGCCCAAAATAAATGAACTACGAAGCTATGGAAAAAACATGGAGGAAACTTAAATGTGTATTACTAAATGAAAGAAGCCAATCTGGAAAAGCAAAACTATGGAGACAGTAAGTAGATTGGTAAAAAGACGGGTAGTTCCAAGTAGTTTGAGAGAGGGAAAGACAGAGCACAGAGAATTTTTAGGGTGCTGAAACTATTCTGTATGTTACTAAAATGATAGATATATGTTATTATCCATTCAAAACTCACAAAATGTACAACACCAAGAGTGAATCCTATTATAAACTATAGACTTTTGATGATAATGATGTGCTAATGTGGGTTCATCAGTGGTAACAAATGTACCATTCTAGTGAGGTTGCTGATAATGGTGGGAGAGGCTGTGCAGGTATGGAGACAAGGAATATCTGGGAGCTCCTTGTAGTTTCTGTTCCATTTTGCAGTTAACTTAAAACTAGCTTATTGATTTTTTTTTAAGTGCATAAAATCCACCAGCTACTCACCCTCAGAATTAGTGGGAAAGGAAAAACTAAAAGAACCAATACAGCAATCCAGATCTCAAAGAAAATTTCATTTGTCCCTAGTCTCTTTCTGCACAAATACCTTTAAAAATGGCTGGTGTAAGACAATTTAATTCCTTCAGCAAAGATTTTCTTCATAAAAAAAGAGAAGAGTAAAATCAAACAACTAGTGAAGAATTTTCGGAGAAAGCTTTTGCCATTAAGTGGAGAAAACAAATAATTTGTAATAATGATAGTCACTATGGAACAAGAATAGAAAGCAGAAATCAGAGTTAAAAGAACTCAAGGAAGATATAGAATACAACATAATGATAAAAATATAACTAGTAGACTTTGAGAAATAATGGAAAATGAAATGTCAGATTTCAAGATTAAATTAGTAAAAGCAAAAGAATAGTTTTAACAGTATAATGAATGCATAATAAAGAAAACGGGTTTTGAAAATGAAACAAAAATAGAGAATCTAAAAATGAGAGAAAATGATAGGCATAAAAGATATCAAAGTAGAATCTTCAAGTGTACAATTAGAATTCACACACACACAAAAATGGGAATAATAACCAAATGTTTAAAGATGTAATTCAAGAAAATGATCAGTGAATTCTCTGGTGGTCCAGTGGTTAGAGGGCTTCCCTGGTGGCTCTGATGACAAAGACTCTGCCTGCAATGTAGGTTCTATCCTGGGTCTGGAAGATCCCCTGGAGAAGGAAATGGCAACCCACTCCAATAATCTTGCCTGGAGAATCCCATGGACAGAGGAGCCTGGCGCTACAATCCACGGGGTCCCAATGAGTTGGATATGACTGAACGATTAAGCACAACACTAGTGGTTAGGATTTAGCACTTCACTACTATGGGCCCAGATTCGATCCCTAGTCAGGTAACTATGCTTCAGCAAGCTGTGTAGCTTGGCCAAAAACAAACAAAACAAAAAAAAAAAAAGAAAAGAAAAAAGAAAAGAAAGAAAGAAAAGAAAATGATCTTCAAAAGAAGAACTGATTATATATTGCAAAGGTCACCATGACATTGAGAAAATTAATCCAGAATGATCAAATTAATGGATTTTCCCCTGGCCTAATAAATTTGTCACATTCAATGAAGCAATCTTCTATATTTTAAGGATTCTAAATATAATAACAATAAAGGCATTCATAAGACAAATATCAGTCTGTCCTATGAATTAAAGATAGCAACATTAAAAGCCAAAAGTCACTGAGGCAATATCTACAATTTTAAAAAAAGGAGAATTTCCTCTTGGCTAATTTTCATTCTAATACAAATCAACAGTCTTAAATACACACATGCAAGAACTGAGGGAACAATGTTCTCATGAACTCTTCTTAAGGGACAGAATAGAGCCAACTATGAAAGAACTCAAAACATTTTCAAGTCAATGTTAGTGAACATCCGTTTAAGTTTAATACTAATAAAAAGAGAAGTTATGCTAAGAAATAGTACACTTAGAAAAACTGGGAGTCAAGGTATGGACATAGTGATAGCATGCTACTAAAAGTCAAAACAAAATTCACAAACCTACGAAGTAATTGATAGAATTATGTTTTTATATAATTATAAAGTTAAACACTAAATTACTGTGAAAGAAAATATAACAAGAAATAGATGGTGGAGGAGAAAAAGAAGGTGAGAAGGAAAAAATGCAAATTCAATAAACTTCTCATGGAAAAGTAAAACAAAAACTATATATATATATATATATATGTATATGTATATATACACACACACATCTTGTATTTTGTGTATGTGTGTGTATATATTCTTAAGATTATAATATAAAGTTAACAACTAAAAGAATATAAAAACGTTCTTAAAAAACTGTCTTAACTATCAGGGAAGAAAAACAGAATGGCCATACATTGAACAATACTTTAAAATCAGTTTAAAACATGAAAATCTCAAAATACCATGCTGCTGCTGCTGCTGAGTCGCTTCAGTCGTGTCTGACTCTGTGGGACCCCAGAAACGGCAGCCCATCAGACTCCGCCACCCCTGGGATTCTCCAGGCAAGAACACGGGAGTGGGTTGCCATTTCCTTTTCCAACACATGAAAGTGAAGTCGCTCAGTCGTGTCTGACTCTTCGCGACCCCATGGACAGCAGCCCCCCAGGCTCCTCCGTCCATGGGATTTGCCAGGCAAGAGTACTGGAGTGGGGTGCCCTTGCCTTCTTCCAAAATACCGTAAGACTGAACTAAAAGTAATATTGCTCTTTTGGACATGTATACAAAAAATGCTCTAAATTCCCAGTATCCTTTGCATTACAAAAAAAATAAAAATACCTAAGGTATTGGTGACCTTGTAATGATGAAAACAAAGAGGGCCCCAAATCTAACAAATAATAACAAATATAAATTATATGTTTCTATCTTAATGAAGTTTAAAATCATCCAAAGAGACATTAAGTGAAACAAAAGAGGTGATTTCATAACGCTAAATGGTGCAATTAATTATGACAATATAGCAGTTATTAAGACTTAGATGCTAGTTACTTTGGCATCAATCTTAATAAAACAAAAACTATAGGAGATTCAAGATTCAAGTAAAAACTTACAGAAACACATCAGTAGACAAAGACTGCAATTCTAACAATGATCAAACAACTGAAAAAAAGTAAGTGCCATCCATGGTATGATATATATGTCTATGCTACTTATCCTTCCCCAACTGTGACCACAAGTCCATTCTCTATATATGAGTCTCCATTCTTTCCCTGAAAATAGGTTTATTATGAAATACCATTTTCTAGATGCCGTCTATATGCAGTAATTTTTTTAAAAGCAAGTACCATTACGCAAGATGATTCAACCAACATTGGCTCGATTTAGCAAGCAGTACCCCAGTCTCAATATCTTAAAACAATAAATAGTTATTTCTTGCTTTCATCACATGTGTTCAAGGATTAGAATAGGTCTCTGCTCAGAGTACTTCCTAAGGGACACAGGACAGCAGATTAGCAATGGTCTCTAACATTGCCAATTACTGTGTTTGAAGAGAAAAGAACAATCTGGAATATCTTGGCAGCAATTTCATGACACATGTCACACATGAATTGCTTACAATTCGTTTCATCACCCAGTCAACCAAAGGTGGGGGCAGAGAAATGCAATTCTACAATGTGTCCAGACACAGGGCAACTCAGAAAATTTTGTAAATGGCTTTAAAACTACAATATAATCAGTGAAGTGTATTTTATTGAGATATAGATATGTTGTAGATATACTATGCAAGGACTCACGAAACATTTGTAAAAATTGACTTACATTGGGTCATAAAATAAATAAAAAGTACAAATGACATTATGTGCTGACAATTACAAGATAGAAAATTTAGACACTAGAAGTTTAAATCTCTGTCACCTGGAAATTTTCCACATATGTCTTTAAACAAGTACTGAAAAAAAAAAAAGAAAAGAAAAGAAACTTGTCACTAATACTCCTGGACTATACATGAAGCAATGCTCAGGGGAAAATTCATAGTGCTAAATATTCATGTTATTAAAAAATGAAAGTAAGTTATGCAGCCATTTAACATAAAAATGAAACAAAACATACAAAATATAATAAAAAACAAAACTACTCAGCAGAAAGCATAAAAAGTTAAAACCTTAAATCTTAAAGCTAGTTATTTTAAAGGTAAAAATCACTTACATTATTATTGNGAAAATTCATAGTGCTAAATATTCATGTTATTAAAAAATGAAAGTAAGTTATGCAGCCATTTAACATAAAAATGAAACAAAACATACAAAATATAATAAAAAACAAAACTACTCAGCAGAAAGCATAAAAAGTTAAAACCTTAAATCTTAAAGCTAGTTATTTTAAAGGTAAAAATCACTTACATTATTATTGAATCTTAATATGCAAATTATTAGAGAATATAGAGGCAAGTGAAAGAATAAAAAACACCAAACAGAAAATAACTAAAGAAACTGAGGAAATTAAAAGAGCCGTAGAAGAAATGATTAATTTATGCAAATTAATTAAAAAACTTGGATGCAAATTAATATGAAAAATAATTCAAAATGCATCAAAACAGACTCTAGAGTAATGGAAGATCTAAACAATCCAATTAACATTGATCATGGGAGTAGGGGTGAACAGAAACAAGGTTTTCAGAAAGCAAATAATAGAAAAACATCAGGTCAAAGAAGATTCACAACAGAATTCTACTAAATCATAAAAGAAGAATTAACCTCATTTTAAATGCTTAATACCACAGAATAATTTTTTTCTAAAAGATTATAAGTAAAATAAAATATTGTTACCAATGCCCAGCAAAAACAATATGAAAATGCAAAACTGATGCCACACATGAATATCAGTGAAAATGTAAACTAAATAAAACATTGACAAAGAAATACAGAGCACATTAAATAATAATAATCTGCTATGATCAATAGAAACATATTCCATAAATCAAACATGATTCAATATTATAATAGAAACCTACCAATATAAATTACAATATGACTACATCTAAGGAAAATAATAACTGTTTATTCATGTCCATTAATGTTAAATAACCACTTGATAAAAGTCCACATTTTTACAAATAATAATTTATTAATAAATAGAAATACACATTATTTAACAGTGAATAAAATTCCAAGG
>SJYA01001192.1:434992-451283 GCA_006410615.1 Neotragus moschatus
TTGCAAAGAGTCAGACATGACTGAGCGACTGAACTGACTGAGCTGTATACTGATTTGTACAAGAACCTCCATTAAAATGGCCACTGTTTAAAGTTGCTGTGAGTGATCTAACTAATACAATTAAATTAGTAAAAGAAACAGCACAGAAAATTAGTTGCAAAGAAAGAGGAAAATCAATTACTTACAGATAAAATTCCAGCTACTTTGGATACCCAATAAAACCAACTTCAAAAGCATCATAAATAAAAATTAATTCAATGAGGTGACAATATAATGCCAGGACACAGAAAATAATAAACTTCATGAACAGAAAAATCATCAACCCTGAAGAAGTAATACAATAAGTAATGAGCTAATTTATAATAGAAAAAAATAAAATTCTTAGGAATAAACTGGTAGAAATTCATATAAATAACAAAATAGACAGTGTCTAAGAGACAAAAGAAGCTTTGAACAAATTGAAAGTTATATCACTTTTTAGGCAGAAAACCTCAACCTTATAAAGATGCCAATTCACCATAATTTAAACAACAAATTTAATGGTATCCTAATGAAAATCAATGATGATTGGTTTCAGAACTGGAAAAGGTGATTATGAAGGTATATAAGAATAGCCAGAAAACTCTGTGTGTGTGTGTGTGTGTGTGTGTGAGAGAGAGAGAGAGAGAGAGAGAGAGACAGAAAGAAATGAGAGGAAATTTTCCAATCAGTCAAATATATATTTAAAGCTACAGTAGTTAAACGTGCATTATCACCACATTTGTAGATAAAAGAGCAATGGAACAAAATCAATAGTCCCACTGACTTAAATGCATATGATGATTATGTTTCTTATTATGACAAAGATGATACTTCAAGGTAGTGAGAGGAGAGTGTTTCATAATATCTCTATGGGCAGAATAGTTTAATCCACACTTCACACTTACATAAGGATAAATTTTATATGAATTAGATATTTAAATAGCAAAAAGGATAATAAAAGAAACCATAACAGCATTTAAAGAAAATTTAGGGTGATTAAAATTTTAATCTCAGAATGTGGAAAATTTTTCTAATTAACTCCAGAAGCTACAAAAGAAAAAAGTGACTCACTTTACTGCATTTTTTAAAGTTTTCATGGAAAATTCACAATAAACAACAGCTTATAAATCACATCACTATGACATTTTTATACATGTATTATAGACTTGTTACAATCCCTAACATAAATACTATGAATTCATTAGAGAAAAAACAGACAAAAAATGAACTGATAAGTTGCAAAAAAATAATTTAAATGATCCTAATTTATGTGAAGGAAATCTTAATCATAATAAGAAAAATACAAATTAAAATTTCTCTGGTTAGTCTTCACCTGACAGATTGTAAAAGAATCAAAAGTTTGATCTCACTGTGATGCCAAGCATGTGAGGGACCAGATAATCTCTTCTGTGAAATCTGAGTTTAATTGATAATCTAGTTTAATTTGATGTAACCAGAAAATGAAATTTAGCAACACAGAGTAGCCAAATAATAAATGCAATTGTCATTTCCCTCTAAATTCTACATCTAGAAATTATTCCATAATTATGTTCACAACCCTATGAAATGATATATGCTGGGCTGGTGCTGACTAGTAGATCCCATTATCCCCAAACTACTGTTTACAGATAACTAAAATGATTGGTCTGCCTTTTGTCTGTCATTATTGGTTGATGCCCAAGTCATATTGGTATTTGTTAACTATTTTGAATATTATCTCAACACTGTAGCATCATTTAGAGTTGTGAAAGACTGGACATAACACTCAACATCATTTATTACTAGAAAATTAGAAATAAACTCCATTAAAATACCACCACGTGTCTAATTAAATGGCCTTGAAACAAAAATACCAAGTTGTGGAAAGGATATAGGATAACTGGAATGTTCACTGCTGGAACACTGCTGGAGAAATGGTAAACTGAACAACGACTTCCAAAAAAAAAAAAAAAGTTTCTGGCAAAGTTAAAAATACATTTACTAGGAATCCACATTTACTAGAAATCCCACTTCAAGAGAAATTAAAATTTATATTCACAGCAAATCTGTTTGCAAATGTTTCTAGTGGCTTTGTTCATAATTGCCAAAAGAGGAAACAGCTTGTTCTTCAACTGGTAAATGATACACTGTGAGATAGGCAAGCAATGGAATACTACTCAGATGTTTAAAAAGAAATAGGGATACACAAACAATATATATTTGAAAATGAAATGAAAAATATACACTTGTTTTGATACATAAAGTCCTGATGGAGACGATGCCAATAATGAACACAAGTCCTTCTCTTCTCTTTGATCCCAGTTAGCATGCAGTTTTTCTTTTCACAGATGCTATAAAAATGCTGCACTTCCGCATTGCACGCAGATTCTGTACCACTAAGCCACCAGGGAAGCCCTTAGATGCTGCAGTTCCAATTTTCAACTCCACATTTCAGGTCAGAGAAAAGAGAATATTTGGGAACTCTTTCCTTTTTTTTTTTCTTAGATAGATTTTTTGAATTATAATTTATAACACATGCCTTAAAACTTAACCACTGCAGTTGTAGAATTCAGTATCTCTAAGGAATATTGTTCACTCATCACTACAATCATTTAAAACATTTACTTCAATCCAGAAAGATCCTCATGCTTTTTCAAACAATCCTCATTTTCATTCCCAGACCCCAGATACGCACTAATGTGATATTTTCTGTATCTATACATTTGCCTTTTCTGAACATTTTAAATACATGAAATTACACAATACTGCATTTATTCTGTTTCATTTCATTCACTGATCCTAATGTTTTGAGGTTCACTCATGTCATAACATGTATCAGAAAAAGGTATGCAGGATAGAGGCCCATTTTGAAGTCAGAAAAAAAAAAAAAACCTGTGGAGTAGAATAAGTAAGACAACAAAGGAAGCGAGTTAACAACAAATGAAACTGGGGCACTGGGCATGGTGTGGAGATGAAAGAGCCAGACAATTGAAGGCAAATTTAGTGAATTCTGGCATATCCTGGAGATTGTCTATTATATGGAACAACACCTCTCCTTGTGACAAGGACAGAAAGCAGCTCACTATGCCATATGGAAATTCTGTGCCTTCCTGTGATGACTGAATGAGTACAAATTGGGATTATTCACATACAAATGAACAAGGCAAGAGCTTAGTTACAGAGTCTTCCAATTTATTCCATTGAATGACTTAAGTTGTTAATGACAAACCTCCAAAGACATATAAACACCTAGAAATGACAGCAAAAATGTAACAAAACTTTCGCATGCATTGTTGAGCACATTAAACAATATCCCCAGTATCAGAAATGAAAAGAAACTGAAAATCAAAACTGATGAAAGACTGAATATTTGTAGTAAACCAATGCAATTCTTGAAATGGGTAAAGTAAATGCAATACAGATGCACTGCAGTACTTTGTTATGATATTATCTGTACTAAAGAAAGATCATCTTAAAAACAATCAGAAAAAATGGTTATCTAGGAAATCAACTAAATCAATGAACTTTATAACAGCAGATACCAATTATATTTAAAACATAGAACTGAAAGAATAAAATTCAATCTTATGAAATAAAAAGGTAAAAAAAAATCTAGTGAAAACAATGATCTGAAAGATAGAAAAGTAAAGATCATGGGAAATAAAAATAAACTGTTAGAAATAAAAATATTATAAAATGCAATAAATATAAACAGGCTAAATGAACTGGTTAAAAATGCTTACTTGACTCTCAGTTTGAAATTTAAAAAAAAATTAAATTTGGCAACAGACTATAAGCAATACAAAACAGAAAATATACAAAATGATAGAAAACTAAGGGATTAAAAACAAATAGTAGGCAAAAAAGAACCAAAAAGTTTGAAGAGAAGGAAACAAGAAATAGGATACAAACATAAAACTGAAGACTTTAGGAGTAAAAAAGATACCAATGAACTATTTACTTTTTTACTCTTAAATTGCAAAATGAACATTTTGACATCAGGTAATTCCAAAAAATAGTCTGTTTTTTTTTTAATTCTTGTTCATGCAATTACATATACAAGACATTCTAACACAGGAATACCTGCGCATATTTGCCAAATATTTTTTCTTGCTGCAGATTAACAAGAAGTCGCTGAGTCATGTCCAACTCTTTGCGACCCCATGGACTGTAGCCTACCAGGCTCCTATGTCCATGGGANGAAAAGAAACTGAAAATCAAAACTGATGAAAGACTGAATATTTGTAGTAAACCAATGCAATTCTTGAAATGGGTAAAGTAAATGCAATACAGATGCACTGCAGTACTTTGTTATGATATTATCTGTACTAAAGAAAGATCATCTTAAAAACAATCAGAAAAAATGGTTATCTAGGAAATCAACTAAATCAATGAACTTTATAACAGTAGATACCAATTATATTTAAAACATAGAACTGAAAGAATAAAATTCAATCTTATGAAATAAAAAGGTAAAAAAAATCTAGTGAAAACAATGATCTGAAAGATAGAAAAGTAAAGATCATGGGAAATAAAAATAAACTGTTAGAAATAAAAATATTATAAAATGCAATAAATATAAACAGGCTAAATGAACTGGTTAAAAATGCTTACTTGACTCTCAGTTTGAAATTTAAAAAAAAATTAAATTTGGCAACAGACTATAAGCAATACAAAACAGAAAATATACAAAATGATAGAAAACTAAGGGATTAAAAACAAATAGTAGGCAAAAAAGAACCAAAAAGTTTGAAGAGAAGGAAACAAGAAATAGGATACAAACATAAAACTGAAGACTTTAGGAGTAAAAAAGATACCAATGAACTATTTACTTTTTTACTCTTAAATTGCAAAATGAACATTTTGACATCAGGTAATTCCAAAAAATAGTCTGTTTTTTTTTTAATTCTTGTTCATGCAATTACATATACAAGACATTCTAACACAGGAATACCTGCGCATATTTGCCAAATATTTTTTCTTGCTGCAGATTAACAAGAAGTCGCTGAGTCATGTCCAACTCTTTGCGACCCCATGGACTGTAGCCTACCAGGCTCCTATGTCCATGGGATTTTTCAGGCAATAGTACTGGAGTGGATTGCCATTTACTTTTTGTATATTTCTTGCTTTCAAAATTATGGTCTTTCAGGCATCTTTTTCAAAGATTAGAAGATGAAATCTCTTAGTTTTCAAACATGAATAAATCAGATAGTGCGATACTTTCATACTTTCACACAGACATTTAATTGAGACATAATTATAATTAACAAACTTTCAATAAACAGAATTACAGTTCTCATTTCAATTTATAAACAAAAGGGATGTTATGATAAATGAGTAATACAAAAGACTGCCCAATTTTGAGCACTTATTTGCTCATGAATTTTTTTATTCAAGATTTATATTATGTCCAAATCTATGTGAGATAGATTACTAAATTTAAAAAACTGTAAAGTAAGAGTTCTTAGATAAAGATCAGGGCCTCCCTGGTGGCTTAGAGGGTAAAGCGTTCACCTGCAATGCAGGAGACCCAGGTTCAATCCCTGAGTCGAGAAGATCCCCTGGAAAAGGAAATAGCAACCCACTTCAGTACTCTTGCCTGGAAAATCCCATGGACGGAGAACCTGGGAGGCTGCAGGCCATGGGGTTGCAAAGAGTCGGACAAAACTGAGCGACTTCATTTTAGTTAAAATCAGAGCCATGTATATCTGATTTATAGCTNTATATATATATATATTATATATATTTATATATATAACAGTACTATATATTTAGTTAGTCATAGGAAGACCATCTTTATTGAATAAGACATAATACAAAAAACTTGAATAGCAACAAGTTTAACTTGTGTTTTCAATTATTTTTGGAATAGCAATTAATAGTTATTCCAGTTAAACTGATTTTTTTTAATTATGAAGAAATAATTTGTATTTCTTCCACCAATGAGAAAGTAACCACTAATACAGATTTATTTCTTTAAACGCTATTTAGGTATTTTTCTTTCTCAGATTATCTCATTTTCATTTTTGAAGTAGCCTATCATAGCTAGAATATATCATCCTTGCCTAAGGTGCAGTTTTGTTTTTACACATTAGGTTTGATTTGCTTGTATTTTGTTGANTGAGAAAGTAACCACTAATACAGATTTATTTCTTTAAACGCTATTTAGATATTTTTCTTTCTCAGATTACCTCATTTTCATTTTTGAAGTAGCCTACCATAGCTAGAATATATCATCCTTGCCTAAGGTGCAGTTTTGTTTTTACACATTAGGTTTGATTTGCTTGTATTTTGTTGAGAAATTTTGCATGCCTGTTCATTAATGAGATCAGTCTATAGATTTTCTTTCCTATAATCTCTTCACCTTATTTTAGGATTAAAATAATCCTAACCTTATAGAATTAATTAGGAAATGTTTCCTCTACGTTTATTTTTGGACTAGTTTGTGGAAAATTGGTATGATTTCTTAATTAAAAGTTTGACAAATTTCATAAATAAAAACATTTGAATCTGGTGCTTTATAAAAATCTATTTATTATTAATTTACGTTTTTAATAGTAATAGAACTATTCAAGCCATTTCTTTCTCTTTGTATGAGTTTTGGGGGGGAGTGTTCCTCAAATAATCGGTCCATTTTATCTAAGTTATCAAATTTGTAGGCATAAAATTATTCATAATATTTCCTTATTTTCCTTTTCATGCACAGAAGATCAGTAGTAATTACTGTTTTTCTATTTCTGATATTTGTAATGTGACTCTTCTTCTTATTTTTATTTTTGGTTAAAATGACCAGAGATCTATCAATTTTATTGATCTTCACAAAGAAATAGCTTTCGATTTGGCTGATTTTCTCTACTGTTTACAGTTTTCACTTTGACAATTTCTGTTCTAATTTTTATTGTTTCTATTAAGGTGAAAGCTTAGGCTATTGATTTTAGGCTTTCTGACTTTCTAATGTATGCTTTTATGCTATAAGTTTCCCTTTAAACATTATTTTCACCCCCAAACTTTCTAAATAGTATTTTCTTTACCATTTAGTTCAAATATTTTGAAATTTATCTCGAGACTTCTTTAATCAATATGTTATTTGGAAGTGTTTCATGTAATTTCCAAGTATTTGGGAATTTTCCAGCTCTCATGTTATTAATTTCTAGTTTAATCTCACTGGGATATGAGAGCATACTTTGTATGATGTCTATTATTTTAAATTTGTTTAGGTGTGTTTTATGGCTCAGAATGTGGTTTACTTTCATTACTGCCCCACATAAATTTGAGAGGAATGTGTATTCTGTTGTCATTGGATGGAGTAATCTATAAAGGTCAATTAGATCAAGCTGATTGACAGTGCTATTCAGATCTATATCCACACAGATCTTCTGACTGTTTTAATGTACCAGTTTCTGAAAGAAGGATGTTGGCATGTCCAACTATAATGATGGATTTATTTGTCCTTGTAGTTCTATACACTGCACCTCATGTACTTTTATACTCCAGTGCTAAATACACTAAATACATGCTAAATTTAAAGTTTCTCTGATATCTTAGAGAATGGAATAAACACTGGAATTATGTCATGTGTTCTTTTATCTTTTAATTTTCTTTTGTTCTGAACTGTACATTGCTTGAAATTAATATAGATTCTTTAGCTTTTTTTTGTTTAGTGTTAATATATCTTTCTCCAGTCTTTTGATTGAGTCTTAACTTTAAAGCAAATTTCTTGTAGACAAACTATAGTTGGATCTTGCTTTTTTATCCATCCTGACAGCTACTGTATTTTTATTAGTGTATTAAGATTATTCACATTTACAGAGATTATTGGTATAGTTGTATTAGTATCTACCATTTTTGCAGCTTTTTATCTCATTTCTCTGATGGGTCTAAGAAGAATTTTTGATTTGCAATTTTTCAGCTTTTCCTTGTGATAACTGCAGTGATTACTTCCAATCCATTTACATATCAAAGCAGAAATTAGAATACTCCTCTTTATTTACATTTAAAATACTTTGAAATTATACACACACACACACATACACACACACACACAGAGTGACTGAACCAAACTGATATATACACATACAGCACAGGGATACATTCTCATTATAAGTAAATAAAATATTACCAATGAGAAAAACTCCATTTTGACTCTCTCTTATTACCAAGTATATTGCTCTACTCTCTTCCCAGAAAGTACCACTATGACTAATTTGATGTAGGTCTCTTTAGACACTTTTTCCATACATTTAAATATGTAAAGAGACTTCCCTGGTAGCTCAGCAGTAAAGACTCCATCTGCCAATAGAGGAGACATGGGTTCGGTATCTGGGTCAAGAAGGTCCCCTGGAAGAGGAAATGGCAAGGCAATCCAGTATTCTTTCTGGGACAATCCCAAGGGACAGAGGAGCCTGTAGGGGCTAAAGTCATGGGGTTGCAAGACTTGGACATGACTGATTGACTAAGCACACAAAATATATGGAAAAATGCCTGAGACACAGAGGAACCTCAAATACATAGTACTGAATGAAATAAGCTAATCTGAAAAAGTTACATACTGTATAATTGCAACTATACTACATTCTGCAAAAAGCAAAATTATAGGCTTCCTTGGTGGCTCAGAAGGTGAAGAATCTGCCTGCAATGTAGAAGACACAGGTTTGACCCCTGGGACAGGAAGATCTCCTGGAGAAGGGAATGGTTGCCCACTCCAGTATTCCTGCCTGGAGAATTCCATGGACAGAGGAGCCTGGTGGGCTATAGTCCATGGGGTTGCAAAGAGTCTGACATGATTGAATGGCTAATACTTTCTAATGGAGACAATAAGGGCTTCCCTGGAGGCTCAGTTAAAAGAATCCACCCACGAATGCAGGAGCTGTGGGTTCTGTCCCTGGGTTGGGAAGATCCCCTGGAGAAGGAAAGGCAACCCACTCAAGTATTCTTGCCTGGAAAATCCCCTGGACAGAGGGGTCCATGAAATCATAAAAGATATGGACACAATTTAGCAATTAACAACAATAACATGGAGACAATGGAAGGATCACTGGTTGTCAGGTGGTTGGAAGCAGTGAATAAGCAAAGCACAGAGGATGTTTAGGGCAGCAGAAATAACCTGCAAGATATCATAATGATTAATATATGTCATTATATTAATATATTCACCTAAGCCACAATATGAACAAACCAAGCGTGAATGAAAATGTAAACCATGTACTTTGGGTGATTACGTGTCAATATAGGTTCATTAATGTCCACCGTGACCAGCTGTAAAAAATGCACCACTCTGGTGAGTGATGTTGATTAGGGGAAGGATACATGCGTGTATATAGAAAATCTCTGCATTTTCCTCTCAATTTTCCTGTGATCTTAAAACTGCTCTTAATTTTTTTTAATGTATATGATCAAAAATTCCATAAACATTCACTGTTACTTTGCATATTTTCTATCATCTGTATATTGTAACTAATTATTTCTGTAATTTGATAATTTTTCTTTCTACATTAGATCTAACATGAGACTTGTCTCACTTTATTAAAGTTTTTTAACTGCTACAGTTTCCCATTCTCCTATTGAAATATTTAAGCTATCTCCAAGTTTCCTCTTTTACAATTGATGCTGCAGTAAAAATCCTTGTACTGAAACTTTATCTTATTAAAATATGAATTTTCAACAGGGACAGGAGACTCTTATAACCAATAAATATTTCAAGGACTTTTTGAAAAGGGTTTCAATTGACCTTCAGATCTGAGAGAAGCCAGATGACAGTCTTAAAATAATTCAGAACCAATTATTTTGTACTAGATCATCTCAAGGAAAGGATTCTGATCTTTTCTGGAACTTTACCAATCAACATTATCCTCACGCTAATCATGAAAAGTAGTTACTTCAGATGTTTTCATAAACTATCTGTAACTTAAGTACAAATTATTAGTAGACACTGGTTATGGAAAGAGGTATATAAATAAAGTAATAATGTCCTAATATTGAATAATTTTCTATAATAGAAATTATATAGCCAACAATCATTAGTATACCCGGATTATTATGATTATATTAACACTCTCTACCATAAAAGACATTTACTTCAAGACAAGAACAAAATGTTTTATATTAATAAATGATTAAAGTAGAAAGTAAATCATAAATAGAAGTGTGAGTTCTTAACATATGTTAACACTAAACAAAACATGATGACCTCAGATTACATTTAAAACTTCATGCTGCTGCTGCTGCTGCTAAGTCACTTCAGTCATGTCCAATTCTTAGCAACCCCATGGACTGTAGCCCACCAGGCTCCTCCATCCATGAGATTTTCCAGGCAAGATTACTGGAGTGGGGTGTCATTGCCTTCTTCGTTAAAACTTCATAAGAGTGCATATTTATCTTCAAAGCTGGTGACTAATTAAATAATAGAGTACTAGCTGATTTTGATTAAGCTAAACAATTTAATTTTGTGAAGGAAATAATCATTTTATAGAATATACAGTTCCATAAAAAGACTTAATAAGTCTTAGCTATTCCTTATTTTTTTCTTTTAATTTACTTTTTTATTGAAGGATAATTGCTTTAAGAATTTTGTTGTTTTCTGTCAAATCTCAGCATGAATCAGCCATAGGTATACATATTCCCTCCCTTTTGAACCTGCCCCCATCTCCCTCCCCACCCCACCCCTCTAGATTGATACAGAGCCCCTGTTTGAGTTTCTTGAGCTATACTGCAAATTCCTGTTGGCTATCTATTTTACATATGGTAATGTAAGTTTCCACATTACTCTTTCCATACATCACACCCTCTCCTCCCCTCTCCTCATGTCCCAAAGTCTATTTTTTTGCCTGTTTGTCCATTCCTGTCCTCTAAATAAATCCTTCAGTACCATTTTTCTAGATTCTGTATATGTGCATTAAAATATGATCTATGTGCCTTATCTTTCTCTTTCTGACTCACTTCACTCTGTATAATAAGTTCCAGGTTCATCACCTCATCAGCACTGACTCAAATATGTTCCATTTTATAGCTGAGTAATATTCCATGTGTATATGTACCACAACTTCTTTATTCATTCATCTGTCAATGGACATCTAGGTTGCTTCCATGTTCTAGTTATTGTAAACAGTGCAGCAATGAACAACGGGACAAAAGTGTCTTTTTCAGTTTTGGTCTCCTCAGGGTATATGCCTAGGAGTGAGATTGCTGGGTCATATGGTGGCTTTATTCCTAGGTTTTTAAGGAATCTTCATACCATCTTCCATAGTGGCTGTATCAATTTACATTCACATCAACAGTGCAAGAGTGTTTCCTTTTCTCCACATCCTCTCAAATATTTATTGTTTGTAGAAGTTTTGATGATGATCATTCTGATGGGTGTAAGGCGATATCTCATTGTGGTTTTGATTAGCATTTCTCTAATAATGAGCGATGTTGAACATCTTTTCATGTATTTGTTAGCCATCTGTATGTCTTCTTTGGAGAAATGTCTGTTTAGGTCTTTTTCCCACTTTTTGATTGAATTGTTTGTTTTTCTAGCATTGAGTAGTATGAGCTGCTTGTATATTTTGGAAATTAATCCTTTGCCAGTTTGTTTCATTGGCTATTATTTTCCTCCCATTCTGACAGTTGTCTTTTCACCTTACTGTTTCCTTTACTGTGCAAAAGCTTTTAGGTTTAATCAGGTCCCATGTGTTTACTTTTGTTTATAATTTCTATTACTCTAGGAGGTGGGTCATAGAGGATCTTGCTTTGATTTATGTTATCGAGTGTTCTGCCTATTTTTTCACCTAAGTTTTACAGATTCTGGTCTTAAATTTAGGTCTTTAATCCATTTTGAGTTTATTTTTCTGTATGGTGTTAGGAAGTGTTCTAATTTCATTCTTTACATGTAGCTGTCCAATTTTCCCAATATCATTTATTGAAGAGGATGTCTTTACCTCATTGTATATTCTTGCCTCCTTTGTCAAAAGTAAGGTACCCATAGGTGCATGGGCTTATTTCTGGGTTGCTATCTTGTTCCACTAGTGTATATTTCTGTTTTTGTGCCAGTAGACACTGTCATGATGACTGTAGCTTTGTAGTATAATATGAAGTCAAGAAAGTTGATTCCTCCGGCTCCATTTTTCTTTCTCAAGACTGCTTTGGCTTTTCAGGGTCTTTTGTATTTCCATATGAATTGCAAAATTTTTTATTTTTTTTAGTTCTGTGAAAAAATGCCATTGGTAATTTGATAGGGATCACACTGAATCTGTAGATTGCATTTGGTAATATAGTCATTTTCACAAATTTGATTCTTCCTACCCAGGAAAATGGGATATCTTTCCATCTGTTTATATCATCTTTGATTTCTTTCATCAGTGTCTTATAATTTTCTGTGTACACTTTTTCTCTTTAGGTAAGATTATTCCTAGATATTCAATTCTTTTTGTTACAATGGTGAATGGGATTGATTCCTTAATTTCTTTTTCTGATTTTTCATTGTTAGTATACAGAAATGCAACTGATTTCTATGTATTGATTTTGTATCCTGCAACTTTGTTAAATTCACTGATTAGCTTTAGTAATTTTCTAATACTATCTTTAGGGCTTTCTATGTACAGGATTACGTCATCTTCAAACAGTGAGAGCTTTACTTCTTTTCCAGTCTGCATTGGTTTTATTTCTTTTTCTTCTCTTATTGCTGAAGCGAGGACTTCCAAAGCTATGTTGAATAGTAGTGGTGAAAGTGGACACCCTTATCTTGTTCTTGATCTTAGGGGAAATGCTTTCAGTTTTTCACCATTGAGAATAATGTTTGCTGTAAACATCATATATGGCCTTTATTACATTGAGGTAGGTTCTTTCAATGCCCATTTCTTAAAGAGTTTTAAACACAGATGGGTGCTGAATTTTGTCAAAGACTTTTTCTGCTTCTATTGAGATGATCATATGGTTTTTACCTTTCAATTTGTTAATATGATGCATCACATTGGTTGATTTGGGTATATTGAAGAGTCTTCGCTTTCCCGGGAAAAACCCAACTTGATCATAGTATATGAGCTTTTTATGTGTTGCTGAATTCCACTTGCTAAAATTTTGTTGAGGATTTTTGCATCTATGTTCATCAGTGAAATTGGCCTGTAGTTTTCTTTCTTTGGGTTGTTTTTGTCTGGTTTTGATATCAGGGTGATGGTGGCCTCATAGAATAAGTTTGAAAGTGTACCTTCCTCTGCAATTTTTGAACAAATTTTAGAAGGATAGGCATTAGCTCTCTCTAAATGTTTGATAGAATTCTCCTGTGAAGCCATCTGGTCTTGCACATTTGGGGGGGGGGGGAGATTTTTGCTCATAGCCTCAATTTCAGTGCTTGTAATTGGGTTGTTCTTAATTTCTATTTCTTCCTGGTTCAGTCTTGGAAGACAGAACTTTTGTAAGAATCTGTCCATTTCTTCCAGGTTATCCATTTTATTATCAGTTACTTGTTTATAATAGTTTCATAACTTTTATATTTCTGCATTGTCTGTTGTACCCTCTCCTTTTTCATTTCTAATATTGTTGATTTGATTCTTCTCTCTTTTTTCCTTGATGAATCTGGCTAAATGTTTCTTAATTTTGTTCATCTCCTTATAGAACCAGCTTTTAATTTTATTAAACTTTGCTACTGCTTCTCTCATTTCTTTTCATTTATTTCTGCTCAGATCTGTATGATTTCTTTCCTGCTATGATTTTTGGGGTTATTTTGTTCTTCTTTTTCCAGTTGTTTTAGGTGTAAAGTTAGATTGTCTATTTGATGTTTTTCTTTTTTCTAGAGGTAAGATTATATTGCTATAAACTTCCCTCTTAGAACTGCTTTTGCTGCATGCCATAGGTTTTGAGTTGTCATGCTTTCATTGTCATTTGTTTCTAGAAATTTTTTTATTTCTCTTTTGATTTCTTTAGCAGTCTGTTGGTTATTTAGAAACGTGTTGTTTAATCTCCATGTGTCTGTGTCTTACAGTATTTTTCTTATAATTAATATTTAGTCTCACAGTGTTGTGGTCAGAGAAGATGCTTAATACAATTTCAATTTTCTTAAATTTATTGAGGTTTGGTTTGTGACCCAAGATGTGGTCTATCCTGGAGAATGTGCCATGTGCACTTGAGAAAGTGCATTCTTCTGCATTTGGATGGAATGTCCAGAAGATATCAGTGAAATATATCTTACCTAATGTATCATTTAAGGCTTATGTTTCCTTAATTTTCTGTCTTGATGAACTTTCCATTGGTGTTAGTGGGGTGTTAAAGTCTCCTGCTATTATTGTGTTACTGTAAATTTCTCCTTTTATGTCTGTTAGTGTTTGTCTTATGTATTGAGGTGCTCCTATGTTGGGTGCATAAATATTTACAATTGTTCTGTCTTCCTCATGGACTGATCACTAGATCATTATGTACTGTCCTTCCTTATCTCTTGTAATCTTCTTTATTTTAAGGTCTATTTTGTCTGATATAAGGATTGCTACTCCAGCTTTCTTTTGCTTCTCATTTCCATGGAATATATTTTTCCATCCTCTTGCTTTCAGTCTATATGTGTCTTTAGGTCTGAAGTGGGTTTCTTGTAGACAACATATGGGTCTTTTTTTTGTATCCATTCAGCTAGTCTGGGTCTTTTGGTTGTAACATTTAATCCATTTACATTTAAAGTAATTATTGATATATATGTTCCTATTGCCATTTTCTTAATTGTTTGGCATTGATTTTGTAGATCTTTTTTCTTCTCTATTATTTCTTAACTATATAAGCCCCTTTAACATTTGTTAAAGCTGGTTTGGTGGTACTGAAGTCTCTTACTTTTGCTTGTCTGAAAAGCTTTTTATTTCTCCATCAATTATGAATGAGATCCTTGCCAGGTCCAGTAATCTTGGCTATAGATTTTTCCCTTTCATTACTTTAAACATATCCTACCATTCCCTTCTGGCCTGCAGAGTTTCTGTTGAATGATCATATGTTAAGCATATGGGGTTTCCCTTGTATAATACCTGTTGTTTCTCCCTTGATGCTTTTAATATTCTTCCTTTGTGCTTAGTCTTTGTTAGTTTGATTAGTATGTTTCTTGGTGTGTTTCTTCTTGGTTTTATCCTGTATAGGACTCTTTGGACTTGAATCTTGGACTTGATTGACTGTTTCCTTTTCCATGTTGGGGAAGTTTTCAACTATAATCTCTTCAAAAACTTTCTCACATCCTTTCTTTTTTTCCTCCTTCTGGGACCCCTATATTTCAAATGTTGGTGTGTTTGATATTGTCCCAGAGGTCTCTTAGGCTGTACTCAGTTCTTTTCATTCTTTTTACTTTATTCTGCTTTTCAGGAGTTATTTCCTCCATTTTATCTTCCAGCTCACTGATTCGTTCTTCTGATTCAGATATTCTGCTACTGATTCCTTCAAGAGTATTTTTAATTTCAGTAATTGTGTTGTTTCTCTCTGTATGTTTGTTCTTTAATTCTTCTAGGCCTTTGTTAATTTATTCTTGCATTTTCTCCATTTTTTTTTTTTTTCAAGACTTTGGATCATCTTTCCCATCATTATTCTGAATTCTTTTTCAGATAGTTTGCCTTTTTCTTCTTCATCTATTTGGACTTCTGTTTTCTAGTATGTTGCTTCATTTGTGCAGTATTTCCTCTACCTTTAAATATATATATATATATATATATTGTTTTTGAGGTTTTTTTTCCCCAGACTTCAAGGTTGAATTCTTTCTTCCTTCTGGTTTCTTCCCTCCTATGGTTGGTCCAGGGGTTTCTGTAAGCTTCCTATAGGGTGAGATTTGTGCTTAGTTTTTGTTTGTTTTTCCTTTCATAGGCAAGGCTTAGTGAAGTGGTAATCCTGTCTGCTGATGATTGAGTTGTATTTTTGCTTTGTTTATTGTTTAGATGAGGCGTCCTGCACAGGGTGATACTGGTGGTTGGGTGATGCCAGGTCTTGTATTCAAGTGGTTTCCTTTCTGTGAGTTATCACTATTTGATACTCCCTAGGATTAGTTCTCTGGTAGTCTAGAGTCTTGGAGTCAGTGCTCCCACTCCAAAGGCTCAGGGTTTGATCTCTGGTCAAGAATGAAGATTCCACAAGTGGTTTGTTTTGGCATTAAGTGAGATTAAAACAAATATCCCAAAATGATAAAGTAAAGATGAACCCCTGACAAATGGCAGTTACAAAATCAGGCAAATAAAAATTAAAATAATGGAATGTACACATATACATATACACTCATGAGCAAAGTCAGAACAGTTCAACAAAAATAAAGTACAGTAGATTGACCTGGCAAACAAAGGAAATAAAAAATTATATTTACCAGTTAAGA